>JAUPFZ010000010.1:17897900-18497900 GCA_036937285.1 Euphydryas editha
ACTACTTTTAGGTATGGCCGTTTAAAGTTTGAAATGTATATAAAATGATCAATTCTCAACATATCTCAATAAAATTTGGTATGCGCTATTAATATTATTTACTTGACTGAGTAGTAGTAGTATTTTTTTCAAATTTTGATTGGAAATGGGTAAAAATGCACTTGCAACACTCTTAACCGCTAAATCATGGTATGATTTTATCGCAAATGGCAGATCCAACTTTAATAACCGGACTACAATTTCTGGAATTTGTTGGATATGGTAGAACCCACAGTATTCCCTGGACTTTGAAATTTTATTGATATTGCATGTACCACTTATCACATTATTGCCCGTAAGATGAATATCTTTTAATGTAGATACTACTGGAATTATTTTGGAGATTTGGGTAAGACTATGTTTTAATAATAACAAGCCGGTATTACTTAGATCTGAGCTTATGAAATGAATAAATAGCAAAATATTGTTTTTATTATGATAATAAAGATATCTGATCAGAAAAAATGTATGTAAAATGCTTACCAAATAACAAAATATCATTCGTCTGCAAGAAATTAAAAAAAAAACACTGTGTTGTGTAATGAAATTATAATCCTTTATTGGATAACTAAATAACATTCCAGAGTTTCTTAATGTTAAAACTATGTAACTTCACATAATCATTATTATACTATGTTATGTAATAAATAAACAAAACAAATCACAGTCTCGGCGATCACATCAGCTTGATTTATATAAACCTATTTTTAATGTAATCTATTACCATGACCACAAACAATAAGTTCCAAAATAAGATTAATACAGTTGGGTTAATATAATCAAATTGAACCCCTTTATTTAAATACTTATAAAATTAACAATCCTGAGTTTCATAACGCAAATAACAACAACGCAAGTAAACATATACTATGTCTTAATCAACATTATAGTAACTAGGTTTTCTACAACCAAACAAATAACAGTCTTCAAAATGTTTTATATCAGTCTCATTTATTTAAACAATCTATATTAGTCTAATCACAACCAATAAGAGCCAAAATATTAGTACATAAACATGTAGTATTATGTTTAGTAGGAACCATCAATATTATTATAAAATAAAGTCTAAAAAAGAGGTAATAAATCTTATATGTAATTTTATAAAAAAAAATGGCATGTTAATTTAAATTAGCAGCCTTTTTATGGCACACGGTAAGTCTTAACATTACGTATGTATTAAAATTAATAAAAAAAATGTTCTAAAATACTTTAAGATTATTATCTTATTCGAGATCTGAATTGCTTTCTTCCGGAGCAAGGTTACAAGCGATGGTGGTCGGTAACTTTAAATAAAAGTCATGGTACCGCTCAGGAATGATTCCCCCTCGGCAGAGATCTGCAATATCTTTGTATTTTTCTTTGGTAATAGGCAAAGGCTCTTGATATGCCTGTTTCATGGCAATATCATTCTCCAACCTTTTTTTGTTTCGGGTACCAGTTCGCAGCACAATGATTGTCTTTGGTTCCTCATCAAAATCATACTTATATTCAATCCTGTCGTTTTGTTCTGCAGTAACTTTCACTTCTTTTATAGAATTCCATGAAACTTTCTCGTTATCAGTATTTTTTGTCCAATTTTTGTTTTCAAGCAAGGTTTTGAAATCAAGTACATCTTCTTTTGTTATTTCTTTTACAATATAGGGATCACCTTCTGATTTGGCCCAACGAACTAAACAATACCATTCTTGCGGCGTCCAAATCGTTTTGTGTTTGCTATAACGCTCTATAGTCGCATGCACACTGTCACCCTCATTTTGAGTATGACCTTTTTCTAAAAAGCGATGAGTCACAGTTACTCCTAACTTTTTTGCTACCTACATATAGAGAGAAAAAACGATCCGGTTCCTATTTTGGCCTGCGCAATTGTCCGACCACAGACGAAATTCTTTAATACCTCGTTCAGCATGGGATTTGATGAAGTCAAGTAGACAACTAGATACTTCGATAGAACCACGCCGAGCGATCGCTTCATGCCACATGTAGCAGGTGCCTATCTTGGTTGCTACATTAAAAACAGTGAAATTTAACGTAGACAACCGTCTTTTGTAGTAGAGTACACTGATTTCTCCGTAAGGAGATATCAATACTTTTTGAAAATCAAAAGTAGCAGTGACCAAATTATTATTGACTTCAGCATCTTTCTTGTCAAGGTTTTTTAATTCTCGCGCTTTGTTTTTGCGAAGCTGGTGTAAATCAAACGCAGCTGTCTCTTCGGCTGTTTTTGATGATTTGTTTGAAAACACGTGGCAGACGTCACATTTATCTTTTTTAGGTCTGTGCAGTGCCAGGTTGAAATTAGCTTTAACTACTTCTCTATACTGCCTTTTCGTAGTGGCTTTTGAAGAATATTTCTCAGCATCGAACCATTCGCAGTACAGTTTGTACATCCGAGATATACTGTCTACGCCTTCTAGATACAGTTTACTTGAGTTCTTACGAACGTAGTGAGCTTCAACTACTGGAAAACATCTCACGTGGTCGCAGACACTTTTTACCATATCACCACTATAAACGCGTTTTTCATGTTTATAAAGACCCCTTTTGTCATCTTCTATCATCGTGTTCCCGTCATATTTCTTCCAGGCAGTGCTTACCACGCGATCACTTAGCGCTATAGTGTTGAGGAACATTGTCTTGCACACCTTCACTGAGTTCTTTTCTGTATCTGGTAAAAAGTACTGATAAGAATTCTGTCGATCATGCTTCGTAACTTCAGTTGTTTGGCGTCGCTTTAAACTTTTTTTTGTGTTCTTTATAACAAATTCACAACACAAAACACAAATCAAACAGACACTATTTTACAGAAGAGCCATTCAAAGTTTAGAAAATTTATATTTGTCTGTAACTTATTATTCTTTCATTAATTACATGCATGTTATATACCGCTAAAAGCGTATTTCAAAGCTGCATTTAATGGTACGTAGTATTGTAGTACAAGTGTTGCCTTGAAAGATATATTAGCACATAAGTCCCTTTTGTTTAAAAAAAATCCCTCGTTTTATGGTAAAAAATAGAATAATTAGACACAATTCAAAAAAATTGATGTTTTAATCAAAATATTTTTCCACTGACTTAGGTAATCTAGAAAATTTATGACATAAAAATTAAAATGGCAATGCTAGTTTATAAAAATAAATGAAATAACTTCTTTAAGTGAAAATAAAAAAATCTGCTTCAAAAAAACTAGAATTAAAATCTTCCTCTTAATAAAGAATTGAAAAAAAATATTCAAAAATCATTAAAAGCTTAAAAGCAATTATTTTTATAAAAAATTTAATTAATTGGCTCATTACTACAAGCATTTTACATCAATAATAAGGTTTTGTTAATTTATTAATTACAAAATTGAACTATCCATGATAAAAAAATATACCAAACTAGACTTATAGCTTAATATCAGTCTCGAAATAGATATAATATGAATTCTACTAACTAAACAAAAATTAAGTAGGATATTCTAAGGTAAAAATGTAATTGTACAACATAAATGTCATTAGAAACAGTAAGAAATCACAACCATTCTTGAGCTAACAACACTATAGAAATTATATTTTCAAAGCTAAATTTTGAATGTGAATATATCAATAACAACTAGTCTGCATATTTCTATTTAAATAACAGGTTTATAAGCTAGAAAAAACTCCTCGTAATAAAAATATGTAATCTTTCTTCAGTTGTAATTTTTTTACAGCATTGAATCTCGCATTTTTTAGAACAAACTGGCCCTATTTTTTTTCTTCTATATTTTTCTTAGTTTTTGACAAAGATGTGTATGCCTTACCACTGTTCTTTAATAATTTTGTAAGGTTCCTTTTCTATAAATTAGGATTTGCTTTCCTATTGCGACCTTTTCTTTCATAGCTTTCATTTTCATCACACGGAGATGCCGTATCAACACTCGACGTAACTACACTGGTCACCTGAGTCAGTGTTAGCATTATTTGCGTACAATATTATGTATTTTCGGCCGTAAAATTATCGTTTTTCGTTCCAATGTATCGTACAAATACAAAAATTTTACACAGATACTTTTCGACAGTAATAATACATATATCCTGCCTCTGAAGTGGAGACGAAATAAAAAAAAGTCATCACCTGTACATATCCACTACATCGAATCTAAAAAGCTACAGTTAAGTAGTTAAAATTTCCATTTCGATGACATTTGAACGGAATAAAAATGTTCGCAAAATTATGTTATGCTCGTTGGATTATCGTACAATTTCGACACCTCTATGTTCGATCGTACCAAGTGCTAAATTATGTGATTTGTACGATAATTATGTGACGAATACTAACGCTAACCTGAGTGTTAACACTGTCACAAACTGAGTGTTAACACTGTCACTGTCTGAAAAATCGAGAAAATTAATCTTTTCAGACTGGATTTCAACAGGAGACAGTACCTAATGCTATCAATTTGTTATTTTGTTCTTTAAACTCTTTATTATTTTTATTGAAACCTGAAGGTTCAGGATCAGAAGAACAGCTGACTGTTAGTGAAAAAATTGAATTTATATAATTATCTTCATCGGAATCTGTGTCCGTCATCTCTAGGTCATTTTTAGTTATAAAGTTTAGATCTGCAACGTTGTCGTGTGAAGAAAAAACTGAGTTAGAATTTGTCAAACATGTAGACACAGAAGTGTCACTATCATAATCAGTTTCCTGAACAATCACGTTTAGTCTGGTGTTTGATCTTTGTAGTTCAAACCATGATTCTTTATTATCTAACAGGGATAAACTCAGATTGTGTTGACTATCAGGTATGGAATTACTGTTGGAGGAGTTATCTAACAGAGCAGCTGGTTCATTCCATGTTGGGTTTTCAATTTGTGCCTCAAATCGGAGATTAACTGTCATCGGTAAAGGTATAATTTATAGCACTCATCTTTTTGCCTCATTTGGTGTGTGGTGTTCAATTTCCTAATCCTTATTCGTGTTTTTGTTGGATTTTAGCATTTCAAATATTCTTTGTACTCTATTACTCATTCTATTATCAAAAAACGGTGATTAATTATAATAAATTACGTATATCAAATAACAATATACATTAAAAAATAATAATAATTTACTAAAATATTTAATTTTATTTTAAGTTTTATATTAAATTTATAATTATAATGAATTTACTCCCATCTAAAGAAATACAAAAGTAGCGCATTCCAAAATATGGCACTAACGTTTATCAAATAATATTACAACCTCTAAAATATTATAAGCAAAGCGGACGCTATGCTTAGTAAGGCCCTTTTCATTTAAAAGTGATTTTATACTTCTCTAAATTTGTAATACAAAATGGGCAATTTTGAAATATGGCACTTTTGTTAAAGAAAGAGGAATAAACTTACGTGATTTCTTAAGATCGAAACGGACATATTTCACTATATGGCGCTTTTGTTTATAAAATTACTAACGCAAGTTAAGGATTTTTTGAAATATGGCACTTTATCATAAAAGAAAAATGCGTTCGCTTCGATTATAGGGTCGCAACTGAGAAAATGGCAGTTTTGCTCATATTTGGTCCCCGAAACTCGAAAATACTAAAAAGGCGCTAGTATTGTTTTCATATATTATAATGAGAAATCAATGGGAGTCTCTTTTAAATACAAAAATATGACCTATTAACATCGCATTTTTTAAATAAAAACGATTTCACTTTTTTTCCATTTATGTCCCTTTTGTATTCAAGCAGCGATAAATATTTTTTATTTTATTTATTGATTTATTTATTTATTAATACATTAAAATATATATACATGCAGTGCGTCATAAACAAAAGTTAGTTTTACTCTACACTGTAGTTAAGCTATACGTAAGTAATAATAGGTATATAAAATTATAGTAGTATGTAATCTATATATCTATATATATATATATATATATATATATATATATATATATATATATATATATATATATATATATATATATATATATATATATATTTATATATACATATATATTTATATATACATATATAGGAGACTTTCTATAGATATAGTCACTCATCACGATATCTCTGGAACTATGAGACCTAAAAACTTGAAATTTCGTAGGAATATTGCTTTTGCCAAGTAGAGGTCAGCTAAGAACGGATTTTACGAAATTCTACCTCTAAGGGGATGAAAAAGAGAGGCAAAGTTTGTATGGGACAACGTGATTCCTTGGTCCAATCTACTTAAAATTTTGCATAAATATTCTTTAACAGAATTGATTAAAGACGTGTTTCGTATTTTATCGAAATTCATCCCCTAACGGGGTTAAAAGGTGGTAGAAAGTTATTTTGATATAAATACTCCTTATTTATTTATAATTCTTTATTGTACACCACTGTTGAAACAAAATTACAGCATATATCATGCTTAAATATTATTGCACAATAAGGCGGTCTTATTGCTAATAAGCAATCTCTTCCAGACAACCTTACGTTGTGAGGAATTGAAACATAGCCGGAGTAAAATGGAGGGTGGTGCATAAATATATCAAATAACACAAAATAAATATAATTAGAAATAATAATAAAAATAAGAATATACGATATAATAGAAATATATACTGTAATTCAGTTTTACTTTGAACTAAAATATAGTTATTAATAAACAATAAAATACTCAATATGGGTATATATACACATGCAAAGAGCGATAGAACAAAAAAAAAAAAAAAAAAAAAAGGTACCGCACAGTTAATCTGCATTAGTTAAATAAAAATGTTTAAGGTGATTTTTAAAAATTTGAAGTGTCTGAGATTCTCTTATGCGTAAAGGTAATGAATTCCATAATAAGATGGAGTGAACCGTGAAAGATTTTTTGTAAAATTTAGATGTGTGTGTTGGTATCTTGAGAAGAAGTCGACGACATGATCTTACATTAGTTCTATTTTCTTCCAGAAAAACAAATTTCTCTTTTAAATACGAAGGACTATTTGGATTAAATAGGATGCAATACAAAAGTGAGAGTATGTGTAGATTCCGGCGAAGACGGATAGGTAGCCACTTGAGTTGAGTGCGATATTGAGACACATGGTCATATTTGCGTAAGCCAAATATGAACCGGATTGACATGTTTTGAAGACGCTCAAGTTTATTTAGCTGTTCTTCAGTAATATTAATATAGCTTGCGTCAGCATAGTCAAGAATAGGAAGAAGGAGTGTATTTGCTAGCGTAATCTTGGTGGCAGTTGGAAGAAAAGAACGCAATCGTCGCAAGGAATTCATGGTTGCAAATGTCTTCTTACTCAATACTCTTAGCTGTTCTGTCCAAGATAAAGTGCTATCAAGGTATATCCCAAGATCTTTTACAGTTTTGCTATACGGTATTATGACACCATCAAATAAAATTGGCGGTAAGTCTGCCCAAACAACTCTTGAAATAATATTTTGACTACCTATGATGATGGATTGTGATTTGTTAGGATTTACCTTCAAACCGTAGGAGTTACTCCACTGTAAAATCCTTAGTGCTTTTGATTTAAATTACATTTTATTTTGACACACGATTGACAACTCAATCCGTCTACTATAATATATTTTCCAGTACTGACGCAGGTGTAGGTGATATCTTTTTTTGGTGCTCCTGATCGAACAGGCATGACTTTATATTAAACGTAACAAAATTGAGTTGTAAATATACCGTGTGATCGCTTTATTGTAAAATAGTGTCTTATATAATATTGTTTACTTTAATGTTGGTGTTGTTTTGAATCAAGGGTTTTAAACTAAATGACTCATCAGCAAGGCGTCTGTAGTTCACAATGATACAGATATAGAAGACACCGAAGTGAACTTGGAAACATTTTTGAATTATACTGCATTAACACCCCAATTAGTACAAATTGGCACCACGGACTAATGTGAACAAGATCAGAAAGCATTATAAATCATGTACCCATTTAACTTTATCTTACACTAAAACTAAGAAGGAGCAGATAAAAGCTGTCTTGGACTATTATTAAATATAAATATATGTTTAACATACACACACGATCGTCTTTTCCCAAGGTAGGCAACTTAATGCCTGTGTTTTAGGTAACAGCCGACTGATATACATTTTTTTTTATAAATATACATATAAATAATACATATAGAAATAAATACATATTACACCCAGACTTGAGGCGGGAATCGAACCCACGATCCTGGAGCAGAAAGCAGGGTTACTACCAACTGTGCCGAGTCAATTAAAATTTAAAAAATAATTACTTGCGGGTTTATTCAAATCTGAGAGACAAAATTGTATTGACTTGTGGTATAATTATACCTACGATACAACGCACGAAGCATTGGTGACCGTTCTGGTGTAGTGGTGCAAGAAGTCACCTTAACGCCTCGCCTCAATGGCGGTGGTCGTGGGTTCGATTCCCGCTCAGGGCAGATATTTGTATTTGTGCCAATACTTGTTTCAGGTCTGGGTTTCCCCACCATGCCCCGGAGAGTACGTAAAGCCGTCGGTCCCGTTTGTTATCATGGATGGCTTATAATAATTATTACTTATGGTAGGGATATTATCCGCTAACCCGCAGTGGAGCAGCGTGGTGGATTAAGCTCCAACCCTTCTTCTATATGGAAAAAAGGCCTTCGCTCAGCAGTGGGCTATTTACAGGCTGATACAATACACTACAGTACAGGAGCATTTGTGGCAGGCCAGTGCAGGGCAGTGACGAAACTGAGCCTTACCATAAATATGAGAGTCAATCTAAGGGGAGATGTTACTGCCGGACAGTTCTCAGACCTGTTGCTTAAAATAGGAAATTGTGATTTCCGGGAACCATATAATAATATAACGCATGAGTGTATATGAGTATGTATTTACCATAAACAAAGCTTAAGGTCAAACTCTTACTGTAGCGGCAGTATACTTAAGCGAAAGCTGCTTCTCTCAAAGCCACTTGTATTTGGCATGTTCCAGAGCATGTTAATTCTAGCACCCCGAACGAAAAAAAAATTATAAAGAAATACTACGGAAGGTGTAGTATTTCGATTTTGTTGTAAAAAGATAATACCCCCGTGTAACTTTCTCCAGATCAAAGGCAGAGCTTCTTGGTCATAAAATATAACAATTTTTATTTTTATTTTAATGTTTATTTAAACTTTAAATCCCTACTCTATAATAAAGTTTGTTATATTTTATAAGTATTCAAATATTTTATATGTTATAACAAAATTAATAATTAAAAAAAAAAACAAATAAAAATCCTATTATAACCATTTTCGACTTCTATATAAAGAATATAAATATATATTTTTTTGAAATTTTAGTTAGAGAAAATACCCGTGCGAAGCCGGGACGGGCCGCTAGTCTAAATAAAAAATGGAATTGATCCGTCGCATCGCATCAACGCCGTAAGCAGAACCGATATCTATTAGGGTAAACCGGGATAGATGCCGCAGCAGGATAGATGCCCCATATTCTAAAAACCTAGGTAACTTCCCGAACTCGTGGCTAAGAATTAATTATATAAGTAGGAGCCGCAGTAATCCCGCATCTTATTTACCCAAGGAAAATAGTGCAATGAGGATGCGTTTTGCTCGTGCGTTTAATTATCTCCGCGGCGAAATTCATGAACACGTCAAAGTTTTAAGGGTTAGTATTTTGCGTTGTATAACTTTATAATTAGTAACAAATTCCGTTATATTTTAATAACGTCAATACACTGGTTCATTGAGTCAGCGTTTAAGTGTAATTAGATGCTATTTTGTTTATAATTTGTTTAAAAAATGCTTGGGCATCTATCCCTATCACAAAGGATAGTTGCCCTTGTTTTTCGAGGTATAGGTGCATCTATCCCTCCATTAACCATATATGAAGTAAGTGTATATTTTTAAAATATTTTTAAAATTAAAATATTATAATAAACTACTATACTTTAAAAATGATAATAAGAATAATATTAACTAATATATTATATTCGAATAAATAAAGATCATAATATCACGTAATTTAGACCCCTTTTTTCCACAATTTTTCTATTAATTAAATCTTATAATATTTATCAACATCCTAGACAAATAGTAAAACAGTGACAATAAAATAATTAGCGACTAAATGTTTTAGAGCCAAAACACATAACGGCGTTGCGGCGACGCAACGCTAAAATCGGCAGTTTGCGTTGCGGCGTTGCGGCGCCGCGAAAAAGAGCGTTGTTGTAGGGTAACCAGTTCTTCGTGATTTTTTATTGTGGATATTAATTTAATTATTTTAAATATTATAGTTCACGTGAAATTTGTTAATTATTGTTTGTTAAGTTGTTATTTAGTAGAATGCATAAAAAGTAATCCTTTGTACGGGAAATAATTTTGTGAATCAAGTTTGTATGCTGGTAGAATTTTAAACAACTTTTGTCGCATAAAGCCTAAACAAAATTGAAACAAAGTGATACATAAATTAATATCTTACTATATTAGTTTTATAGATTAAATATAAATAAATAGGTTTTGTCCGCGGCTCCGCTCGCATGGTACAGGCACCAACGGTAGTCGGTACGTAAAGTAGGTACTCTATGTCCTTTTCTGTACCCCAGACAACTGGTATGCAGAATTTCATGATGATCGTAATTCAGGTGAATAGTTAAAGCGTGAAAGCGTAACAAACAAAGAAACTCACTTTAGCGTTTATCATATGCATGAAATTAGCATTCCCCTATAATTGTGTAAGATAGAAAAAATATCACTATAATAACTTTTCGAAACGCTGCTTTATTACATATTTATAATTTAGGTACATCATACATGTCACTTGTTTGAACCGAGTCTTAAATTAGCTGTAAATCTAATAGTTAAAAGTAACAACATAACAACAATTCAGCTGAACTGTGAGCCGGTTCACAGCTCCGGTTCAAGCATATGGCTCATGAGCTTATCTGCAGTTCATAAAAATTCATTGAGATACCCATGTCTAATAAAGACACAAAAAAATAAAATATAAAAATAGACACAAAATGTCAATAAATCATGGTCAACAAGTATGACGTCACAACGCTGGAATTGGCGGTGCCGCGCCGCTAAAATTGGCGGTGACGCCACCGCCGATTTTAGCGTTGCGGCGCCGCAACGCCGTTATGTGTTTTGGCCCTTATAATTTTAAAATTCGAAAAAACTTTCAAATGATTTAAAACGAAACTAAGCGCATCTTCCGTATATATTTTTTGTTTGCTCATAACATTCCCAAATTCGGAGCATGCTTTGATATGTGGAAGAAATATGAAACGATGAACTTGTTCTATTATTAGTAAAATTTTATAACAAATTCTTTTTAATATGAGTAAAGCTATTTGAATACAAACAAAATGTAATATAGTTATATACTTATCATTAATGTATTTAATTTATTATAAACTTACAAAAACAAAATGAAATAAGTAGATACATTATACATTTTTCCTCCTTTTGTTCTACAAAATCATATTATATGACAATATTTTTTAGTATTATAAAATTAAATTACAGTAATTAAGGTATATTCATTGTCATTAGAAAAGTATATTAATAACTCTACCCAAAATATCTATTTGACAAATCATACACGACGATGTTGAGGAAACAAAATTTAAGTTATTTTATAGTAGTTTAAAAAAAATGAAAAGGTGCTGTAGCTTCAACAATTACTTTTGTTTATAATATTCGAAAAAATTATTGATTTGTACCTGCTGATTGACGCTGCTGATTTGACCTTGTAACTTCATATGAAGATGTATGATGTTGTACTCGTATGTAGCAGCTAATTTTCACGGACTTGAATTTTGTTTTTGAGGACTTCCATGTTTCTGAATCTTTTTCTTAAGTTTGATTGATATTCTTCCAAAGACGAGGTCACTTGGCCGAAGTCGAGGTCATATATTATTCATCATTGTTGCAATTTTTACTTGATTCTTCTATAGTATATTTGATGTAAATTTTTTTTGTTCTAATTTTTTTTTTTTTTTTTTTTTTATTTTATAGACCACTATTTCTTCTTTTATCTTCTTAATATCTTTTATTTTTATTTCTCTTTCATATTTTTTGTTTAGTCCTTTTTCAGTATGTAATGTCCTGTCCCATTTCTTTATTTTATTGTTTTAATTTTATTTTATTCCTGTGTGGTGGACTGTGGTGCGGTGCGTTGCAGTGCGCGTGCATTGTATAGCGTTTGCACGCGCACCGCCTGGCAGGGTCGCCATGTAATGTGTGATTGAATGAGACGTCTTGCTTATTCCAAAGTTCGTTTATTAATCCCTTTTTATTAGAGTAACACATTTATATATATAACCGGGAGACTTACGTACACACACTACAGGTGTTTCGCCTAACCCCGACAAGGTGAAGGATATCTCTCAATTTCCAACACCGAAAACCCCCAAAGATGTAAAATCTTTTCTTGGATTAACGGGTTATTTCCGTCGCTTCATAGAAAATTTCTCTCATATAACAAAGCCTCTTACATCTCTATTAAAGAAAGATGTTAATTTTCATTGGTCTCGTGAACAAGAGCATGTTTTCAACACGCTTAAACAAAAGCTCATCTCAGCTCCCTTGTTACAATACCCAGATTTCACTCAGCCCTTTGTAGTTACGACGGATTCTTCAAATTATGCTGTTGGCGCAGTTTTATCTCAAGGCGAGATCGGCAAGGATAAACCTATTGCTTATGCCTCTCGAACTTTAAATAAACAAGAAGGTAACTACTCAACGACTGAGAAAGAGCTTCTTGCCATTCTTTTCGCCGTTAACACATTTCGGCCCTATCTCTATGGTTATAAATTTAAAATCGTCACAGATCATCGCCCTTTGACATGGTTATTTAACGCGAAAGATCCAGGCGGACGTTTATTAAGATGGCGATTAAAACTCGAGGAGTACGAATATGAGATTATTTACAAACCCGGCAGAGTAAACAGCAATGCAGATGCGTTATCTCGTTATCCAGTAAATGCTGTGACTACTCGAAGTTCTAGATTAAATTCAACTACTTATGAAGAATACTTTAAAAAGCAATTTACAAAAACTATCTCAGATTGCGATACGAAAATTGAAGAACTTAATCAAAGTTTACATACAGCAAAACAAAAGTCTATTGCTTGTCCGGCATCTCTAGATTTAGATTACTCTATGCCTTATTGCGAACAGTTATTATCAATGATTCATAATGCCGAGGAATATCGCGCCGTAACCTGTTATACCGTACAGATATTGAATTGTAAAAACAATAAGATACTTTATTCCTTATTCACTAAGGTTCATCATTTTGACGAAACGAGTGACAAAACTATTTACAATTTATTAGTGAAATAACGGGACGAAATTATTTCTAAAAATGATTATGACAAAGAATTAGCTTTGCCCGATTTTTCTGAACCATTTACTAAATTAAATTACGTCAAAATTTATAATATGTCATCATATATTTTCCACGGCACTAATATTGAAATTATTATTTATAAAAATCAAATATTTTATCCGACTCCTGCTGAAGCCCCTAATATTCTCAAAGAAAATCATGGTACAACTATAGCTGGTCAACCAGGTGTTAAACGCATGTTAAGTAAAATTAAAGCTTCATAATTTTTTTTTATTGCGAATTATTATTGTATTCATGAAATAATTGGGCTTAGTAAATAAATAAATAACGCGTTATTCTTTGTAATAAAACAAGATTTCGGATTGATACAACATAAATCGTGTAACGTGATGCAATATAATATGTACGTTAGGATGTCCCAAAAAAATCAAAGTCGTTTTTTTTAACGCATACCCTCTTACTTTTTTACTTTTAAGTCAAAACAATTATAAACAAAACTTTAAGAAGGTAGGACCTCGGTAACCCGTGCCGACTTACATCAATATACATATATTAGTACTTGCTCTCTAAGGCTGATGCGACCTAATATGTCGATTTGCTTTTGATTACTCGTTATTTAGTTATGAAACTCGCATTGTTTTCAGTCAGTCAATATAACAGTGCGATTAAGCAGTTCTAAAAGGATTATATTTTAATAAGTGACATTAAACATTAAATAATGATTTCAAAACTTTCATCTAATCGACAAGTTTTAGCAGCTTTTTTTTACAATATCGGTGAAGTGAATTTGTCAATTTAACTGTCAATGAAAGCACGAATCTCACTATTCGCTATTGGGAAAAGGCGCATATTCCTAGTAAATCTTTGCCTAATAGTGTGAAAAAACTTGTAAACTCATATCAAGTTTGGAGGGACTTGTAAAAAAATGACACAAAACGTATTTAAGCAGCGCCGTCCAGACTTTTTCAACAATTTAGATAATTTTTTTGACATTGCACACGACGATGCGCTTTAATTAATAAAAATAAATGATAATAGAATCTTTTTACAGCGTCAACATGTATGTGACATTATGGTGTACTCACAAAATTATAAATAAAAACATATATAAATTTCAAAAAAAATAAAAAACACCAACTCGATTTTTTTTCAAAAACGATTTTTGAGTTTTACTCATACTCTCTTTTTTTCTCTAAAAAAAAAACATAAGAATTAGGCCTACATAACTTAAATTATTCAAGATTAAATTGAAATAAAAAAATTTGTTACACTTCAGTGATGTATTTTTAACATATCTCCTGATCCCATCATGGTCCCACTCTAAATTTTTTATGGTGTACTCGCAAAACTATATATAAAAACATATATAAATTTGAAAAAAATTAAAAACACCAACTTCATTTTTTTTTCAAAAACGATTTTTGAGTTTTACTCAAACTCTCCTTTTTCCTCTAATGTGGTCAAATTGGATATCAAATTAAAGCCCATTAAACCCTCTTTAAAATGCTCTCTCTCTCAGCTCTCTAGCACTAATAGAACCAAAGTTATTGCAGGTTTTAGATTTTAGAACACGTAAAAAACGCAGCATTTTGTGATTTTCAAAAATTTATAACTAAAAAACTATCAGGGATACATTTTTTTTAATTATATTTGAGTTTAGGATGTCATAGAGTATAAATAAACAAAGTTTCAGCAAAATCTGAAATGGTCAAGTTGAAAACATTATTTTTTTGGTTGGTTTGACATGGAATGACCCCGCTTCAAATACAGGTCGTACCTATATGTATACGGTGCCTGTGTGCTTTTTGACATGAAATGCTTATTTTCGCTTGTCGACATCACGTGTATGAATTGGTCTTAAAAGGGGTATTTGAAGCAAAATTTAGTCCAGTAACTACAATCCCTGATATTCCGCTCTTTTAAAAAAATCGGGAAAATATATATAATATGTTATTTATTAATTTACATTAAAAAATACTATATTTTAATGTAAATGAATAAATAATATACCTACTATTTGGATGTAGTGGAGTTTTAATTAAGTAATAAAAATTAAGTTCTTAATTAATAAAATTCCTCTTACAGTAAGTAAATACAAATATTCATATGTCATATAAATATTTGTCATTTATGTCAAATGTTATATTGTTTGGCATCAAGTCGGAAAACCCATTTCCTTGTCCAATCGCAATAATATTTATTATTTGAGTCAATGAGGTCAATCCGAATAAAAATAGAGCATAATGAAAATTACATGTCGCGAAAGAATTGCATATTTGCGTTGTCTTATGACACCTTAATGTACGTGTAACGTGTAATATAAGTTCACACTCCTGTATTCTTCGTGGTATGACTCATAAAGAGTATATAAAGCGTGAACTTTTAGCTGAGCCGGTCAGTCGCTATACTACTCTACACGAGGACAACCGCGATGAGGTCTATTATCCTCCTAGTCGTTGTGTGCGTCGTACTGGCCGCATTTACAAAATGCGAATGTAGAACCATCCCTCTCTATGATTCTAAAATCCTTCAATCGTTCGCTCCGTTACAACAAGATTCGCAAATAATCGATGACAAAGTATTAAGAAGAAAACGAGACGCCATTAATATTGGAAAAAAATGTCCTAAAGGTACTTTTCCTTCCGGTCCTAATGGACCATGCATAAAAAAGTAAGTTACATTTTTATTAATAATAAAAAAATAGAAACACGACTTTGGTAACATTCTATTTATCATTATATACATATAATTTTATAGTTTATGAAACGTAACGTATATATGTTTTTATTAAATGTTTTGTATACAATTTTATATAGAAAAATTCAAAAGATCAAAACAAGTTATTAAGAAAAAAAAGTTTCTTAACAATCACAAATTATCGGTAATTCGGTAAAAGGATATTTATTTTCTAGTTTGAACAAGTTTTAGTTCACAATTTCAGTTTAATGATAAATAATGATTATCAATATATTTATGTTGAAAATAATAAGTTCATTATTCAAGAAATTGAAATTCAGTTTTGAAAAAGGAACTGATTTAGAACAAAAGTAACATCAAAGGTTTTACTATTAATTGCGGAAAAAATAAAAAAAGTTTTCTCCCCGTCGCGCGTCGTGTCCACAGAGAATTATGGCTTCTGATAAGCATGCTTAATTGACTTTTAATTTTTACAGCAGTGAAGAAAAAAAATATAATGGAGACATGCCAAGAAAGAAACCACTTAAGCTAACTTAATGAAGGCAATTCTACAAAGGTGTTAAAAGAACCGCAGCTGGCTACAGTGTTAGTCATTATACATATTCTCCATATGTAACGATTTAATACAGATGATAAGCGAAGAATTTATTGAAAACAAAGTAGTTTGGCTACATCGGGACTTAAAAATAATTATCAAATATTCGTTATAATTTTGAATAATTGATTATTGTATAAAAATGTTAGCCATGCGTGTTTAAACCATTATCGCATTAGACAAAATGATTTAATTATTCACTTTTTTTAGGCGATAACTCCCTTAATTTGTGTATTCAATATTAATGACATTTAATCATTTTGATTTCTAATATGCATGTAAGCTGCCTATATGTGTGTGTATATACATACATATAAATATGACCGATATACCTCTTTCATATTCTCGTGTTAACATGGAAGCCATTAAGTTAGTTTTAAAATCTGTTTTAAAGTTTTTAACTCGCCTAAAGACATTTATTTTATTATGCTAATATGATTATTATTATTTACTGTTTTAGTCTTTGCTATTGAAATTGTTTATAATTCTATTGTATTGTTTAAAAGTAACCTCTCATTAAAGTACTTACTGCCAATGTGAAATCAATAATAACAAGTGAACTCTTATTAAATTCGTTGCCATAACGTAAATTAATCGTGCTACATTTTTTTACTTTATTATTTATGACAAACAATTTCTGAACATATTACACCATTAACTCCTATTGTAACTTATTTGTATACCAGTGTTTGCAGTCAATGTCAATGCTTACTCTACTAAATTCATATTTACAATTATAATATGCCAAATAAATAATAATAATAATAATAATGTAGCTTTCATATGATTCAATAATTAATTCTGATGTAATAAAATAGTGATTTTATACAATGATCTGTTAATTTTTAAGCCTTTATACGTGATGGGTAAAAATTTTCGTTATATTTAACTGTACCTATCATTATTTTTTTACATTTATCTAGTATTTTCATTGTTTTCTTAATATTTCAATAACGTACTCTAATTTTAGGACATTATAAATTTTTTAATGTTGTTAATTATGTTGTGAATTATTTAATCTTATTTTATATCTTAAATCAATATTTTTTCCTTAATATATATTTTATTTGCTAACATTATACTTTAATTAATTTAATTTAAAATACTCTATTATTATATTCCTAAATCATACAATTTTCTAGATATATTCTTAAGATATATCATAAGTATTAATATTAACTACGTCATAACCGTTGGGCGACTATTGCCTATTGGATACTTGATAACACAATATGGTAAGCCAATCCAACAAAGTACATTAAAATTTAATGTACTTTGTTGGAAATTTAATATGACGGACTTCGTAGTCGACATTGGTTTGAATATTGCCACAACGGCACGTGACATCATCCCGCTGCGCCGACGCGACGCCGCGCACCGTCCGGTCACATAAGTAAAGGTTTATTTACTCATGTGGTCCGGTTTTTTCGTGTCTGAACTTGTTGAATACCTATAATATTGTGTAAATGAATTATAATATTGTGGCTACCACAAGTAAGTTAACTATTAACATATGTATTATGACGTATAACTATTTATTTATTAAGTATTAAGTATTGCTTGTTAAGTATTATGTTTGTATAAATGTATGTATTTATGTATATATATTTTTTATTTTATTTATTGATTTATTTATTTATTAATACATTAAAATATATATACATGCAGTGCGTCATAAACAAAACGACTGTCCCTACGTATACTATCGAAACTGAAAAAAGGTACTTTACAGGATAGCACTTTTAAGTTAATTTTGTGTACAAAATTATCATTTATTTGTTAAGTATCGATATTATACTCATGAAAAATATGGTTTAATATGTATTTTTTAGCATATTCTCTTTTTTTGTATTAAAACATATATAAAAAGGAGTTTCTTAGAGCAATAAAAAAAATCGCAAATTTTCAGTTTCGATACTGTACGTAGGGACAGTCGAAAAGTTAGTTTTACTCTGCACTGTAGTTAAGCTATACGTAAGTAATAATAGGTATATAAAATTATAGTAGTATGTAATCTATATATCTATATATATATATATATATATATATATATATATATATATATATATATATATATATATATATATATATATATATATATATATATATATATATATATATATATATATATATATATATATATATATTTTATATTATATATTTATATTATACATATATAGGAGACTTTCTATAGATATAGTCACTCATCACGATATCTCTGGAACTATGAGACCTAAAAACTTGAAATTTCGTAGGAATATTGCTTTTGCCAAGTAGAGGTCAGCTAAGAACGGATTTTACGAAATTCTACCTCTAACGGGATGAAAAAGGGAGGCAAAGTTTGTATGGGACAACGTGATTCCTTGGTCCAATCTACTTAAAATTTTGCATAAATATTCTTTAACAGAATTGATTAAAGACGTGTTTCGTATTTTATCGAAATTCATCCCCTAACGGGCTTAAAAGGGGGTAGAAAGTTATTTTGATATAAATACTCCTTAGAGCTTTTGATTTAAATTACATTTTATTTTGACACACGATTGACAACTCAATCCGTCTACTATAATATATTTTCCAGTAAGTACTGACGCAGGTGTAGGTGATATCTTTTTTTTGGTGCTCCTGATGGAACAGGCAAGACTTTATATTAAACGTAACAAAATTGAGTTGTAAATATACCGTGTGATCGCTTTATTGTAAAATAGTGTCTTATATAATATTTTTTACTTGAATGTTGGTGTTGTTTTAAATCAAGGGTTTTAAACTAAATGACTCATCAGCAAGGCGTCTGTAGTTCACAATGATACAGATATAGAAGACACCGAAGTGAACTTGGAAACATTTTTGAATTATACTGCATTAACACCCCAATTAGTACAGATATTTAAAGCATTATAAATCATGTACCCATTTAACTTTATCTTACACTAAAACTAAGAAAGAGCAGATAAAAGCTGTCTTGGACTATTATTAAATATAAATATATGTTTAACATACACACACGATCGTCTTTTCCCAAGGTAGGCAACTTAATGCCTGTGTTTTAGGTAACAGCCGACTGATATACATTTTTTTTATAAATATACATATAAATAATACATATAGAAATAAATACATATTACACCCAGACTTGAGGCGGGAATCGAACCCACGATCCTGGAGCAGAAAGCAGGTTACTACCAACTGTGCCGAGTCAATTAAAATTTAAAAAATAATTACTTTATTCAAATTCGATACAACGCACGAAGCATTGGTGACCGTTCTGGTGTAGTGGTGCAATAAGTCACCTTAACGCCTCGCCTCAATGGTGGTGGTCGTGGGTTCGATTCCCGCTCAGGGCAGATATTTGTATTTGTGCCAATACTTGTTTCAGGTCTGGGTTTCCCCACCATGCCCCGGAGAGTACGTAAAGCCGTCGGTCCCGTTTGTTATCATGGATGGCTTATAATAATTATTACTTATGGTAGAGATATTATCCGCTAACCCGCAGTGGAGCAGCGTGGTGGATTAAGCTCCAACCCTTCTTCTGTATGGAAAAAAAGGCCTTCGCTCAGCAGTGGGCTATTTACAGGCTGATACAATACACTACAGTACAGGAGCATTTG
The DNA here is from genome assembly GCA_036937285.1 of Euphydryas editha. Lineage (NCBI taxonomy): Eukaryota > Metazoa > Arthropoda > Insecta > Lepidoptera > Nymphalidae > Euphydryas > Euphydryas editha. The sequence continues at coordinate 17,918,111 of JAUPFZ010000010.1, forward strand.
TGGCAGGCCAGTGCAGGGCAGTGACGAAACTGAGCCTTACCATAAATATGAGAATCAATCTAAGGGGAGATGTTACTGCCGGACAGTTCTCAGACCTGTTGCTTAAAATAGGAAATTGTGAGTTCCGGGAACCATATAATAATTTAACGCATGAGTGTATATGAGTATGTATTTACCATAAACAAAGCTTAAGGTCAAACTCTTACTGTAGCGGCAGTATAATTAAGCGAAAGCTGCTTCTCTCAAAGCCAGTTGTATTTGGCATGTTCCAGAGCATGTTAATTCTAGCACCCCGAACGAAAAAAAAAAAAATTATAAAGAAATACTACGGAAGATGTAGTATTTCGATTTTGTTGTAAAAAGATAATACCCCCGTGTAACTTTCTCCAGATCAAAGGCAGAGCTTCTTGGTCATAAAAAATAACAATTTTTATTTTTATTTTAATGTTTATTTAAACTTTAAATCCCTACTCTATAATAAAGATTGTTATATTTTATAAGTATTCAAATATTTTATATTTTATAACAAAATTAATAATTAAAAAAAAAAACAAATAAAAATCCTATTATAACCATTTTCGACTTCTATATAAAGAATATAAATATATATTTTTTTGAAATTTTAGTTAAATACCCGTGCGAAGCCGGGACGGGCCGCTTGTCTAAATAAAAAATGGAATTGATCCGTCCATCGCATCAACGCCGTAAGCAGAACCGATATCTATTATACACATTGTCATTCCTCTAAAAAGGGCTTTTTGAGTTAATGTTTGTAATTTTTTTCGTTCATTTCATCTTTTAGCGTTTTCGGGAGTGAATTCAATAAAGTAGGAACAATATATTTAAGTGAATGTTTGCCGTAGTTATTAATGACTTTCGGGATTTCTAATTTTGTATTCTTACTACTTCTCAGTGTTTTACAGTTGTCAACTTTGCGTTGCCGGCCTTTCAAATAATAATATGAGTATTCTCTTCTCTTGAAGGTTCCTAAGTCGTATCGGTTCGGAAATACCGTAGATGGCAGATGATTCCATATTGTGAATTGATTACCTATCAGCATTGATAATAATATAAAAAATTAAAATAAACTTACTAATTATGTAACATAATTTATTAATTATTATTTAAATGCTTATGTTTAAGTGTTTCGACATATTTCAATATATTAATGTAGGCGTGTGATCTCATACAAAGGAGGCAAAAACTGAAGCTCTCCTATAAGTAAATTTCCAAAATAATAATTTTTTTTTATCCAGCTCGCTATCAAAAATACAGAGAATACATTTTTTATCATTATTTGTCACGTTCTCACACGATTTTTCAACTTTATTCCTCTTTGGATGTCCGTTTTCATCATTATCATTTTTCAAAGAAGCTTCTTTATTTTCATTTATTGTCGTCATGGGTACATATTTCCTTTTATTTAATAAAATTGTATCTTGTTTTAATACAGATTGTGATTCGTTTTCTGAGCCATTATAGCTGTATTCGGTGAAACCTGAAAAGAAGTACCTATTTAGTTGGTTATTTTTATTTTGAACATAAATAAATAATTATTAAAAATACTATAATTATTTTCTTTAGTTTTTATTTGATAATCTCCTCCCAAAACCTGGAGTATATAATAAGCCTTATAAAAGTTATGAAAGACTGGTCATAAGCCTAATTTATTTATTTATTATTATATTTTTAATTATATTTTGCTACAAAATTCACAATCAACACCAGACAGTGGTTTTCGATAGTTAAAATAATTTTAATTATACTATTTATTACTTACCATCATTGCCACCTGTGCCAGTAATCGAATTCGGAATTTCATAATGATTATTATCTGTAAAGTGTAAACAGCGGCTGACTATAGTCTTGAAATGGCACATCACCATCAGTATCGCTAGCGTCACCTAAAACACAAGCATATGACTGATTTAGTAATGATCAAAGTATACTTACCTATTATGTTATTAAAATAAAAAATAAATACGATGTTATGTAATTCAGTCGTAACTTAACATAATAACAATAATTATTTAACAAGTATTACATAGTTTTAACATTAAGGTAACTCAGTATTTACTTTAAATAATAATCACTTACCTGTATTAGTATTACTCATCCCTATTAAATCGCTTGTCTGTCGTCGACTGTCGTCGTCAGTCGTCACTTATTGTCAAATTCGTAATAATTAAACAAAAGTTAAGAACCTTCGGAACGAGTATATGCTGTGTGAACATTTAGTGAACATGTCAGTCGTTATACTCTACACGAGAACGAGAACAACCGCGATGAGGTCTATTATCATCAGTCGTTGTGTACGTTGCTCTGGCCGCAGTTACAAAATGTGAATGTAGAACGATCCGTTCCTTTGATTCGAATATCCTTCAATCAGTCGCACTGAATAATCGGTGGCAAAGTGATAAGAACGAAACGAGAAGCAGTGAATGATGCACGGAAATGTGCTATCAATAATTATCGTAGCGGTCCATTATGCTTACCGAAACCAGAATAAGTAACCTTTTTTTATAGAAACATAGGAATATAACTATGGTAATATTCTATTTTTCGATACGTTTTCAACTTAAAAAAAAAAAATTTTATCAAACGTAGTGTATATATTTTTATTAACTGTTGTATACAATTTTATATTGAAAAATTTGAAAGCTTAAAACAAGTTATTAAAGCTCAATGAAAAACTAGTTTCTCTGTTAACAATCGCAAATTATCGGTTTTTCAGTGATAAAATATTTATTCGCTAGTTTGAACAAGTTTTAATGCACGATTTTATTTTAATAATAAATAATTAACGGTTAACAAACATACTGAAAATAAAAAATATTAGTCTTACATGTCATTTTTAATATTTTCGTAAGATAAAAAACGTAATACGAAACAAGGACGGCTGAGTCAAATTATCATAGTTCATTATTAAAGAAGTTGAAATTCGATTTTGAAAAAGGAACTGATTTAGAACAAACGTAACATCAAAGGTTTTCCTATTCATTGCAGAAAAAATCAAAAAGTTTTCTCCCCGTCCTGTCCACAGAGAGTGATCGATGGCTTCTGATAAGCATGCTTAATTATTGTTGTTTTCAACTTACTTTAATTTTTACAGAGATCAAGAAAAGAAATACAATGGAGAGATAAAAATAAATAAATCGTTTATACTACCTACTAATGAACGAAATTTCTAGAAAGGTGTCAATAGAACCTCATCTGGATACCTTGTTAGGCGAGAGTATGCGTATGGAATGATTTTATACAGATGATCAGCGAAGAATTTATTGAAAATAAAGTAACTTGGCTACATCGGGACTAAAAATGAACTATTAAATATTCGTTATAATTTTGAGTAATTAATTTTTCTATAGAGTTTTTAGCCACGCGTGCTTAAACTATTATTGCATAAGACAAAACGATTTAATTCTTAACTATTTTTTTAGTCGATATATTGCTTAATTTGTGTACGAAATATTTATATCGTTTATTTTAAATTTCTAATATGCACGTAAGCTGCCTGTATGTATGAGTATGTATGTATTCATATGTGACTAATGTACCTCTTTCATATTCTGGTATTAACATGGAAGCCATTCGGTTAGTTTTATCATCTGTTTTAAAGACTTTATAATTTTAAAGACTTAACTTTATAATTTTAAAACTTATACCTGGCTTAAAGACATTTACTTATTACTAATAATTTTATATTTATTACTAATAATAATAATTATGATTAGTGTTATTTATTGTTTTTGTCTTTGATATTGAAATTGTTTATAATATATTATTGTATTGTTCAATAGTAACCTCACAGTATAATACTTACTTCCTGATAAATAAAACAGCGAGTGCACAGTATAACGTTTATTTTTAGACTGACTTTTACAGTATTTAAAAGAACCAGTAAACTGTTGTCACAGACTATATAATAATCTTAATTGCATATATCACACCTCCACCTTTAATAAGAACAATTATATAATACAATTTAAATAAAAATAATATAAATTTGAAAACAACTTATGACTAAATGCTTATACACAGTTTCTATGGGTTCGAATCAAAACCATAACGTTCCGGTACATTACGTACTCTCAAAGGGTAACGGCGTGTGTTTATAGCCGTTGCAAAATTATCGTTGGTACCTTGAAGCACCCTATCACCCCCCTCACCGAGCTGAATGGCATCGGTCCCGTCATCTCCATCTAGAGGTGAACTCGAGCCCCCCGACCCCGCGAAAGGGTACACCGTGTGATCACTTTCTGGAACTATTGTGTTCCACTTTTTAGATTTGATAACTGGACTTTGAGATGACGACCTGAGTTTCATCTGGTCTATGTGTCGATGAACTACGGTACCCTCAGTTGTATCAATTTCATAATCGGTATTGCCTATTACATCTTTAACTCGGCCTTGCAACCATTTACTAGGACCCTGATACACCCGATACCACACAGTATCTCCTACGTTAAAAGCTCGGTGCGAGCCACCCGCTGCGCGTTGTTGATGTTGTTGAGCTCTCAAAACTAAACTTTCACGGGACGGTTTTATTCGATCGAGCCTCGTATGGACAGTCCTACCCAGCAAAACCTTAGCTGGACATTCGCCAGTCGTATGATGTTCAGTATTTCTGTACATTAATAAATAACGTTGTAACGCACACTCAATATCTATACCTAGTTTCAAAGCTTTTTTTATTACTTTTTTACAAATTTTAACTGCATTCTCGGCCGCACCATTCGAAGATGGGTGATATGGAGCCGAGTAACAATGTTCAATTCCATTATTACTTAAAAAGTTATTAAATTCGACACTACTGAAGGGTGGTCCATTATCACTGACAAGTTGACGCGGGATACCGAAACGAGCACAGATTTCTCTGAGTTTAGTGATTACCGATAAAGCTGTAGTATCTTTCATTTGACAAACCTCGATCCATTTTGAGGATGAATCTACGATAACTAAAAATTTCTTTCCTACAATAGGACCTAAGAAATCAATATGTAGTCTCGTCCAAGGTCTAACAGGCCAGGGCCAAGGCTGCGGGGCGTGGCGGGGCGGTGCATCGCCGACGTCCGCGCACACTGCACATTCGCGACAACAAGCCTCGATTTCCTCATCTATCCCAGGCCACCACACGTAACTTCTAGCTATGGCTTTAGTTTTCACAATACCCATGTGACTATCGTGCAATTCCAATAAAATCTTGTTTCGACAAGTTTTAGGTACTACCAGCCTATGGCCCCACATTAGACATCCTAATTCGTAATATAGTTCCGTGCGCCTATTAAAATAAGGTTTAAATTCTTTAATTTCTACATCTTTCGGCCACCCGTCCCTAACATAAGACATAATTCTACTCAAAATAGGATCTTTCCGGGTTTCTTTTCGAATATTTTCAAAATTAAGCAAAAGGGCTTCGGAAGCAAAATGTAGATAAGTTTGTTCCGGCTCATATTCACAAACCTCTTTAGCGTTTAACGCCTTATAGCCTTGCATCAATCTCGAAAGTGCATCGGCCCCATTATTATTAGTATTTATGTATTCGATAGTAAAGTCGTATGCCGATAACAATAACGCCCAACGCTGTAATCGACTCGCCGTCATACTAGGTATTCCCGAGTCGGCCCCGAATATACTAGTTAAAGGCTTGTGATCGGTTCGCAAAATGATATGCCTACCGTATAAATATTGGTGAAACTTTTTAACCGCGAAAACGATAGTCAACGCTTCCCGATGTATCTGGCTGTAATTCCGCTCGGCTGGCGTGAGCGCTCGCGAGGCGTAAGCGACGGCGCGCTCCCGGCCGCGATCGTCCGTCTGCGCGAGCACTGCACCGATGCCGCGTCCGCTCGCGTCACATGTTACTACGACCGGCTTCGATTCGTCATAGTGAACTAATATTTCGGGACTCTTTAGCATTTTCTTTACCTTCTTAAAAGCAAAATCTTGTTCTGGACCCCATGACCAGTGTTTTCCTTTCTTTAACAACTCATAAAGAGGAATTAAATTTCCGGATAAATTTTTCATAAATTTGCCGTAAAAATTTACCATACCTAGAAAAGATTTTAGTTCAGATACATTACACGGGGGAGATATTTCTAAAATCGGTTTAATTTTTTCACTATCTACCCTCACTCCCTCGCTACTGACTATGAATTCTAAATATTTTACCTCCTTACATAAAAATTCACACTTTTGTTTCTTTATTTTCAACCCATTGCCTTTGAGGATTTGTAAGATCCTGTTTACCGTATCGATATGGGAGTCTAGACGAGAATTATGTATTAATATATCATCAAGAAAAACTGTTACATTGGGAACGCCCTCAAACAATGTTACCATTATTCTTTGAAAAATACCAGGGCTCGAAGCTAGACCGTATACTAAACGGTTATACATAAAGAGACCCCTGTGAGTATTAATTACAGTCAAATTTCTAGTTTCATCGAGTAAAATTTGATTATAAGCTTGAGAAAGATCGAGTTTAGTAAAATATTTACTACCCTTGAGCCGTGAAAATAAATCGTTAACTTTAGGTACCGGATACTTATCGACATATAACATTTTATTAAGTGTTACTTTGTAATCGGCACATATACGCAAAGAACCATCAGGTTTATGTACAATTACTAACGGTGTAGCCCAGTCGGATGTGTCGACGGGCTCAATGACGCCGGCGCGCAGCATGCCATCCAGCTCGGCGTCAACCCGCGGCCGCAGCGCGTAGGGCAGCGGCCGCGCGCGGCAAAACACGGGTTCCGCGTCGGCTCGTAGTTTCAATGTAGCCCGACCGCCCGTCAAACACCCCAAAGTACCATCGAATATATCCTTATGCCTGGAAACAATATCATTAATAATTACGTTCCGGTTCTTAAACTTTTTTACTTCTAGCGACAAATTATTTATGCCTATTTTTGGCACAGAAATATCTAACTCGGCGAGCCATTGCCGTCCCAGTAAACTCGTAGCGCCAACCTTGAATACGTACAAATCTAAAAGTTTATTTTTCTTTCCGTATGTAACATTTACCTCTAATCTGCCTAATGCATTATCTTGACTTAAATTATAATAATTTACAGATAAATTAGCTTCTAACAATGGTAATTTTTTAAAGTATTTTATATAGGTATTATAATTAATACAAGACAAGGGGGAACCGGTATCGATTTCCATCGTAAGATCAACTTTTTGTACATTTACACCGGTTTATATTGGCTAAGAGACATTTGATAAATTGCCTCATCCGCCTCCTGTTCCTCATACTCCTTCTGGTCCTCCTGGTCCTCTATCCAATGCGCGTGGGCAACCCGTCGATTATTGGAATTCATCATCTCCCCTGGCCGCCTATTTATTCGGTCGCTTCGCGCCGCAACCGAGTCGCCTTTCCCGCGACCACGTGCCACCTTTTCGCTTCCAGACTTGTTCGTAGCAACCGATGCCCTCATTGAACTCTCTCCACACATTCGTCTCAAATGACCTGTCTGCCCGCAAAGACTGCACTTGACATTCTTAAATTTACAGTCGCACGCCTATGCCGATAATCACCGCAGACCCAACAGCCACTGATCTGCACCCTATGCAAACCACTATCCAGGCCTGCCGTACTACGCCGAGAAGTACTCGCTGCTTCAGATAAACACGTAGCCGCCGACGACGGGACCGCGCTCGCACTCGAGCCCGGGCCACCGCCCGGCCCCTCCACCGCGGCCGCGTCTCGTTCCGCCGCCTCCAATACGTATGCTGTTTTCACCGATTTTTGAAATGTCATATCTCCACTCGCAAATAATTGTTGCCGTATAGCGTCACATCTTATCCCGCACACGAATTGATCTCTCAAATTGTCATTTAATGTGGCACCAAAGTCACAAAACCGCGAAAGTTTTTTTAATTCTGCCACATAACACTGAATGTTTTAATTAGCCTTTTGCTTTCTCTGGCGAAAAATGTACCGTTACGCAAGAATTGACGGTTTCGGGTTTAAATGATCTTTTAACAAAGTAACGGTTTCTAGAAACGTCAACTCGGCAGGTTTCCGGGGAATCGCAAGATTCACTAACAATTCATACGCGACATCCCCCATTGACGAGATTAGTATTGGTAATTTCAATTCGTCCTTAATATTGTTCGCCGTAAAGTACATTTCTAAACGCTCACAATAAAGTTCCCAATTACCAGCGTCCACGTCGAACTCACTAAGCCGACCGATCGACATTTTTAATTTTTACCCTCGTCGTCACTGATAAATAAAACAGCGAGTGCACAGTATAACGTTTATTTTTAGACTGACTTTTACAGTATTTAAAAGAACCAGTAAACTGTTGTCACAGACTATAATTATAATAATCTTAATTGCATATATCACACTTCCAATTTGAAATCAATTATTACAAGTGAACTCTTATTAAGTTCGTTGCCATAACGTAAATTAATCGTGTTAATTTTTTTTTTTACTTTATTATTTATGACAAACAATTTCTGAACAAATAACACCATTAACTCCTATTGTAACTTATTTGTATACCAGTGTTTGCAGTCAATCTCAATGCTTACTCTACTAAATTCATATTTACAATTAATATGCGAAATAAATAATAATAATAATGTGGCCATAATCGCTTTCAAATGTGTTAATAATTAATTCTGATGTCATAAAATACTGATTTTATAAAATAAATCGTTTTTTTTTAGTATACAGGGTGACTGGTGAATTACCATCAATATTCAAGGAGAATAACCGGCACATGATCCTCATTCGAATCATGTGAAAAAAATAGGCACTTAATTTTTGACCAAATTCTCATATATTTCAATTCAAAACAAATGAGGCGACGTAGGTATATTTCCAGTCATGCCGGCGGCGCGTGCGATGTGGTGTTTCACTGTGCCGCTAGCACCCGCACTCCCGCCCCGCGGCTAAGGCCACCGCAGGCGTCTAATATTGCGTTCAAAAATTTCATGTACTTACTTTTCGGCTATCGTTTTTAAAAGTTTCTTAAAAATACTAATTTATTAATTTAAAATAATGTAATTCACGTGGAATAAATATTATGTAAAAATAATAAATAATATACTAATAAATAATAATAATTAATAAATAATAAGCGGTAATCTTTTCATAATATTAATAAAAATCATAATGTATGTGGAGAATACTGATATTGTATGGAATTCCGGGCTTTCTGAATTAATAATATGAATTCAGAGAGACATTCGGATGTTTGAAGCCGGCCTAATTCCCAGTAATTCGCTCGACGAATTCCGCTAGTAGGTCACTAGGTCAGTAAGGCATAAGCCTTGGCATGGCGCGCACGCGCGTGTCGTCCCGGCTCCTGCGCGTCTAGTGATCGATCATACGCGTATACCTAATCTGTCGTGTGTGAGTGTAATCTGTCATTAGTAATTAGGTATGGCTTATCAATACACAAATGCAGAATCACCATTGCTTTCGAAACTGTTAAAAGTGACTGTGTGTGTGTTAGTGTAGTTATGTAGGTAAATAGGTAGTTTAATGATTGACAATCGTTGTAAATAAGTATGATTCCATTTTAAATACGCCGGAAATACCAAGATAGGTAAACAGTTCATATTTATTTTTGTTCAAAGTTTACATTATTTACCTTGTCAACGAATTTGTTGCTCATCACATCAAAATCAAATGGAATAAACATATCTTTCCACTCGTAAGTAATATTTAAAGTAAATTATTTATTTTGTCTAGAAAGTTCGGTGATTACCATGCCTCTATCGGCAAGTAGCAAAACTACTGGTCTCCCAGAGTCGTACTTAGAATTTTTTTTTAAGTCGGACACTGACTACGAGTTTATTGGAAGTTTATTATTGAAGATTTGAAGATAGCTCACTCACTCAGCGAATAAGGTGTTCTTCCGAGGCAATTTCAGTCGAATTATTGTAGTGAAAATTCTAATTATGTAATTTAATATTCTGGGCTAAGGTTCGAACCGGTAGTAGTTGGTTTTGACGTTCAATATTTAAATTATGTAATGTGATGTAGTAAAAAATATCTTCTTTCTTGCTATAATAAGAATAGTAATTCATGATAATATTATGTAGCCGTGTGTGCCATCCAACTTCAAATCACACCTATGATTAACAAAAAATTCTGAGTACAGCCCTCTTATTGCGACACCAAGTGAAATATAGCAGAACTATTACGTCTGCCAATATTATAATCAATTAATTGTTTTGGCTACTGGTCGCTAGATGGCTTGATTCTATTATTGCTTGCTTTTATTTAATAAACAACAGTTAGCTGTTCAACAAATGACAAAGTTTATTTTTATTGTATTTTGTTGTTTTTTTTTTTTTTTTTTGTTTAAATATTTTCAAAAGTAACTATCATTTTTCAACGTATAAAAAAATCTTCTATAAAATCTGATCTTATTCTATGATCTTGCGATTTGAAAAAGAAAAAAATTGATCTTTCCTAAAAAATTTTAGGAAACTTTTACACAAAACACTATTAAAAATTACATTTAAAAACTATTTAAATTAATTAATTATTATTAAATGAAAACACGACGCGCGACGTTCTGGTGTAGTGGTGCGAGTAGTTGCCTCAACTGCAATGCCACGCGCTGGTGGTCACGGGTTCGATTCCCGCTCGGGACCGATATTTGTATTTGTACAAATATTTTTTTTCCGGTCTGGGTGTATGTTCTTGTGGGTCTCCCTACCGTGCCTCGGAGAGCATGTACAGCCGTCGATCCCTGCTGTTATCATAGACAAGATAACGATCGTTACTTATGGTAGGGAACTATCCGCTAACCCTGTTAACACTTGGCGGTGTTTGGACGTAAGTAAACTATCGCGTGGAAACTAGGGTGTCCAGACGACGCGTAAATAATTAGATAACTGTTGGTCAACTTTACTTAGAAGCTTATTAATATTTATGTTATATTTTTACATAATTTGAATGAGAATCATGTACCGATTATTCTCCTTAAGTACTGATAGTATCTAACCAGTCACCCTGTATATAATAAAATAAATCGTTTATGGTTATAAAATAATTACGTTCCACTTCAATTTAACACCAGTTTACATACATTGAGATACTTTTTATTAACTCTGTGTTGAAATTATATCTATTGTTAGCTGTTCGACCGTCTTAACAGAATTTGATTCATCAGGGACCACATAAAATCAGGATTGTGGCTTCTCCGGATGCCACAATCACACAACTGAGTGGTTACCTTTTGAGGAATTTTTATTACACTGTTGTGCATATTTATTTCTACGCACATTGTCAATTATATATATATATTTTTTTTAACTACATTTAAGAATTTGTAATTTTAAGTATTTCTTTTTGTCATTACCAATAGTTTACCTAGTTATAGTTTTTATGTGCTGTGTACTTATGTGTATATTTGTCTATTTAATTGTATGTATAACAGTGTGTAAACATTCCTAAATAAATTCTATTCTATTCTATTCTATTCTATTCTAAAATAAAATAAATCATTTTTAGTAATATAGGGTAAAGTTTTGGATATATTTAATCGTACTATTAATTTTTTCTAACATTAATTATCTAGAATTTTCATTGGTATTTAATACTCCAATAAAGGTGTTATACTATATTTTTATGACTAATATATAACTTTTTAATGTTGATTTATATCTTAAATAAATATTTTTTTCTTTTATATATATTTTATTTGGTAATATGATACTTTAATTAATGTAATTATTATTTAAATGAAAACTCTATTATTTTATTCTTAAATCATACAATTTTATAGACAACTTGTCAAAGTCTTTCCATCCTTAAAACCTTACTCAGACTATTAAAAATCTTAAAAGTAGATATAATCGTATTAGTAATGCTGTTAAATGATTGATTTACCAGCAGCACTAGTACTGTTCAAGTATTACAAAACAACAGTATTCATTTTGATTCATGTTGATATGTAATTAGAATTAATTGTAGTATTGGCGGAACGCTACATAAATATTTTGAGAATGTTGACAAGAGTTTACAAACTAACCGCAAGCGCCCGGCCCGTGTCAAGTAATGACTAATGGTCGCCGTAGCTGTATTTTCCATGTCAACTTTTTTTCGACACGGGGATTAGTACGTGAAGTCCACCTTTCAACTAGAGGTTGATTAACAAATACTATTACATTATCACCGGTGGCAAATTACGTAACAAAACGAGCGGCCTTGGGCAGTTTTGTGCAGTTGGTAAACTAAAAGCCCTCATTGCCCGGACACTCAAGCGGATATACTGACAAATAGGTGCATTGGGCAGGTGTAGATATTGTTTTGTTTTAGATCGAAGATTTTCCGTTTAAACTTCGTTCAGTTTTAATTTTTTTTTTTACATACAGTTCTAACTAACCTCACGCTCAACTCAACTCAACGTCAATACGTTTACTTACATAATCTAAAATATCACACCGCATAGTAAACCACTGAGGTTTGTTTTACTGTCGATGATCTGTGCTGTACCGTTATGAATTGTAAATGTTCCACTGTTCGGAAAAAGGTTGTCCCGCAATGTGGATTGGTCAATGTAGAGGAATGACAATTTTTTGAGAAACATGTAGTTCTTTCACAATATTTTCTTTTATTGCATAATATAAATCTAATCGACTGTTACTTTAATGGAACTAAGTTAAAAAACAAATGAACGGACCTTTTTTACTTAATTATTTATTACTTAATAGTCAACAACAAAACTAATTATTTTATAAGTAATTCTAGAACGTTCTGGTCATAGTCCTCTAGACGACAGCGAGGGTTTTCTGCCACCACTTGTCCAACCTTCCCCAGTAGCCAAAAGGTCTCCATCAATCCTTTGCCCTGGAAGAAGTTATAAGATTGACTAAAGTTAAAATATATGTAATATTAATTAATAAGAATAATAATATAAACGTATAGCAGATCTTGATGATTTTACCTTTTTTAGTAAACAAGTTTTAGAGACTGTATTTTAAGAATATCGATCAACCAAACAACTATATACATTAAAAGATTAGATCCATTTTAACAGATAGCTACACGAACGAATTGGGTCTGTGTTAGATTAAACTTCGTTTTTGTTAGATTTATCTTAATCGGGTGAGTAAGGATGCAACGTCTATTGTTTATATTCTCATCTAATAAATACTTCCAATAAGTCTTACCGCTACATCAACCAACCCCCGTGACTCTACTATGTAATTTCCTATTATATCCAAAGCTGCTTTCGTCGTTTGCGATATGTGTATTTTCATTGCTGTAAAATATTTTTTATGTAAATATATAGTGCAAAATAAACATCACATTATCAAGATAAGACAAATAAATAATTTAATGAAAAAATCGTTAAACTGTAAAGTTTTTTAAACAAATAAACGCGATAAAATCCGATTTAGACTTTTAATTAAATGAGTAAAATTCACGTAATTTAAGTGAACAGTAAGACAAATGAAGTCTAAATACAAATAATATATACATATAGGTATATTACATTTTTAATGCACATTTAATATTATGAAACTTTATAATTAATGTAAAAATACAGTTGAAGACAAAATGATGTAATGTTCAACTGAAGGTCAAGGCTATGTGCGTAAAACTGCTTGTCTGCTAAATAATATTCTAAAATAAGTTTGGTTCAAATAAATTATACTGTAATAGATAATTAAAGCAGAGTGGGTACTAAAGTTAAAGTTGCATTACGCACGATAAGCGAATGAGTCCAAGTAGTATGCCCTGATTTCTGTCTTTCCCTCTTTTTATATGTATTTTGTAGCTTCTTCGATGTTAAATTGATTTTAACACATGCACATGGATAGTATTATATGAAGGTATGTGTACGTACGCTCGCCCGTACTCTCCATTCGACTCGCCGTGTTGATAGTGTCTCCGAAGAGGCAATAGCGTGGCATGGTGGTACCCACGACACCCGCCACACACGGGCCCGTGTTGAGGCCGGCGCGCACGCGCAGCGCTTCGTGCGGCCGGTGCGGCACGCACGCACCCTGCACACTGTGCATCAACGCAAGCGACATGTCTGCTATTTCAGACGCATGACGATTGCCTAAAAAAATAAAAATATTTCGTTAATCCATATAGTTTTATTTGCTTATAAACTCATAAAAAACGGATTTTCTAATTAAAACAATAATTTTAAAATCGTGCAATTCACTTGTGTGCTGCATTTTAGTGCGTCATATCTCCACTACCAGGGATTGATCTGTCATCTATTATCTTAATCAAGGAATTCATATTTACGGCTTTAAAATAGGACTATAAAGTGTAAATCTGAGGCGTGATTGTCTGATTAAGCCTGCTGATATATATGCATTTAAGCCTTTGTAGATATAATGGAAAAATTCACCACCACCTCAGCTGATGTATATGCAGTTAAGCCTTTGTAGATAGAATGGAAAAATTCACCACCACCTAAGCTGGTGGATGTCCACTGATGAACGTAGGCCTCCCCCATCATCTCTGGGGTGTTGCCAATACTTGTCTTGCTTGGCAGGTGGGGACTATTCTTTTCTATTCTGTCTCTCTCGACTCTAGTCACCGCATGGCAATAAACATAGTGTATAAATTTCCATCCATAGCACCTTGACGAATATTTCCCTTTATTAGAAGCTTTTGCCGAGAATAAAAAATAAATAAAAAGATCTTACCATTTCGTTGCGGCAGCCCTGAGACGACCATGTAAGCATCGCCAATCGTTTCCACCTTGTACACGTTGTAATGCATTATTGTGTCATCGAACATTCTAGAATAAAAAGAAAAACTGAACTTATTTCCATATATTTTTCAAATTTTTAAATTTATATACTTGCAAATGTTAAATACTACGACGACTCGTGAAAATTGTTTACAGTTTAATGCGTGTCCTGATGAATTACGTATATAATCAAATTACATGTACCAAGAGATATGAACAATATTTTTTAAATTATTTTTACTGTTCATAAAATAAAATTTGTGATTTTTTTTTTCACTTGAATCTATTCATCCTCAAGGTCATCAAGGTAGAGTGAATAATGTAATTACTGTTTTAAATATAAAATAAATTTAGCAATATATAATTCATAATATTTAATAATTACAATATATTGATATACAGAATGACTGGTAAATTACTATCAATATTTAAGGAGAATACTCAGTACATAATTTTCATTCAAATTATGTAAAAAAAAAAATAGGTACTTAATTTTTGACCAAATTTTCATAAATTTCAATTCAAGTAAATGAAGCGTTGACACCCTACAGTCGTGCCGGCGGCACGTGCACAGGTGTTGTACTGTGCCACTTATTCACATCTAAAAATTGCCAAAGTTCACATCATTTACCTAGTCAACAAATTTGTTGCTTAAACGAGTAAAATATCTTAGTATTTTTGCCTATCCTAGGATCCAGGATTAAAGTATTAAAGGGGACTGGATCATGCTTGTTTATCCTGCTACCCTATTAACACGTGGCGGCGTTTGGACGTAGGTAAACTACCTGTTTTGTGTCGAAAGTGCAGCTAGCTGCTAGGGTGTCCAGACGACGCGTACATAATTGGATAATTGTTGAATAACTTTACTTAAAAGTTTATTAATATTTACCTGTTTTTTAAACATAATTCGAATAAGAATCATGTACCGAGTAGTCTCCTTAAATATTGATAGTAATTTACCAGTCACCCTGTATTGATGTTTAAATAATGTACTATAAACAGTGCCCAAAATGTAAATGTATTTTACAGCGCCTTAGAATCTAAGTTTAGAAGTCCATGCATGCAATGTAATATCTTGGGCACACTAGTACACTAAAAACATTTTATACCAGATGCAAAACTCTTAATTGCTTCACTTATATCCCCATTTGCACTCATGACTGATAACTTAATCCTTTTGTTTGGAAGAATGAATCCTGCTCATCTGTAAGATATTATAGACCTACCTATATAGTGTCTTAGGGATACTGTCACGGCATATTGATAAAACTCGATGAGAATCAAAATATAGAAATTACGGAAATAGTTTGGAGCTTCTTTCAGAATTACTCTTGATCTGCGGACGTACGATTACGATTACGAATACGGCCATTTGTTCAAACAAGTTTGTGAGGTGATTATGTGATATTTAGTGTATGTGATATACTTAATTATATTACTGTACCTATGTTATACATAATTGATATTATATACCTTCCACCGTGCATAAAGTACTTACGGATAAAAAATACGAGTGATTAAATACGAGTGATTAAGTAAGTCTTTTGACAACTGTCCAATATATAAAATAGTTTTTATATATTGGACAGTTGTCAGAAGACGTGTAAGAAGCCCAAAATTATAAAAATATTAGACTTCATTATTCTATAAACTGTGTGTTTGTGTGTGTTTGTGTGTGTGTTTATGTGTGTGTTTGTGTGTGTGTTTGTGTGTGTGTTTGTGTGTTTGTGTGTGTGTTTGTGTGTTTGTGTATGTGTTTGTGTGTGTGTGTGTGTGTGTGTGTGAGTGTGTGTTTGTGTGTGTGTGTGTTTGTTTGTGTGTGTGTGTGTGTTTGTGTGTGTGTGTGTGTGTTTGTGTGTGTTGTGTGTGTGTGTGCGTGTGTGTGCGCGTGTGCGTGTGCGTGTGCGTGTCGTGTGACATATGAGTTGTCGTTGGATTTGTCTAAATTGTAGTAGTCACATAGGCTATATAAATTTTCAAAATGGAGCCCACAACAACAACAACAACAACTATATACATGAAAAGATTAGATCCATTTTAACAGATAGCGCCCGCAAATGGCGGAATGAGGGGGGGGGGGAGTTGAATTTTTTTTTCTTACTGTAGCAATATGGGTATCAAATGAAAGCTAGTAAAAAGACCAGTTCAAAAATATATATATCACATTATGTTTATACTGCTGTTTTATTTAACACAAATATTTATAAAGCGTGGCTTTTATCGCTCGGGGGCCCGAATCGTTTTCTAGCAATACGAATAATGTATCGCGTCAGGAATAGCATTGCCATGAAATTTTCATGGGCTTAACTCTGTTTGAGTGAGCGAAACGTTGTTTGCCAGAAAAAAATATACCTTATATAAAAACATAAATTAAAAAAATCAAAAAACCCGACTGCGTAAATTACTCTTATTATAAACTAAAAAGAATAAAACAAGTCTGGTTGATCTGACCCATTAAATAACCTAGACTTATTCCTATCCAATATGGGTCCCGACTGTAAAGTCGCTATATCCCGTATTTAAATATATTATTTGTTATAGTTTAGGTCAATTACTTTCTACGCATTTTTCCTTCAGTTCAGATCAACCAGACTTGCTTTATTCTTTTTAGTTTATAATAAGAGTATTTTACGCAGTCGGGTTTTTAGATTTTTTTATTTATGTTTTTATTATATTTTGTGTTTGAAAAAACTCTCGGAAACGATGGCAAAGGAACTGTTTGATGCAGCCCAAGTCCTTCTTATAATGAACGAATATATGTATAATTGGCATATTTTTTGAAGTTCACTTTGTAATATATTTTAGTTATTTTATGTATTAAAAAGAAACATGCGTAAAATAAAAATATATTCATAAAGAATACATGCATTTTTTTGTTTTATTTTTTAAATTACTTTTTATACTAAAATTTTTATTAAAAATTAAATTAATTTCTATACAACTTTATATATTATTAACTTTATTCATGTCTTTGGGTATAAGTATATAAATTTACACCTCATTTAATTTTAAAACAACTGAGATATTAAATATGAGACGAAACCTACCAATGTTATTTTCCCATAGTGTTACTGTGCTACGCTGAGTTCAGCAGGCATCAAACATGATCGATTGTTTTATTTAATTAATTAAAACATTATGAATTTAAAAGTAGAATAAATTTAACAGTGATGTTCACTGAAATAACATAAGTACATGCGATTGTATTTGAACATAAAATTTTAATCCGAATACGAAAACCGACTCTGCATTAACGACTATAGATTAAGAGAATAATACGAAGTGAAAGTGTTTCTTTTTGTTGAACGCAACAAGCGATTTATTTACTGGTCTGCATCTGTTTTTGTAAGAAAACATTATTCAACCGCGCAGACTATCATCCAAGGAGGTTATCTAATATGTTTACCTGTAAAGCATATTGAGCATGTTGATGATCTCCATCGGTGTGCTATTGGCGGCGATGCTGGTGAAGCCAACGATGTCACTGAAGTAGATGGTGACAGCGTCGAAATGTTCCGCCGGCACCGTGCGCTGTGCGCGCAGTCTCCGCAGCACCGGCAGCGGCAGCATACGCGACAGCAACATATCGCTCTTCTGCTTCTCCGCCATCAGCTGCTGTGTGCTCAGCTCTATCGATTCTGTGAATATCTGGAAATTGTTTATTTGCACTAAATTTTTTAGCTTCAATGTTCTTAAATGTTAATATTAGTTCTAGAATCAATTTATTTTTGCGGCACCGTATAGCAAACAAAAAACAGTGACAAATATTGTTTTAAAAATAAACATAAGATACGAAATATACATATTTTAGTATTTATTATTAGTATACGTATTAACAGAAATAAAGTATAAAACCAACACTTTTTAAATAGTGAATCGTTCGATTGACTTAAATAAAACAAAAGCAAAACCTAAAAATAGAAACAGTTCCATATTGTGCATGGGTGAAACTGGCTCTTAAATCTAACATCACTAAACTGCAATAATCAGAAGAAATGACATCACAAGATACCGAATGCGCTATTTCGACGCTTCGCAAAAATAATAATTGGTTTCAAAATATCGACTTGCAACTCGAATGCAAACTCGAAAACAAAATCCATACAACCTCAAAAGAAGCGTAATCCAGGTAGAATACTTATTACTATTAGAAAAGTTGTTGGTTTTGGGTAATCACTTCATTTTTTTCCAGTTTCATTACATATACGACTAGCGGTCGCCCGCGGCTCCGCCCGCGTGAATGTCGGTTACCGCTGCAAAAAGCCTACCCAGGAAAGACACGGTCAGCAAAATGATTCCCAGGTCAATTCACAGACACCGACACTAACATCGACGACGCAGTCATTATCCGCAGGCTGCACAGATTGTCTTTCTGTGGATGTTAAAGTTGTTAATGATGAAAATATTTAAATGTAATTAATACTAAGTTTTCACTTCTGCCGGCAGTCCCGGAGTGCAACCCGTTGTTTTAGGATAGATAACTAAAGCGATTATTGTAGAGCTTCTCTATAAACAACATTTGACGTTAAATTATTTTCAGATAACAAAATATGGTGGATAGTCGGGAGCCCCGACCCGTGATAGGGCAACCAAAAGTTGCCCATGCGTAAAATATTCTTTTCGTAAATCAATTCCTAATATAATGTTTGGCCCTGGGATTTATTTATCGTTAGTGCGAAAGAAATTTTTACTGGAAATTGGAGCCTTTTGAAGGGTATAGGCAAATCAGTAGAGATCATGGGTATTCTTGGTATATGAGCTATTTCACCAGCTGCAGGGCCGGTGATAACCTTCGCTACTATTAAATTATCTTTTAGCTCCTTTATAAGAAGTCTCGTGCCATTACACATGTTGGGGTTAAATTTCTGAGAAGCATTATCGGCGTGCCAACTTTTAACGACAGTTCATGAGGTGGTAGCCCAGCGGGGTTCATGAGGTGGTAGCCCAGCGGGGTTCAGAGAATTTAAAAATTCCTGGAGCTAGTGCACTGCGTCCTCGATGTTAGCGACTTTAACTTCACTCGATACTTTGTGCATAATTAAATTGTTTATTTCGTTGACTGTTTCATTCCTGGGAGAAACTATTGCTCTACAACACAGCCAACGAAAATCATTTTGATGTAAGTTTTCGATGTCAGGATTTATAGCGTCTATCAGACTATCTAAATTATGGACTATTTGGCCTAGAGACTTATCCAAAGTAACCGCATAATTGGTGCCCAAATTTAAAGATGGAAAAATTCCTTCTCCAAGTTTCAGCAGCTGTTGTGGAAAATTGCTATGCGTATTTTGCTATTATTATTGCTATTCTCATGTAGATGAGCTCTCATATTGGTGCGCAAATTCAAATGCCAACCTCGCGTCTGAGCCGCACAGGTACCTTACTCATAGATCCACAGATATTTTCTATGCATAGATCTAAACTCCCCTCCCGCACGCGTACCTCCGCCTTGGTGACGCCCACTTCGCTACGGGCCGTGCAGTAGAAACCGTAATATTTTAATTTCGCCATAACTTCAAAACTAAACGTCCAATTTTAATCGTTCAAAGACCAAATATTATCTACATAAACTGTACTTAGTGATGAAATAATTTATTTTAATAAGGATTAATAGCATGAGTAAAATAAACGCGTTTAAATGTAGTCCAAAAAAATTAAAGATTTTTAAATAAAAAAAATGGTTGTTGTGCCTCACTCGACATATATAGGTATAGTGTATCGCAGACTTTTTTGTAGATATTTATAAGATCTACAATTAATTAGAACATTTTATGGATCTATCTTTTATAGTTTAGGCAGCGTACGCAAAATAAGTAACTTTTCTGGTTGATTTTTTACACCTTTTGTCCGAAAAACCAAAATATCTTACGGAACCCTATTTTTTTCAAGATAAAATATAGGCTATGTTACTCGTGGATAATGTAGCTTTCAAATGGTGAAAGAATTTTTAAAATCGGTCCAGTAGTTTTTGAGCCTATTCATTACAACCAAACAAACAAACAAAGTTTTCCTCTTTATAATATTAGTATAGATTGACGCACAATAATATCACGCAAATAGCTCTAGGCAAATACGTTATTTATTATCAGTTAATTATACTTATACTTAAACCAAAGTCGATATGGAATCTTTGTAAACAAACCACAAATCATCGTGTATAAAGATTGTCGCACTTTAATTAATGAAAAATTGTTATTTATCATTAATTTCCTAGTTATATAGTACATTAAATATTTTACTTTAACACTCTTTCGTAGAATTTAACTAAACTGGCAAATACGTAATACATAAGAAAATAACAAAATTAACAAATTTAAATTTTAGCAGGTACTAATGGGAAAGTTTCGCATATAAGTAACATTTGGATATATATTATTATTATTTTTTTTATCAGTCTTTATATTGTCGAATGTAAATTACAATCGATTTTAATGCACAACTTTAAATATTATAATTATTTATTAAATTTATTCAACGTAAGTAAAGTCGAACGAAACGTAATCCAATAATTTGGTTTCAATAAACATGCAATAAACATAGGCCATATAGTTTATTGTAGTTTATAGAGATATGTAGCGAAGTAAACTAGGTTTTAAAGTTCAATTAGGGTTTTCTACAATCATATTGATATCTAATGTATATAATTGAGGACTTGATAGCAGTACAAATTGGTTGTGAGTTTGCAATGGCTGTGAATTTGTTTTTGCGGTCGGACAGATATTTATTTATTTGCGCTTTATTTTACACCACAACATACGTATAATAATAACAATAGAGACATTTAAGATAATTTTAAATTGTGAAGTACAAGGGACGGTCTTATGGCTAGTTAGCCATTTATTTCAGAAATTTGGGCTACGTGTATATTCGGGTCTCCCAACATGTGATATCAACCCATTAAAAATATTGATTGAAAAAAAGAGTAAAGTTTTATTAATGAAATACACTAACTCGTATAGTAGCGAGCGTGTGTTGCAACAGAACGACGAGAACTGGGGCCGCAAGCAATACAATCGCGAGCACGCTCACCCCCAATACTAAAGTACGACGCGCGATCCATATTTCTGTGGCAGCTGAATCTCTGGAATCAAAAAGAGATTTCATTCATTATCTCATTTTAAATCAACTTTTGAAATCTGAAAAAAAAACTCAAATAGTTGTAATCAACGATAGCAAGCAGATTTTAATAAGAATATGAGAGACGAAACAATTCAAAAATCATTTATTTTCAAAAATTAACATAGAATCGCCTTTTTTTAGTCATTTTATTTTATAACAAAAGCATCTTAATTCGGGTCTCTTTCTTTCTTAATTAAGATAAGTCAAACACTTATTACTCTTGTCTGGGAATTTAATACACGTTATTTTTTAACATTACCTCTCCACTGTCTCTATTTGTCTTGAGAACCTGTTTAGAACATTAATTCCTTAACTAATGTGTATATACGAGTTGTAATAAAAAAATATGTAGTGTGCTTAAGTTTTGTCGCGTAGTGTAATACCTTAACTAATGTGGATGTAGCTTTATAGAAGTTCCAGCGCAATACTCTACATATCGCTCATTTGGAGCGACAGTGACACAAATGCAAATTAGTTAACTTTACACCAGATCAGAATAAATGTTATTTCATTATTATTTTAAAATTGTTTATTAATAGCTGGATATTGTGGCATTTTCACTACCAACGCAGATGTTTATGCATAGTATTTTGGCATTAATAAGTAATTTTCGCGTATTTTTGCAAATGTGTCACTGTCGCTCTAAATGAGCGATTTACGTTTCATTGCCAAAAACTTACATTGTGTTAACGAAAAGCCTATTGGTAGATATCCTTATAAATATTTAATAAAAAATAAATATTAAGAAATAAATTACTGCAGTTTATTTTTGATGACGGAATTAATAATGCAATAAGAATATAAAATTAATTTTTATTCAAACGATGTCTCGTTTTATTCAATGACTTATACTGAAACGATGAAGTTGTGTGAATTTGACATTTTATTACTGACTTTATGTAACTGGAACGCTCACTTAATAAAATTGTATATTCAAATATGCACCTTGAAACATTTGACATAAGGTTGACATTGGCTTATAACATGTAAAGTGAAAAATCATTCCGAGCATTTCGTTGACAACCGGTATTTTGTCTCTTTCTTATGAGAGTTGCCTTGAATCCATGGGAGAAAGAGATGCAATCCCGGGTTTAGGAAAGGTTTTGGAGTGCATGTGAGCATTCCAGTTTATAAATAAATTCCTTGCTTTATGTACAGACCAGTAAGAGCGGAGGACAGAGATTATAGAGCAAGTAACAGCTGAGGTTCCCGAAGTGAGGTTCACGAACAATATAACACGCGGTTAAATCTATTTTCAGTTTTCTAGATCTATCGTTGCAATAAATTAATGTTTTAAACAATAATTCTTATTCTATAGAATATACTTATAGACATAAAATCGATGCATGTAACATTTTTTTTAATTATGCACATTTCTATTATTTTTTAGTAATGTATGTCTGTCTGTCTCTGATTATCTGTTTGTTTTTATACCATCACTGCTAAAGTAATAAGTGTAGGTTAAAAAATCAGCAAAAAAAATCATACAGTTTCTCCTGAGGTAGAATTTAGTCCATATTTCGCGAAAAATCTCTTCACTCTGACACGAGTTATTGTAATACGAATTTTGTGTTTTAAATGATGACGTGTGAAAGACAAAAGTATGTACGGTTAATACATTTAAATGTTTTATAGCATTTAACATACCTTAATAACCGCTCGAGTGTCCGGGAAATGACCTTTTAGTTTACCAACTGCATAAAACTGCCCAAGGCGTCTCACGTTTTGTTACGTAATTTCCCACCGGTGATAGTGTAATATACGTTAATCAACCTGTAGTTGACAGGTGTACTTCGCGTACTAATGCCCGTATTGAATAAAAGTTGACATGAATAATATAGCCATAGCGACCATTACAAGGACACGGGCACTTGAGGTTATTGCGGTTAGTTTATAAACTCTTGTCAACTATTTAGTAGTTGACAAGAGAGAGGACAGACAAGACAGTGGAGCGGATAGTTAATATTCATATTCAAAACTAAGTATACGAAATAAGACGAAGAAAAAACATCAAAATGTTCGATTCAGATCAAGGAATTAATATGCAAACTGGAATGCACACGCGCACTCAAAAACGTTCCTAAGCCTTCCTCCTTCCTCTTTCTACCATGGATTGAAGGCAACTCGTAAGAAAGAGACAAAATACCAGTAGTCAACAAAATACTCGGAACGATTTTTCACTTTACATGTTGGAAACAAATGCCAACCTTATGACTGAATTGACTTGAATATACAATTTTATTAAGTGAGCGTTTGAAGTATTATACTATCATAATGGCGCTGATGGCGTTTTTTGAATCGTGGTTAGTCAGTTCCTTCAATTGCTTATATACTTACGTCCACAATACTTTTATCCGTGGACAGCTATTTTAAAATAAAACTTTGTTAAAATACGTTAACAAGATTGATAAAGGCATTAAAACTTACCGCACAACACTCCACAAGTTCTTTTGAATATATTTTAGCTTTTCTAAGGTATTGTTAGTTTTTAATGTATAATTATTTGCCGCATCTCGCCACACATCTGTCGCCGTATTTGTACTATTCCAACTTAGGAAACTTGACGTTTTGTAACTGAAATATGTACATGTTTTAAAGCTTCGTAAGATCTCGTAATAACATTTGCATATTATATCTTCTGTTCGAAGGGACACTGTTACAATATTTTCTCAATAATTGAAGAGAAAGCCTGTAGCAATGACATTAAAATGCTGTTACAGTGCGGTATAGTATTATACTATTATACTATTATAGTATTATAATATTGTTTTCAAGCTATATTTTTACTATACCAATTATATAAAATATAAGGCTTCTTAGAATGAAAAGGGTTGGAGCATAATAAGCCCGAATGGCACCACGAAAATTAGTGGAAAATGTCAAAATTTTACGAAACGCACAGATTTCGTCATAATGATTGTCTTCAATACCAAGCACGAGATGTTTTTTTTTTTATTTT
Organism: Euphydryas editha; assembly: GCA_036937285.1. Lineage (NCBI taxonomy): Eukaryota > Metazoa > Arthropoda > Insecta > Lepidoptera > Nymphalidae > Euphydryas > Euphydryas editha. The sequence continues at coordinate 17,942,888 of JAUPFZ010000010.1, forward strand.
TTTTTCAAACGTCAGCGCTTCTTAACTACATTTTCCGCTACTTAGACTCTTATAGCGAGATTAACTCATAGTAGGGAAATTATCCGCCAACCCGTCGTGGAGTAGCATGGTGAATTAATCTCCAACCCCTTCTCATCCATGATGAAGAGTGCTTTTCCTAGCAGTGATACATTTTATTTAATCGACAGACAGATTCAGAGTACATTACAAGATGCAGTTAGTAAATTGTATTTACTTACAACGATAATATTTCTTCCAGATCTGAGGTGTTAATCATTTCGATTTCTAAGTATTGAATAGTGGATTGCAGGTGTTCCAGCGCTATCGCCAAGTGGTTTTGCGCTTCTTCGATTTGTTCTATGTTTTTAGGGGTAGCATTTGTTAGCAGAGTCAGTATTAAAGATAGCTCGTCCATCGTATGAACTAATTCGTAAACTGCTGACAGGTGCCTATAAAAAGAATTTGGTCAAGTTATGTAACAAAGTTAATAATAGGTTTATAATGTTTTACAGTAACATATAAACTATTTAATAATAAATTGAAATAGCTATATTGCTAGATTTTATTATACCTCCATAGCACCGACTTCGTGTTCTTGACACATCTCACGAGATAAACGAGCAGCACCGCGTTGATTTGCTGGTAAATTGATATCCTTTTAGACAAATCTTCCTTATTCATATTTCTGAAACATATTTTAAAAAAGAATACTTGTATTATAAAAAAATCTTAGGAAATCAGTATTTATATAAAGATATTATTTTTTATTTGATAAATATAACATTGAGATCCACTGGCTCGATCAAAAACATACTTATTAAAAATAGACTAATTAGCAAATTTTTGTTTTTAGCGGGACAGAAATCTCATGGAATCTCGCATTGTAAACAATCTGTTTATCTAATGACAATCTGTGAATCTGATTACTTTATGTAGTTATTAAATATGTACATCAGATAAATTTAAGAGGAAGTATTTTTAAAGAGCCTGATTCAAATGCATTCCTTGTTAAACGTTCTAACATCTTCTAATTTTATGAGATCATAATATATTTAATTAAAAAAACCAAAGCTCTTGTAGATATTAATTCGAAATTCGCATTCAAATACATTTGATGTACTTACGATATGTTCAATATATCCTCTCTACATTGGCTGCATGAAATTTCAATAATTGTTTACAATTAATTAGCTTTTTTTTAAATAAAACAAGCTTAATATACTTCATCAGACTTTAATATGATTTCACTAAGAAATGTTAAAAACAAATAAAAACTTTCCCACACAAAATATGCTAATAAACATCGAAGCTGCGACGCGGTTTTATGTAAATTTCTGTACTTCTTGGATGTATTTATTTTAAAAATAAAGCACAATAAATAAATTGACTGAGCGGATACTCCTAACTACTCAATAAAAAGAATCGAAAATAAAGGAAATCTTTATCATTAAGAGGAAAGAGTACCTGAGAGACTTTTTAAAAATAGGTATTTGAATAAAATGTTCGTCTCGCTCCCCCAGACCTATCCACAAACAATAAGAAAGGGACAACTGCATCTCAGACCGTTTTAGGTGGATAATTATTGACAAAAACAGCATTTCGTAGTCGATTATTTTCTCCCCAAAACATGCCAATTTTTTTAAGTAACTAAAAAAACCTTCAGCTATGCCCCTATGTTCTCGATTTTTTTTTTTTTTTTTGTAAATATGCGACATTTTTTATGAACGAGTGTCTGAAAATGTATAAAAAATTAGGCAATATTTCTAGTTTTTGAAGACTCCTACTCCCTATGATACTAAGAATATGAAAAAAAACCAAGACATAGGGGCATGGTCATGGCAGTTAAAGGTATTAATTATGTTACAAAAATGATGATCTAGAAAGAAAGAAAAACGTTTATTTCGGTAAAAGTATTACAACACAGAAATACCAATACAATTACAGAGAAATACCAAGCATAGCCCTCTCCATTGCTCGCTGTGCGACTTGGAGTTTGTTTAAAAGGCCCATAATCAGAGACCACGTCTCAGATCCGTATGTCATAACTGGTAAAACACATTAGTCGAAGAATTTCGACTTCAGGGACTGAGGTATGACGGATAAAAAGACCTTTTTTTAACTTCCCGCATGCTGCCCAATAAATAAATGCAGTATGATTCGCATGATTTTATTATTTTATTATTTGTGTATAGTGCCTTTATAAAAGGCGATGTAAAGTGCTGCTTTAATATTTTTCATATTTATTTCTTGATTTAAATTTTATATCCTGAAATCTGTCTGCCGGATAGATCGTTAGTTTATGGATGATAAGTTACAACATACATACATAATACAACTGTACAAACATAATTATGTTTGTTCAATTGTGATTGGTTTTTGTATATCCATATTAGAAAAGATTAAGTATTTAATTATTTTACGATACGAAACGTTTATATTAGCCTATTAACTTTTAGTAGTCTGGTACTATGGTTTTAAATAGTCTTTGGATGAATTTAAATTTGTTTTAGAGATTTTATACTCGTATAGCTTCTAACATAGCAACTATCTGTGTATATATTGGCGGCCGGCTGGTCTAGTGGTCAGGCAACTGGACACTCTACGCAGCGGTCGCGGGTTCGAATCCCGCCAGGTGCAGATAATCTGTATGACGAATATAGATGTCTGCACCGGGTCATGGATGTGTATTTATGTATATATGTATGTATTTATATCTTAAATTTATTTCCGTTCCTAGTACCTGTAACACAAGTTCTTACGAACTTACCACGGGGCTAGGTTAACGTGGTGTGATTGTTGGTTAATATTTATTATTATTATTATTATCTGTATGTATGAAACCTACCTCTATCGATAAAATCAGATATAGATTAATTATTGAAATCAGAAGCAATGCCATATCGTTGATTTTACGTGTAGGCATAATAATAAGGCTTTATTAATATAGTCTACATTTTAAGTCAATTTTAAATAAGAAGACTAAGGTAATTATGATTATTCACTCAATTAACATAACTACCTTAGCAATTAAAACTAAAAATAACTTTCGTGAAAAAATAACAAATGAAGTAATGTACAATTTAAATATTAATATTCAATAGCTTATTTCATATAGGATTTCATAAGAATTGACTAAATCGACCTAATGGAGTGCTTCGGACGGACTAATGGATATTAATAAATTTTGCTTATTTGTTTTTTTTTTTTCGGAATAAGTAAAACGATTTTCCTGTTTCTCATTATGTTAGTTGTTTAGATTTCACCGGATATTTATCTGTATCATAAGATTAATATAAAAATAATAATCATTTAGTTAATATGTATTAAGTAATTTACACACAGTAAGTACACAATACCTATCAAAGCTCTCTTCAAAATGTTAAAATTGTAATATAATTCCACAAAGACTAACTAGTACTGGATCAGCCTGTAAACAACCCACTGCTGAGCGAAGGCCTCTTTTCCATTTGGAAGGGTTGGAGCTTAACTCACCACGCTGCTCCACTGCGGGTTGGTGGATAATTTATCTACCACGAGTAATGATCGTTATCAGGTATCTATGATAACAACCGGGACAGACGGCGTTACGTGCCCCCCGAGGCACGGTGGGGAGACCCACAAGGACATACACCCAGATCGGAAACACATATTTGTACAAATACAAATATCTGTCCCGAGCGGGAATCGAACCCGGGACCACCGGCGCGCCTTTTGAGACGACTACTAGCACCGCTACACCAGAACGGTCGTCAAAGACTAACTAACTAGTTTCAATTAAGTAATAGAAATAACAAATAATACAAGGGGCGTGTGTCAGCTCGTCCAGGCAAAAATAAAAACATGTCATAACATGTCTTATTTATATTCCGCTCCTATCCGAAAATAGTCGAAACTTTTGTTTCAGATTCGGTTACAGTTATGTATACATATTTCTTTCGGATATAATTATAATAGTTTCTGTTAAGGCTACGGAGTACATATTTATTTTTTTATGTTTTGATATTTTTTTCTGATTTTAATTATTTTTGATGTCATTGTTTGTAATAAGTTAATGCTGTAAGTAGTATATGTATAGACTAGTTTTTTTTTTTCTTTTTTTTCTAAGTACATGTACGTTTAAGTAGTATTAAATAATCTATTACCATGTGGTCTTTTTTAGAAAGAATGAATGATTCCTATAATTGCAACGTGGTGGATTAAGCTCCAACCCTTCTCCTATATGGAGAAGAAGCCTTCGCTCAGCAGTGGGTTGTTTACCGGCCGATACAGCACAGATATGTCACGTTCTTGTTTATATTATTGTGTGAGATTCATATAGATAAATAAATACTGAATAGCTGATCTCTTGCACAATCAATATGCAATTAATACATTGCTTAGTATAACCTAATAACTACATAATACACGGTCTCTGTTCCTCATATTAGTCTTGAACAGAAATTAAACTTTTGTTAGAAAATTTACTAAGCTCTTTTACGTAACTAGACGAAAAACTGAAGATGCTACAGCCAGAAGCTTTTTGTGTTTAAATAAAACTGTAAATATTTATGTACCGAAGCCGTTTTAAGAGAATCTCTTTTACGTATCGTATAAATTGAATTTAAATGTACCCATTACGTGAATGTTAGTTTTGTTACGTATTCAGTTTGTGAAAAAAACAATGAACTTAATTTCAACTACAAAAATTATTATTTAAAAAGAAACATAATTGAGTTTGTATTGAATAACACGCGCTATATTTAATTTATCTTTATGACTAAGGCTATTTTTCTACAGCGTGTGCGGTTAAAAGAATTACAACACACGAGTTTTCTACTCCACAACTTAAAGTTATCAAGTCTTTGATAACAAAGATTAATTTAATGTATCTCGATAATTTGCAAAACCGGATTTCGTAAGTTTTGTATCAATAATTATACACCATTTAATATCTATTTCGAGTCATAAGTTGGCGTCTTTCACGACAATTTTTTTCATTATAATATTATTGCTGAAAGCATTTTGATATAAGATAGCATACTACCGATATTTTGAACTTGAAGTAACATAACACATTTTACATGGAAATGATAGCTCTAACAAAATATATTCAAATCAAAGAATAGGAATTCTTTTTCATAAAATAAAATAAAAAACTTCATTTTACTTGTTAAATGAACTAAATAATCACATTAAATTATAAAGTAGATATAGCTATTTTCAATTTCTACTATTTAATATTATTTTATTCATCTGTATTTTAGTTAGAAATTGTTACACAAAATAATAAAACGGTAATTTTAAAAACTAAAAAACCTGACTGCTTTTCTGTGTAATTTGGAAATGAAATGAATTTGGCGTCAAGAATCCGCCATATTGTTTTTTATTATTATTTTGATATACCCAGTGTCACTCTCACAGTAATTATGAATCTAACGACACTACTCAGGCTAAAATCTATCGAGCCGTTCATGCCGCAGAGCGCGCCAAACAATTATACATACATACATATTCTCAAAAAACATAACCCTCCTTCTGGCGCAGTCGGGTAAAAAAACAATACTTAATTGGACTCACTATAATGTTGTTTTCAGAGGGCTCGGAACGACGGTCGGAGACACGTCGTCTAGCCAGCGATCCGTTATTGAAAACGTCCCTTGTAATATTGTCCTGGAATGAACATATAAATTATGCAGTTAGAACACAATAGACAAACAGTCCAAAATTATTTTCACAATGAAAACTAAATATAACTTTGTTTGCTGAAAATGGAATTCATTCACAGAATTAATAAGTTATCATCTTTGAAGTATATCAACATACAAAAGAAAAATCACAAATGGCTTAGATTTTGCGCGATAGACACAAAAAAATACAGTCAAATAAAAATTTGGTCATTTATTGAATCAGTTAATACTAGAGAAATCGTTTATTAGGAATTGTGATAATAATTTATTATGAGAATTAAATTTATGTTGAGAATTTATTTTGGTTTTAATTATTTTTAATTAATTTAGAATTTATTTAATTTATTTTGGCGGGCTTCGTCGGGTCTTCACTTCGAAGATTCCGCAAAGCTTGAAGACGAAAGTCTTCGAGCAATGCGTCCTACCTGTGTTGACATACGGTGCTGAAACGTGGACACTGACGAAGGGACTGGTCCACCGATTTAAAGTCGCTCAACGTGCCATGGAACGGGCTATGCTCGGCGTTTCTCTCAAAGATAGGATCAGAAATGAGACTATCCGCGGGAGAACCAAAGTGACCGACGTAGCCCAGAGGATTAGCACGCTGAAGTGGCAGTGGGCTGGTCACCTGTGTCGTAGGACCGATGGCCGTTGGAGCAGACGTGTCCTGGAGTGGAGACCACGTATTGGCAAACGCAGTGTGGGACGCCCTCCGACCCGCTGGACCGACGATCTTCGCAGGATTGCCGGTGTTGGCTGGATGAGGATTGCGGAAAGCCGGGATGTCTGGCGCGAGCTTGGGGAGGCCTACGTCCAGCAGTGGACTGCTATAGGCTGATGAGATGAAGAGATGAGATGAGAATTTATTTGCAAATAACAATACTCTTGAAACCTATTTTATATTAGCTTATACTTTCTTACAGAACAGGATCCTCGAATCGCCATACAAACAACGACGGGGCAATTCAGAAGATCAATCTTATTGTGCCTCCAGTATTTATTATCTTTTAAGACCGCCTTTACTCCAAGTAAACTAATAAGCAATGCCATTTTACATTTGTAATGACGTAATTTCCGTGCTAGCGACACTTTAACTTTTCTGTTTTTTTATGATATTTTACGTAATTCCTTATTGTGGATTAATAATATTATGAGAAAATTTCCATTCATCGAGAAAAGAGAAACGAAATAGATTACACTCCTATCCTTATCCTAAAAAGAAGAAGAGACTTGCCCAGCTGTGGTATTTACAGACTGTGCAGAAATAAATAAATGAAAATAGTAAATATGTTTGACATACATACATGTGTTTTAGGTAACAGCCGACTAATATACATTATTATATATTTTTTTAAATAAACATATAATACAAATAAAAATATTACACCCAAACTCGAAGCCTTAATCGAACCCAGTGGCGAAAGCAGGGTCAATGTCTGCGTCATAGGGCCAGTGCATCATAACTACAGCATTTAAGGTTATGCAACACAAAGCAAAAAGAAGTTGAGGGCGTTACTTTTTTAGGACGGACAGTTGTGGATAACCAAGTTATATATAACCAATATATATGGTTTACTGTAAGGGATTAAGAGAGGTTGTATATTTTTATCAAAAATATACATACATAAATATTTAGGACACATATTTAGGAGGTTAGCTTTCATAGCAAAATACAATTATTACAAAGATAAACGTAAGGGTCCCTGGTTAACTGTAGACATAAAAGTATTTTTGCTACCAGCTGATAAGCTGACAGGAAAATTCTCTAGCTATGACAATGTGGATCGATGGCATCTAGGACCATTAGGTTATTAACATCACACATTATCTCAAACTTCTAAATAATATAAAGTTAACCCTTGATAAAAACACATCTTGCAGCAAATTTTTTGAAATTTTTCGATGGACTTGATTGAAAACACACATGACATACTCATGACCTGTTTACGAAGTACGTAAGTGTACGAAGCTGCAAAATTGATATCCGACGTCTTTCCGTAAAAGTCACTAAAAGTAAACATTAAAAGAATTTTTACGACGTACTCGCAACTGCACGTAAAATTTTTAGCAACACAGAGATCAATTCGATAGTTTTATAAGAAACTATAAAACGAGATGCCTACCCAATTGTACGTAAGGCTTTCCAAAACATAAACATTTAACACACACGAACAAACACACACATTTGTGAATATGACTAATGACCCTAACCAATATTATTGTTTTTATTCTCGTGCCTATTGAAACTTTTCTTATTTCTACTTTGTTAAACGTATTTAAATTCTATAATTGTGTAACCTCTGTGACCTTATATTAATAAAAAATAAATAATATAAAGTATAAACTCTTCACACTCAAATGTGTGGAAGATAGAGAATGGAAGAAGAATGAAAATCCTGCAACGGGAGTCCGGAAACAGAAAAACACAAGCATAATGCTACTAGTATGGCCTATACAAATATTCTGGTGTAGTGATGAGATTAGTCACCTTAACGACGATGGTCGGGGGTTCGATTCCCGACCGGGGCAAATATTTTTATTCATATAAATATTTGTTTCTGGTATAGGTGTATGTACTTGTTGGTCTTCCCACCGTGCCTCGGAGTGCACATAAAGCCGTCGGTCCCGTTTTTTTATCATAAACACCCGACAGGGATCGTTGCTGATGGTAAGGAAATTATCCGCCAACCCGCAGTGAACAGTATGGTGGATTAAGCACCAACCTTTCTCCTTAATGCCTTTAGAGGCCTTTGCCCAGCAGTGGGACGTTTACAGACTGATTCAGTTCAGTCAGTTCAGTTCATACAAACATTTCTAGTGAGCGGGATCGAACTTACGGACAGCCAGCGCAACAACCGGTACTGTGATCACTGCGCCAAACTGTCGTGTCAAATTACTGGCTATGAAATATCACGCTATGACTAATAGGATAAGTAAAAGTCTAGTCAGTAAATTAGTATTATACCTATCATGTACAAAGGAGAAAACCCGTCCAACTTGTTTCGATATTTTGTCACATCCGTCCAAACATAATAACTTTATCAAACTTGAATAATCTTTCGTATTTCACAAGTTCATGACTTAAGTCCTGTACTCGAAATTAGAGTACGAGGAACTTCGCGAATTAACTTAAACGAACTTTATCCAGTGATTCTCTGCAGACCCGTATATAACATTATATGCTTATACCTTAATAATTTGAGTATGACAGTGGAAAATGATTTAAAAACGGAAATTAAGTAAATATACTTAAAAAAATTAATTAAAGTTAAATATTACATAGGCATGTAAAACTGCGATGAACGTCTTGTATTGCATAGTCAGCTATAGCTGTTTCAGGGTTTATTTCACAATAAAATCTATCAAGATAACTAAAAGAGCTAAATCCATCACGTTCTGGTCCAATGCGAGCTGGCTGATAAATAACGTTTTATTCTCAGTATGAGGACGTAGGCAAAAGAAAGATTATCGTTATAACTTGCTGATACCTATCATTTTATATTTTCTTATAATTTTATCTTATTTTTTTAATCTCAAGTGTAATAAATTATATCATATTGATGCTGTATATTATGTATATGTCGTGGCCATATCGTGGAATTGCCTACATCACGAAATACTCGATTCCAACGCACTTACTATAGAACATTAAAAAACCTGAGACATCTTGAATATATATATTTTTTAATTTTTTAATTCTTTTTTTATATGACATTATATCTACATTATATCTAAAGTGGTCGAATTGACATTATATCTATTGTGGTCTGATTGTAGAGAGAGAATGGAAGAAGAATGGAAATCCTGCATCGAGTCCGGAAACGTTGAAAAACGTTGTTGTTGAACGTTGTTGAAGTGGTTGCAAAATAACTTTATTCCGGTATATAAAATAAAAAAGTTTAAGCAAATATAACCTCAAAATTAAAAAAAAAACTATTATAATGATATCATCTAGTAAATTTTTGCTTCGAGGCTTAGAAATTATAAATGATTCGTTATGGAAGGAGTCTGGTGTGTAAGAACTGTGTAAGAGTTACGTGACCTTAAATTAAAATAATAAAAAAACAACGGTGTGCACTCCGGGAGTGCTGGCAGAAGTGACAACTTGAATATTAACGTTGTGCGTTTTTGATATTTTGGACTAGTTAGGGAACAAATTTGCACGAATTGCTTTAACTATCAGTATAAAAGTACCATTATTTATGTGGTAAAATACGATATTTATTTATTGCACTATCGTACACAAACATGACAATATATATATCACAAAAAAAATTAACACTGCAGAACTATTATAATTATTTTACATTAAAAAGTTTATCTCTCAGAAAAATCGACTTTCATTCATAATTTCAACGACTCTCACCATCAACATAACCATTTTTTTCATTTTTAAATAAGATGGACCACGTAACTGTCTTTTCAAATCACAAGTCGGAATTTGAAGTTGCAGAACACGTATGAGTGAGAGGAATAGACAATTACCATCACCTGCCGGGCTAGCATGCGTACATCGCGCGATATCTCTTGACGAGAAAGAGAGATAATGTCTACATCGAGTATTTTCTCGATTACGAGAGACAAAATTCTACAAAGCGCATGTTACCTATTGTAGACATAGACAGATAATACGAGAAAAGGGGTAGACAAAATTTTGTCGTTCCAGCATGCTAGGCATGTAGAATGACTTTGGGGGTAATGCAGTCGTGGCTCTCTTCATATATACGAAGCTTATAGTCTCTTCATATATAAGAAACTTACACCCATTGAATTTTTTTTAATGCTGACACCGGATGACATCTTGACTTTTGCAGTTTTAATATTCACGCACATTCGCGTAAGCGCCCTGCGGCACCTAAACGAAACAGCAGAAGCAGGCATACACTTTCGCCACGCGGTAGAAAAAGAGGGAAATCCTACGCCGCGCCAGCGGTCTACTCTGTATTCGTCTTATGAATTTTCGATCAGGTTACGTGTCCTGACGCGAATTTAACATTTTTTACCTATGACAAAAAGGGCACAATGCCGCTAAAGCACTTTTCACTTCAAAAAACTTTGTAACAAAATATTCGTAAGAATTCGTTAGTAGGTTAAATCTTCTGTAAGAAATATTGGGGCGTCGAGCGAAATTTCACAGAATCTCACGTCGGTGTTCTCGGCAACTATCATGTAAATTTTTTTCCTCGTTAAAAATGTGAAATACTTTTCATGTACCGGTGATGGCCTTTTTTTAGGTATACGTATAGCCTGGAGGCGGAAATATCGGTACGTTTTTTTCAGGAATACATATAGGCTGAGGTGGATACATCGGTACGGGAGCCGCAATGACCTTTTTTTTAAGAATACATATAGCCTGGAGATGGAACCGCATTTTTAAAAATCTCACGCGAGATTAGGGTAGGAGGAAGGGGTCGCGCAAAATCTCACAAAATCTCACCAAGGGGAGAGGGGGTAAAAATGCCAAAATTATTGTCTCGCGTAATACAGTTCCTTATTCTGTACCAAACTTTCCTTTTGTCATAGTGTAGGTATAATATTCCTCGGTATAATTAATTGTTAAATTGCTCTTTACCAAACCCAAGTAGCGTGGAAGACATCATTTTTAGCAAATATGCCATTGCATATTGTTCCTTCTATCTGTTAAATTGTTAATATTTTATATAATTTGGTGTGTGTAACTTGGTGTTATATACTGTATTTCATTTAATCCCTACTAATATATAAATACGAAAGTAACTGTCTGTCTGTCTGTCTGTCTGTTACGGTTTCACGCCTAAACTACTGCAGCGATTTTGATGAAATTTGGTATGAAGATAGAACTGAACTTGGGAAAGGACATAGAATACTTTTTATCGCGAAAATAAGGGTAGAAGAGGTTGAAATAGGGGACGAATATTCCATACAAACGTATGGAAGTTCCTTATTGTCAAACATAAACTCATGTAAGATTGTTCAATTGTTTAAGACAAAGACAAAAAAAGCATGCACGGGGAAAGGGGGGGGGGCGTATCGGGCGGTAGACGGGGCGCAGAGTGGCGGCGCGCTTACCATGTCGCGCGATATAACCGAATTCCATGCGGGCGAAGCTGCGGGTGGAAAGCTAGTTATAATATAAAAGGGTATAACGTTAATACATGGTTAAAGAGATTAGTATAAATATAAGTAAGGATAAACATGTGTAAAGTAAATTAAGAAACGATTCCATTCATATTATACATACTTATATTATTTTATTCATATATTTATGTATGTCAATGTACTCGTAATATGAGGAAAATAATGTTTGTGTACGTAATATAGAACTTCACCATTTAGATATCTGAAATTTTTCTTATAAATTACAAGGAAAATGAAATTAGAAAGGATAAGCAATAAAATAAAAAAAATATATGTATTTTTTCATGCCTTATTTTTAATGTGAACTAATATATTATATAAACTAAGCTCAGTGTTATCATTGTTCATAAAGATTCTTCATTTGTTTTTACCAGAGATTGGATCATAAGAGAGAATGGAGTCATGTGTGTTTGTGGCATTTAACCTACTCGCTTAATGTAGCCAAGAAAGTTAAGTCGTACGAGAATAGACTCGCCTTCTTTAAAATGCAATCGTTGGTGAATCGAAGACGCATGCTGGACATAGTTTTTCTTTATAAGATTGTTAATGGCTCTTTAGACGTGCCCGAACTACTTTCATCGTTGAATTTTTCTATTCCTTATAAGCTGCCAAGAATATCAAAGTCTTATAATTTCTTAAGTTGTTCGAAATTTTATACAAATTTAGGCAAAAATGCTCCTCTAAATAGAATTGTAAAAGAATTCAATGAAACTGCTAAAATCGATCAATTAGACCTCTTTTCAGATAGCCTTTACAAATTTAAAAAAGAAATTACTAAAATATATAATAAATGAACATGTCAATTACTGTCATTTAATGTTAATTTTGTACACAACTTTTCATTTATTGTTAACATTATTCATAATTACCTATTATTACAACATCATATTTATATGCATTGTTCTATTTTATTTATTAATTGTCTTAATTACATTAAATGTTACTATGAAATTTTAAAATTAATGTTATATGATTTTTTTTTTTGTCGGGTAGTGTTAATTTTGTATTCAATTCTTATTTCATTTTATTTATTGGTTGTTGGTTGATAATTTTTTTAATTTTTATGACATTTTTGAATGAAATTCAACTTTTATTTTATTTTATTTATTGTTTGTTTTAATTAATAATTTTTAATTTTTATGACATTTTTGAATGAAATCCTATCTTTTTTTTTTTGTCAAATGATGTTAATTTTGTATGCATTTTTTTAATTACTTAGTTTTAATTAATAGGTTTTTATTTTTAAGACATTTTTAAATGGATATTATGCGAGTTTTTATTCATTTGTGTAATCATGAATTATTATATTGTTCCAAAAACTATCTATTCTATACCTATTGTTATATTTCAAACATTGTTCTTAAGTAAACTGTATATTTTTACCACTGTAACGTACGCGGTCTTAAATACTGTTATTCATTTGCATGTTGTCGTCACCTGTAATTGTGCTGGCACTTAGATATATTAGTGTTGATTATTATATTTTATGTAGCAACAGTGTACAGTATGTTGGTGATCTTATAAATAAATAAATAAATAAATAAATGTGATACCATTGAGTTTAACACAAATCAACAGCCTACAAACGTAATTATTTAAGACTTATTTCGTGGTTTGAAGACATATTATTATGTTTAAAACGGGTACATACCATGATATAACACAGTTCTGTCGTGACCACGATCCATGCAACTGGGTCGAAATATTGACACAAAATCACTGTGTTATATCGTGGTATGTACCCGTTTTAAACATAAAATTTTTTATTATGTTTAAAACGGGTACATACCACGTTCCCGTTTTTAACAAAATAAGCCTAGAAATGTATAAATTTTTGGTAAGAATACACCTTAGTTTTATAATAACTTAAAATAAATACGTTTCTCATAAATATAACAAACATTTTTGTACCGTAATGATGATGAATGATAATGACCGTACACGTGACAAACTGTGAAGCCAAAGGTGGTTTATATTTCTCTGTGTTACAGAAGTGAAATAAAAAATAAATCGAGAAATTAATTTGATACAAGGTAAACAGAAGAAAAGTTTTAATTGAAATAATTTCTAATAACCGTTCTTTGAGAAAGAGTTCAGTAACATTGTTAATAGGAAACCTATCAAAGTTAAATATTAATATGCAAAATTTATTTAAAAATAAATTCAGTAGTATTCCTTTTGATGAAGGTTGTTTGTTCAATTTCTATTGAATATGTCTGTAATATCTACATGGATCAAGTAATAAAATAAAATATAGCTTTTTCTGAAGTTCCTCTAGCGTATATTAACGCCTATATACATATCAACGCCTAAACTTTTTTTAACATTTATTTTTATATCGTTTAAATGTTTTATGTATGCTTCGTAACTTGACACATCTGACTTTTATGTAAAGGACTATTTTAGTAAACTAGTGGTCGCACAGTTGTCGAAATTCGACCTAATCTATAATTGACAGCATTATCAACATCATAAAAACATGATTGCGCATAGCATGGTGAGCATATGCAGCAGTCATTGGACCTAATCTGTGATTTAAAAAAATCGATAAAAAATTCGTTACAAGACCTGTATTTAAGACCGTGGTGACAACAGACTTTGACATTAAACAAAATTTGTGTTTATATAATTTAGGGGTGTGCGATAATTATCGATAATTCGTAACTACTCGATAATTTTTCATTCGATAATTATCGATAATTATCGATAAGTGTTATTCGATAATTTTGATTCGATAATCATCGATAATTGTTCATTCGATAATTATCGATAATTATCGATAAGTTTTCATTCGATAATTATCGATAATTTTTTGCGATCCGATAATTATCGATAATTTTTTCCGATCCGATAATGATCGATAGTTTTGTGTGACCCGATAATTATCGATAGATTATTTCGATACTGGACGGCGGATGACCTTTTTTTTTTTAGGTATTCTGATAGGGAAGGGGGGATTATAGCAATACGGGACGGCGGATGACCTTTTTTTTTTGTTTTTAGGTATTCGGATAGGGAACGGAGGATTATAGCAATACGGGACGGCGGATGACCTTTTTTTTTTTTTTTTTTTTTTTTATTTTTTTATTTTTTTTTTTTTTTTTTTTTTTTTTTTTTTTTTTTTTTTTTCGTCGTCCGAAAAATTGTGTCGATAATTATCGATAACTTTTATCACATAATTATCGATAACTTTCGCCACTATCGATAATTTTTATTCGATAATTATCGATAACTTTCGCTACTATCGATAATTTTTTATCCGATAATTATCGATAACTGTTCATTCGATAATTATCGATAACTATCGATAACTCAATACGATAATTATCGATAATAAAATTATCGATAATTTTTTCCGATGAACACCCCTAATATAATTATGTACGTTATACATGTGTGTGTGTCGTAGTGTGTGTAGTATTTCTTTTAAATTTAAATAATAAATAAATAATCTATATCTATACAAATAATAAATCTGTTAAAACCTCCGTTTTATTAATACACTATATATCATCAAGAATAAATTTCAATAGCGCGTATTTTTTTGTATCAGCGCCATCTCTTATCGTGTTTTTCTCTGATCACGTATCACGTAAAAAGTACAAAGCCAATGTTAATAACTTTTATACATAAAAATTGGAAATAACTCACAGTATAATTTAGTTTTTGTTTCATTGTAATTAAATTTAAAAATAAATATTTAAGAAAATAGAAATAGGTACCTACGCCGCCAACGCCATCTGGTCTAAGGAATCTTTAAAACTCACAAAACTTATATTTGAGTTATTATTTTGTTAAACTTAAAAGTTTACTAAATATGTCGGATAGGAATAGAGATCGTTTTAATATTTTAGATAAACATCATTTTCAATTAATATACTATTATGTTAAATATTAATTATGTTAAATGTCACTAAATATAAAAACGATATTCTACAATTATACGATAGATGGCGCAGATAATTTTCTGAATCGCGCTGACCAAAACTTCGGCCAAAAGAATGACACTCGCCCGTATTTAAAAATCTGTTTTTCTTTTTTGTATATAATTAAATACTTTAGGGTACAACGGTCTTCATTGTTTGTTCGTTGTTAAAATTTAAAATATTTGGTCGTTATTTGTTTGTTGATTGTACAAAGTTGGATGGTTATAGCTATTTAAGTTGTAATCTATATATATATATATATATATATATATATATATATATATATATATATATAGACTTTTATGATTTTTGTGTTTTTGGATTTGTCTTCGTCGGGAATAATACTTATTAAAATATGGTATTCATCAATGAGAAAATAATTAATAAAAAAAAAACAGTTCAAATGTTTCATCCGTACTATCTATATACATATATATGTATGTATGTATGTATGTATGTATGTATGTATATATATATAATAAATCTGTCACTCAATCCGTCTATTATAAAATATTTTCCAGTATCGACGCAGGTGTAGGTGATAAAAAATATAAATGTATAATTTTTAAAATTTTAGTTAAAGACCCGTGCGAAGCCGGGGCGGGCCGCTAGTAATAAATAAATATTAACCAACAATCACACCACGTTAACCTAGCCCCGTGCTAAGTTCGTAAGAACTTATGTTACAGGTACTAGGAAAGGAAATATTAATTTATTTAATGTATTTTTTGAGCATTATTATAAAAAATATTAGCATTCTGCACTGCTTCTCCTTATAAAATTTAACTGTGCCAAATTTCATACTTCTCCGTCCGCGGAATTTTCGTAAAAAGGGGTACAAAGCTTTTGCTTCGTGTATTTATATATAAATTATACATTACAACCTTAAAGCTGTAGACTGTAGTCTTATTATTTGAACGCGTTAATGTAAGGGTTTATTAACCCTATTAAAATAAATTAAGTTTACATATGTACATATAACCTATTTATTGAAGAATGTAATACGCTTTTAAATATCGAGTTACGAAACAAAGGAGAAAAGCAGTCGCTATATATGAAACCACGTGTGTTATATTGTTTATACAATTTTATCACAGGCGTAGCTTATCGCTACAACGAACTTAGAAAGGTGCTACGGTGGCGAGTTTATTAGCATTGCGAGGCTTCCAAGCTACATTGGCCTCAGATTGTGTCTTAGCAATACGTTGTGTAAATAGCATATATCAAACACATAATGCACATTAATATATTCTAATATTATTAAGAGAAAATAAATATGAAACTCCATAAAACAATTTAAAACCAATACGAATGAATACAAAATCAAAATAAACTAAATAAAATAATACAAATGCAATATTTCTGTCACCCTCAGGTTGTCTGGCAGAAATCGCTATTTAGCAATAAGACCGCCTGATTGTACAGCTTAAATGATGTTAGCTTGTATCTTTAATTTTGTTCTTTGTTTTGGTGTGCAATAAAGTATATTATTATTATTATTATTATAAAATAAAGCCATATCCACGGGCGAAATATAATCCAAGACGATGTTTCGAGAACTAAGGAAAGTTTGAAAATACACGGCTAAAAGTATAGAAAGCTGGTAAAAGCTGTTAGTGACCTAAGGCGAGTTGAAGTGAAAGAAATTTGAAGTCGATTTAACTCGGTGAATAACTTTCTGAATATTCTCTATACAATGTATATGTCGCTTTTTATTTTGTAAAATACAAGTCGCCGATAACAGTTGCACACTAATGTTAAATTTCGACTCATGTTATATTGGTTGGAATTCGTGACCTTCATATAAGATACTAGCTGTGCCCCGCGGTTTCATTTCATCCATATTAATTTGAGGAAAAATCATGCTCCGCGCCTAGACTGGTCGCAAGCGCTACTTCCGAGCAAGGTGTCTCAGGTCGATTCCTGGGTCATTCAACGTATTATTGGGTTATTTTTTTTCATTTTTAGAAAATTCTGGAATGGTGCCCAGTGTATGACAATAAGCTCGCGTTTTTTTACATGGGACTCATCACTGGCGAAAAGTGGGTGTTACATTGAATATATGCATCTCTACCTACCCCTTCGGGGAATAAAAGGCGTGATATTGTTTACTTTAAAGGTAGATCTATAGTTTAAAAAAATTATCGGGAAGGGGAATAATAAAGGACACAGCGAAAGTTCTCAAAAAAGAATATATTTTCCCGTTTTTGTAACGTTTCTTATTATTTTGCAGCCCCTATTGGTTCAGCGTGATATTATATAGCCTAAAACCTTCCTCGGTAAATGGATCATCCAGCACAAAAAGAATTTTTTGAACCAGTAGTTCCTGATATTAGCGCGTTTAAACAAACAAACAAACTCTTCAGCTTTATAATACGTATATAAGAAGATGTCGTGTACATTTTTAACTCTTTTTCAATAATTTGGGTACCCAACGAAAATATAATCAGACAAGAAACTTCTGAGATTGGCGTTAACAAACAAACAATTTTTTCGATCTTACACTGTTATAGTAATTTTTATTATATATATATATATATATATATATATATATATATATATATATTATTTATGTTATACTAGCTGTATCGCGCCCGCTTCGCTGGACGTACAATAAAATTGATTTCCGAAATCTAGACTTGAAACTCGATTGAAATATTTCTCTTATACGAAATCAAATTTCACATAATATGTGTAAATGACGACCATTCTGATGTAGTGCTGCGAGTAGTCGCCTCAACTCCGGCGGTCGCTGGTTCGATTCTCACTCGGGACAGATATTTGTATTTGTATAAATATTTGTTTCCGGTCTGGGCGTATGTCCTTGTGAGTCTCCACACCGTGCCTCGGAGAGCACATAAAGCCGATTTGAAAACGATCATTATTCATGGTAGGGAAATTATCTGCCAACTCACAGTGGACTAGCGTCGTGTATTAAGCTCCTATATGGAAAAGAGACTTTTGCCTAGCAGTGTAACGCTTACAGGCTGATTCAGTTAGATAGAGATGTCCTTTCTTAAAAATCATCTTCACACTCCCCACTACTCTTACGCAACCTGCATATAGGGTCGATTTCCATCAAATTCTCAGTCTCACAGAGAGACATTGACAGCGTTGTAGAGTGGAGTCGCAAGAATAGACTACACTTCAACGCTGGAAAGTGTTCTTTACTTTCTTTCAGTCGCGCGCGTGCTCCTCGGCACTTCGACTATCACGTGGGGGATGAGCCTCTGCAGCGCGTCACAGAAGTGAGGGATCTGGGTGTTCGATTTACCTCTGATCTCAACTTTCGAGAGCATATAACCGAGATATGCAAAAAAGCGTACCGAAACCTCGGCTTCATACTGAGGCAAGCGGGAAGCTTTACCAACTTCGCTGCTTTGCGTGCCTTATATGAGACCTTGGTGAGGAGTCATTTGGAGTGTAACTCGGTTATATGGTCTCCGAGTGCGATCAAGTATAAACTTATGATGGAACACATCCAAAATAAGTTCACCAGGTTCCTCTACCTTAAAATGTATGGAGTGTATCCGGGCTACCCCTTGCCGTATCCCACCTTGTTCGTTATAGGCTTGGTGGGATACAGTAAGCTGGAAACACGGCGAGAAGTCGCTCTCGCCAAATACCTGATAAGGGTGTTGCGCGGTGAGTTAAGCAGTCCTGATATTCTGGAAGAGTTAAAGCTCTCCGCGCCGCGTGACAGTGTCAGGCGTCGACGGCGGCCGCCGCTGCTGGCACTGCCGCTCGCGCGCACCAATGCGCGCGGTATGACATTATTTAATTTGTTAATTTGTTATGACATTATTTAATCTGACATATTGGACATTTGTGATCGTTTATTGAATGTTATTATATATATATATATATATATATATATATATTAGATTTTAATTTTTGATTATTTTATTAATTTGACATTGAATTGAATTGCTATTATTTTATTGTTATTATTATTTTTATTTGACTATATTGAATTATTTAAATGATTTGTACTATAATTCTATAATTGCCAAAATGGACTGGAATTATTGTTATCTTTTTTTAGGTCCAAAAATACAGTGGGATTATTATACATAATAATGTTTATATGTGTACATAATAATGTTTGTAATCAACGTCTAACGCATTTGGTTTACCTGTTATGTTGGATGTAAGTTTATGGCTTAAATAAATAAATAAATCTTATCTTAGCGAATCTAATTAAATCTTAAAACTAATTATATCACTTTCGCTCTAAAAGCCACCGTAGCATCTCTACAGACAAAATGATCTTACTCGCTTATTGCTCACTCGTGCACTGAACCACGAAACAACATATTTACCTGTGGATCTTTATCTAAAACCAACACCTTTAATTGCCCAGGAGTTACGATTGACAGCCAGCTGAGATTCCATGAACATATAGAATCACTCAGTGACAGATTGCGCAAGTTGATATTCGTCTTCAAAACTTTGAGACATATAGGTGATATTAACTTGATAAGATCTGTGTATTTCTCTCTTACGTAGTCCTTTATAAGCTTTTGTATTTGCTCCTGGGATGGCGCTCCGAAAACCAAACTACTACGTTTGGAGAGAGCACAAAGAGCCATAGTTTCAAAACGCGAATTTGTCATTTTTAACGCTCCCGCAATACTCCTTGGGGGCAGAATTTAGTAAAATACGTTCTTAGCTGACCTCTATTCGGTAAAAGGAATATCCCTACCAAATTTCAAGTCTCTACGCCTTATGGTTCCAGAGATATCGTAATGAGTCAATACATAGGTGGAAATCTCTTGTATATATAAATGTAATATATAGACGATAAATGCAATATATAGATGTAATCTTAAAGGCTTTAATATATGGACCGAGAGAAGCTGGTACAATTTTCATAAATCAAAACTATTACCTAATATAGTTTAAGAATAAAAATAGATGGTCTTTTTTCGGGCATATGAATATGGAGGGTTTTTCATTGTTCAATTTTACTATGAATTCGAAAAAAAAAATATTAATTTTGGCAGAAATATTACAAAAAAAGCTACAGTGAGCCTTTCTTTTATAAGAATTACCCTGAAATTTAATTAAATTTAAAAAATTACCTTAAAAACTGTAACTACTCTCGTGTTACCTAGAATTAGCTAAAACTTCTAAAATATTGTGCTTATTTTAATTAGTTTGCGTGAGTTCTGTTATTATTTTAAGTTGTTAATCTCTAAGCCTTTGGGACTTGCAAGACATTACTTACATTATAACTACGTAAACTTTACCTCAATGAAGAAAACTCTGTGAGGTTTTCACAATTTTATGTGTTTATTTATACATTACTAGCTAACGTCTCTCCGGTGGCGCCACATTGACTATCGGTATATCAAAGTGTTGCAGTGCTTGTGCAATAACGCTAGTATGTCGGTTCGAGTACAGGAGCATAGCACGAGAGCGATACAAGGAGATGTCATCTTTCCGAAATTGTTAACCACTAATTTTCCGCTAAATGGACAGACCATATGAGGAGAGTCGGCGGAAGCTGTTGTATGGAGGCTGCTTCGTACCGGTCGCTCTGGGGGTCGATGAGGGAGGCGTATGTTCAGTAGTGGATATCCAATGGCTGATACGATGATGATAATGATGATCAAGATTATTAAAAGTTATCGTTATGATAGTAAATTAAAATTAAAAATTAAGACTACTTAATTTATGTATGTTAAACATATGATTACAATTTCTATCGCCTGTGTTAACATCAACAAAAACGCAAATGGGAAAACGCAACGTTTGATATATATTAAAGTAATTCTTACAAATTCTTCAATGATTCATGATCACTCAATGGTGATATTATTCACATATTTGTGCATGTATATGCAACAGTAAAGTTATTTTAAAATTGAACGTATTTCACGTACAATACATCCATATTTCGTTCGTTCAGTTTAATTTGACTAAAATAACCGTTAAATTTACACAACGGTATAATAAACGCATATAACGTCAATTTGTAAAGTTTTACAATATACTTCGTATTGTTAACAAATGGATATAATACTGAATCCAATTTACATAACAATTTAAATATATTTCAACAGTATTACAAGCAAAATAAAATATGAATAGTAATTTATTTGTATCAATGCATAAAATGTTCAAGATCAGATTAAGTCTTGTCATTGATGAAATTGTACACAGTGAAACATTTTGAACAACTCTTTCTTTCCCTAAACTTCTAAAAATATTATATAAAAATAACAAATAAGGCTGTTTGCCATGTTAATCGTTTCAACGTAAAGTAAATTGAATAAAAAATTAATTTCCAAGCCTTCAAGCACTTTGCCGTGAAGTTAATTCATATCTGTAGTAAGTAAGAAAAGTAATGAAGATAACTCGTTTATCTTTCTGCTGTTCTAAAGCTCTTTTATTGAGGATTAGAATTTTTTTACCGCCCTGTTCTACTTTTGAATTTGTATGATTATTATTTTATGTAAAACATGCCCCACAGTTTCACACATATATATGTATATATATGTTGTGTAATTAAAACTAATTCAAAAGTTATAAATAAATAATCACAAATTGAAAACAAAATCATGTTATTGTAAATATATATATATACACTAACATAAACACTATTATACAGTATACACTATGCAATAAGCCGAGTGCCTGGTTAATTTGAAAAATATTTTTGTCATATTTTTATTATTATATTATTTATTTCTATCGTCATTTTAAGAAAATATATATATGAAAAATTTATATATGTATATTTAATGTAAAGCTCCCGGAATTTCAAATGTTTATTTTAAATTATATCCTAATAAGCAGTTAGGATTAATTTAATCAACCATTTTCTATATTTTCTTTTTTTGTTTTTTTTTATAATTAATACTTGTCTACATTTATATTACAAAGAATCTCAAATAATGAAATTATCCGCACTATATATTTATAACGTTACCCAGTTGTTAATAAATAAAAACTACAACAAGTATGCTTAATTTAAAAAATCAAAAAACCCGACTCCGTAAAATACTCTTATTATAAACTAAAAAGAATAAAACAATTTACTAGCTTTCATTTGATACCCATATTGCTACAGTAAGAAAAAAAAAATTCAACTCCCCCCCTCATTCCGCCATTTGCGGGCGCTATTTTGAAAATTTATATAGCCTATGTCACTACTACAATTTAGACAAATTCAACGACACCTCATATGTCAAAAACCGTCCAGCCGTTTGGGCTGTAGGGCGTGCCAAAGAAATGGACATACATACATACACTCGAAAAACATAACCCTCCTTCTGTCGCAGTCGGGTAAAAAAGAGTTCGCTATATACTATTTTAGTAAAAAAACGTTAGAACGTCTATTCCTTAGTAAATAAAGTAACACAAGTATCTAGGCTTGAATAATATAAGTCATATACGTGAAAATACTCTTATAAATTATTTATAAAACACGTTATTTCAAACTGAGACTCGAGCAACTTATTCGCAACATTTATCTTTGGATATCTTTGTCATTTGTGCTGTATTTAATTGCAGGGCCGGCCTAAGGGATGTGCGAAGTATGCAGTCGCATACTCGAGCTTTTTTGGGAGAGCATATTTTTTTAGGTATTCGGATAGGCTACCTTTTTTTAGGAATTTGTCTAGCATGGCGGCTTTTATTTTTGTGTACACTTTCGACACAGATAAGTATGGATGATGAAACTGATAATGTTTTCATAGGGGCATAAAATGTGAGTCTTGCACACTTGCAATTTTCGCCTTAGGCCGGCCCTGTTTAATTGTATTAGTTTTTACATTATAAATTATATAGAAATAGTGTAATAAATGTTTTTTTCTTTAATGTATTAGAAATAGTTTTGCAGTTAAAATTCAATTTAAAAGGACTATATTATGATTTTTTTAACTGCTTGAATAATTTGATATAAAAAACTAACTATTAAAATAAAATTTTGTAGTAAATAAAAAGAAATTTGATGTCTTATAATTGACTATTTTTATATCCAGCAAGCCTATCTCTTAAACATAAATAAATTTAACTTATTATGTTTTAATTATTACATGGTAGTTATGACTGAAATACGTTTTACTAAATATTTACCTACTTCAATTTCTGTTTTACTGTGTATCGAAATTTGGCGGTAAAGCATCTCATGCTTTTCTAAATGTTGCAGTTGCAGTTTAAGTAGAAAAAAAAATCGATAAAATTGTTATTATTAATTATATAAAATAAAATGTCTCATTTATCATAAAAAATATAAATTATATTTTAAAGTTAGTCTGTATCAAGAGATTTATTATGATGTTTCATGATATTTTTAACAGATGGCGTTAGTTTTTGTCATCCATTTTTATAATATTACCAATAATAGTCAATACAAGCTGTTTTTGGCACTAATGTCTGTGCCATAGAGCTATTATAGATAGAGTAGGGAATACATACATGTATGAGTGTACACATACTGTAAGAGGAAACGTCCAACGGTTAGAAAGAGAGAGAAGATCACGGTACCCCATTGGCCTTGCGGTCTCAAGTTCAAATCTCGACTTTTTTTGTAAACATCAATTATTTATTTCTATTTTAATTTTTCGACTACAAACAAATCGTAGAAATAACTCTAATATGCACAGTAATATTATATTGGTATGTAATTCAACCGGTACCGCTCATTTCTCTCTTTTTAACCGAGGGACAGCTGGAGACCTGACTCCCCTGCTCTATCTATTAATAATACCTCTATGATCTACTATTGCCATGTTACGTAATACTCTTTAATCGCAATGAGCGGAGCAATCCGTAGCGCATGTACCTACTGTGAAGTTTTTGACAAATGCTACTCGTATACTCGTACCTATGTTATCGAGCTGCCGGTTTTAAGAGATTGTTTGTTTTGCAAACTCAACGAACAAATAATAACGAAATATAATAATAAAAATTTTAATTGTAAGGGTCTAGTTTGTAAACAAATACTTTATAATTTATAATCCCACCTTTAATTGTTTAATTATTTTAAAATTTATTTTACAATACACTTAATGTATTTTAACAAAAGGTGTTATTCTGGTTTTGTAAGCGTTTCACAATGGGTTTAACACTAACGTCTAAATCGACAGAGAGTCTCACTTCTGTGTTAAGTATTTTAATGCTATTTTATAAATTCTGTAACAATAAATAAATTCTTAAAGATTTATTCTATGTTGTAAACATACTACTAGGAACAATATGACTGGCACATCACTATCCAGAGAATCAGATTTGCAAGCCAACTAGAAAATGCTGCTAGCACTCTTGTCCCCATTCCTCGCGGGTATATTTTATATAAAATCAATAATAAATAATTTTTTAACTATGTTTCACGTTACAAAAATAAACTGTAAGCTAGTAGTTGAATGTTTTTATAAACTTATCATTAAATTTGTCTTGTTTTTAATTCTTTATATTATTATATTACCATATAAAAATTGTATCATTTACAACTTACATCTTATAAATCTTATCTCTTATACATCCATAAACTTACATCTTACGTTGCATTCCTTATAGTTTTATACCACCGTATAAGGATTTTCGATGATCCCTTGAATATTGACAGAAAAGTCTACAGCGTCTAGACAACGGACCCATCACCAGGATTGTCAAGAGTTAAACAAAAAATCTAAAAAGTTAGTTACACTATTATTGATCGAAGCAAAAAATACAATTTTTACTATGTTTATTAGGGCAGCAGATAATTTAACAATATCAAGGGTTTAAAAAGAAGACTATTTACAATTTAATAACATGTCTCAGTCAAATGTAATATCATCATAATAAAACAAATAAAAATGAAATTAAAATATATTTAATTAAACTAACGAAATCTTCGTATAGAAGTGTATGAGTTAAAATTATGCGAAAATGTTCGAATGAGAATTATATTCCACATATTATTTTATACATTTGAAATGCTTATTACGCTACTTCTATTCTCTTTATACCTTGAGTCAACATAACGTTATATAGAGTAATTTTATGAGAAGTACATTTTGGAATTCGTAATAAATAAGGAGAGAATAAAAAAAAACTATATTAAATTTCTAATATCTTAATATTTTAGCATTTTAACCCATATTTTGTTTATTTTGAACTGACAATTCTTAAAAATACATCATTCCAATAATTCAATTTATGTATTTAATGTATTCATGTAATAGACGATATAAATTGACCGCATTGACCCAACAATGTATATATTATAATAAGTAATATTAAATTAAATTTTCAGGTTAGTCGTGGTATATTATAAAAGTCAACTCATAAAACAATATAATTAATATATCGCGGTTAATAAAAGTAAACCATATAATATAGACTCCCATGTTTGTAAAAAAAAAATCGACTTCAAAATACTGACTTTTTTTCTGTTCTTGGCGATCATATGGCCTACCTGCAGACTTTCTTTTCATAGCTTGGTGACCAAGTATTTCTATTATATTGTCCTCCATACTATAAATAGAAAAAGGTAATACAGTCGAAAATAAACTATATTCAATACAAATATCGATGCTGACTTACACGCCATTAACCCGGTAAATGTATGACAGTATCGGTCGATTTGGATAAGACAAATTTTGAAAGTAAGCTCGTTTGTCATAAGCTTCTTATGAAAATAAGGACAAGCTTAAAATCATTTTATAAGGTTTTACTTAGTATGAGATTTGGTTTGAAAGAAATTAAAGTAAATCTTCAATAGAGACATCTGGTAAATTTATTTGAAAAAGCTTAAATTTAGAGATAGCCACTTTTGAAAATTACCTTAGATAGCCACTTTTAATAATTAATTAGTATGTATTTGTAGTCACTGAAAATATATGTAGAGATCTCATGAATAACGATCTCTATTTATACAGAAATTAACAAATGTCTTAAAGCGACGTGACCTTGAATAATAAATGTTCTTTGTAAAAATCTAAACATTCGTAAGAATAGGGGCTTCTTTTGTAAGTTAAATCGTCTGTGAGAAATACCGAAGGCAGGAATTACTTAATTTTTCTTTTAGTAACAAAAACTCAAATGATTAAAAAAAATCTTGAGCTTAGAAAAGGTTATAAATACAATACTTACTGACCTATAAGTACAGTATATCCTAACAATTGATAAAAATAATAACATAGATTGAACTTCAATCAAGATTTTATGTGGTGTATGTTCCCCTGCGACAAAAAAAAATGACCTTCGCTGCCGAGTAGCGAAATGTTACTCCAAACGCTGCAGTTTTGTGTGGGTACGACGAAAGTTGCTGCCAGCACTGTCTACGAGCGGTGAGCCAGCTCAACTTCTCATAAAGATATAGCGGTAGCTTATATTTGATGAATCCATACAGCAGACACGCAAGGTAGTATTCGCGCCGTGTCCTCATTTTAAGAACCAGTCAATTGTTTAAAAAAGGCGTGACATGGGCTCGGCATGGAATGGAGTAACAAAACTGGGCGCATGCGTTTTGAACTCTCTAGATCAGTTTCCCTGTTTGAGCCAGTAAGCGAGGTCCGTAAACCGTGTCACCACAATTCAATTTCGAAAGTACAATAGGTCTTGTCTAATAAAGATAAGATCTTTTTCATTTTGATCTTTATAAGACACCTTAATTAACGACTTGACGGCCGTCTGGTCGAGTGGTCAGGCAACTGGACACTCTACGCAGCGGTCGCGGGTTCGAATCCCGCCAGGTGCAGATAATCTGTATGACGAATATAGATGTCTTCACCGGGTCATGGATGTGTATTTATGTATATATGTATTTATATCTTAAATTTATTTGCGTTCCTAGTACCTGTAACACAAGTTCTTACGAACTTAGCACGGGGCTAGGTTAACGTGGTGTGATTGTTGGTTAATATTTATTATATTTATTTATTATTTATTAATATTTAAGAAGGTATTTTCTGTAGTTGACCTGGGTTTCAAGTTATATCATAAAATTTATTTCTCCAAACAGATATATATATACATTATTCGAGATAAAAGCTACAAATATTTTGGGTTTGTGATACGAGTCTCAAAAGAAATTAATAAATAAATTGCTTTATTTTTATTTCGAGCGAAGTTTCCTTTAATATTGTTGTCCAATGTAGAGTCCCCAGTATATAACTTACGTAAATTTTTGATATAACTAAGGTAAATTTATTCAATACTTAAATTCTCTTACTAGACATAAAAATTCAGATCACGACCACCTCACATAAATAAACACACACACACACACACACACACACACACACACACACACACATACACACAAAACCATAAACACAAAACCATAAACACACTTATACACACGTTTGAACATGGATATTATTATTGTAATCATAATTTCTAATTTTATTTCATGCTGGTTTTTCTTCATTCTAATTGTTTTTTTTTTTCTACCATAACAGCTAAATTTAAATAATGTTAAATCCAAAATTTGCTTTTGTTCTATTATTTTAGTTTAAATTTTATAAACTTAATATGTAGTCGTGGATCTTTACAACGATACATTCATACATGACTACATACTTCATACATGATTCATACTTCATACATGAATCATATATGAAATAAATAAATAAAAAATATATGAAAATATTAAATTACCTATATTTTTCCTATGATTATTATTGCTTATAAACATGTAATTTACTTAGTATTTCTTCGTAATAATGCGGTTTCTCAAAATAAACGGCATGCTTAGTTAAATATTGTGGTTTTGACATTTTTCAAAATACCTTTTTGTTTCTAATAATAGCTCGTTATCATTTTGTGAAATCCTTCCTTAATACTCGCTTATGTAACATTTTTAAATAATGTACCTGAATATTAAAAGAGGAAAGGGTACATAATTATTTTCAATATTATTTATAGCGTTTTTAAATCTGAATTAGTATGCTGCGTACTTTATTTAACTTTTTCGTAGCGTCATTTTAGCATGATTTGAAACATCTTATTGAACATTCAACTTTTTAATTTACCGTAGTTAGTTATTACATTCGTTATATTAAATTTCAGAATTTATTCCTTATCAAGAACACTATGATGAAAACAAATTTATTATGTCCCAAATAGTGGTTTCTAGTCAAATTTTAGGAATTTTGCAACAAAATTCACAATATATTGAAAGGTATCACTAATGTAACATCTAATGTTGAGTACATCTGTGCAAATAAACATATTGATTGATTGATTGACAAATCTCATGTTATAGGTGATATTAATATGTGATATTTCCGTTCCACAGTTAAAGCATTTTGAACTCTATCTAATAAGAAATGAAGCTCAAACTTTGTAAAAACAATAACTATCTACGACAATTTGTTTAATTAAAATAATGAGTAATTATATTCTATATATTAATTATAAATAATGAATTTTAAATAAAAAAGGCCAATCCATAATTAAGTTTTCTTTGCGGTTTTAAGTTCTAAACATCCTTATGATTCAAATATTTTAATGGATATAAATACTTTTTGAAATTGTAGTCATAAGAACTTGTCCTCTAATTAGAATTTATTTTGGTATATACTTGCTGAATGTTACATCAGTTTTATTTAGCTAAAGAAGTCTATTAATAAATTATATCTTTTACATATACGCATATATCTACATATCTTACACGTACACACATACACATAATTTTAACTGTAATTGTAACATAATGTACCGCTGCTCTTTATATAATAACACATACATATAAATATTTCGACCACGATATTTTAATGTAATCTTTAATTTGTTTCAAGAAATCAGGATAGATATTTATATAATTTAAAAAATAGGGAAGGATCCTACTTAGCACCTGGACCCCTAACCTTGCTGAATAACTTAAGATAAGTCGAAATCACATATTTAATTAATTATTTTTTTCGATAAGTATGTAGCAATTTACTGACTGACCCGTTAACGTGGTTTGCAATGACCTTGCTTTCCCCTCTAGGGTAGTGTCTTCGATTCCCACTGAGTGACGTGACGTATTATATAGATAATATTGGTATATATATAGGCATTAAGTCACCTAACTTAGAAACAGACGACCGTATGTGTATGTTAAACATAACAAAAATAAGAGTAAATTTTTTTAGACCATACTATATGGTTAAACGAATTACTTACTTGTAATGGAATCAGAACTAACTTAGAGCTTAACACACACTGATTGAAACGGAGTTTTATTCACCTTAACTGAAAAAAGAAAGAAATATACTTTCTCGGAAAACAAATAATGGAAAGAATCGTAGTTTCTCTATTAGGGTCGACAGTCCGCGACAAATAGTGAAACCAAAAAAGATTTATTTTACTTATAACGATAGAAGTTGTAATAAAAAAATCTGAAGTTTGAACAAAATTAACTGGTATAATACTTGCTGAATAAAAGTTTTCATTGAAACGATTTCTGGCAACTTTTTTTTACGAAAGAGTTCAGCAATATTTTTCTAAAGGAAACCCAAAAAATACGTTAAATTTTTAGAAACATTTCTTCATAAACATTACTCAATACCTATGTGTCACGTTTTTTTTTTCTTTATATCAGTTTGTGCGTCTTTAATCAAAAACTAAAATGTGAAGAATAAATTAAACTCTTTTGCAAAAAAAACGGGCACTTAAGCAAAGAACTATTTTATAGTTACTATTAGTTTGTTTGACAATTTTAGGTATTGTTATCCTCAGAATTTTATAAATTAATTAGGAAGGAGTAGTTTTCATCAGTTTTATCATAACATTTTAATTAAATTATTAAGAAATAATGTTTAAGCTCAAAACACTATGATTGTACCTGCTCGCTAAATAAAAATGAAACGCGTTAATTTCTTTGTTTTTCTTGAATACATTAAAAGCAGATAAAAGTTTAGTATTGAGTGTGACCCCCTCTTGCTGAAATCACAGCTTGCATTCGTCTGGGCATGCTAGTGAGTATATCTTTTATGGTTTCTTGGGGAATACGTTCCCACTCCGCGGTAATCACATTCTTTAGCTCTCTGATGGTCTGCGGAGCCGGCTGCACTGATCTCACTCGTCGCTTCAGAACGTCCCAGACATGCTCTATGGGATTGAGGTCCGGACTTCTAGCTGGCCAGTCCAAACGACGAATTCCGACTTCTAGCATATACGCATCCACACCGCCAGACCGGTGGGCGCGAGCGTTGTCGTCCATAAAAATTGAGTTTTCGCCAAGTGCGGTTAAAGCGGGTTGTGCATAAGGAATTAGAACTTCCGCTATGTATCGGTGTCCAGTCAGTGTACCGTTTTCGATGAAGACTAACTCCGTACGATCCATAGAATTTATTCCTGCCCAAAACATAACAGAGCCCCCTCCATAAGGTGTGATTTCTTCAAAACATGCCTCTGCAAAGCGTTCTCCTCGTCTACGTAGCACTCGCCGACGTCGGTCTTCACCATGCAGAGATATCCTGGCTTCATCGGAGAACAATACCCTATCCCAGTCTTCATGAGTCCATGACACACAATTTCGAGCGAAGCTAAGCCTGGCAACTCGATGTCCACGGAGTAATTTAGGGCCGCGTGCCGGGCGATGACTATGTATATTAGCAGCGAGAAGCCTCCTCCTGACCGTCCATAGACTAATTTGCACATTTCTTACTTCTTCGAGGGTGTTCTTGAGGTCCACATAAGAAG
This sequence comes from Euphydryas editha, assembly GCA_036937285.1. Taxonomy (NCBI): domain Eukaryota; kingdom Metazoa; phylum Arthropoda; class Insecta; order Lepidoptera; family Nymphalidae; genus Euphydryas; species Euphydryas editha. The sequence goes on from JAUPFZ010000010.1 coordinate 17,974,227, forward strand.
ATTTGCGATTTCTCAACGCTTGACTAACTAGAAAACGATCGTCCCGTGGTTCGGTACATGTCTTTCTGCCAGAACCAGGCCTTCTCTTGACGGAACCGGTCTCTTGATAGCGCTACCAGGTCCTTTGAACTGTCGACCGACTCACATTTAGCCTCTGAGCCACGAAGCATTGACTGCAACCTTCTTCAAGCAGCGCAATAATTTTGCTCGCTTTTATCACTTTATCTACCATTTTCGAGATTGCTAAACAGCAATAACAATACTTTTAAATGTCAAGGACACCAGATAATTTAATAAAAATTGACAAAAAGTTAATTAGAGTCGATATTAACATTAGGGAATTCGCGCCACAAAATGTAGTTCAAAGTTATTTTCTTTGAAAACCAGGCTCAGTCAAAAATTTGAATTTGGAATGTACTCTTATAAACATTATGGCACCTTTATAACTGGCCAGTAACATCTTCAAATGATTAAAACCTTGTTGGTATTTTATTTTTTTCAGCCAGGAATAAAATCGAAACCGCCCGTTTTTTTTGCAAATGAGTGTATAACAGCATATACAAAAAGAGTAATACTAATAGTAAATTGCAATAGAAGCTGACTTCTAACGTAGACATTGTTGTTATCATCATCTTCAAGCAATGGTCGTCCACTGCTGAACAGTTCAGCATGCCGTTAAATATACTCAATCTTGAGCTATAATTATAATTACCTTGGTTCACTTTTTTATAATTGGCTTATACAAAAACCGATTTTTAGGCCTATTACGAAATATTCACTTAAAATCTGATAATAAAATTTCCTAAATTCATGACTAAAACCATACTTGTGTTAACCGGTATGAAATTCTTACGTCTTAAATGAACATGACGTAATCGTAACGTAAGAGTGACAGGAGGGGCGCTGCAACGAAAACATTGTTCTTAACGGTCTCCTATTACTATTTTCTTTTTACGCGCAATTATCAATTTACAATACAACTGAATCTTACCTAAATGACAATAAACAACTAGTGCAAGTGTGTTAATCTTTGTGTGATTGATAAAAACAGTAAAGTGAAGTTTTATTGGACAAAGGACAGTGCTAAAGTGTAGTGTAAGAGGGTAGACATTGTTCGGATATAGGTAAGTGACTTTGTTGAAAAATGTGTATCATTGTGTAAAACTATAAACATAAGTGCTAAACGTGCTCGGCAACGTATTCTTCATAACCTGAACTTATAAACGCATTCTTTATGACCACAACTTATAATTAAAAATAACAAACAAAAACGAAACGATTTTGTCATTGACTGTTGACAGAAACGCCATCTTTCGTCGAATAGATAATATCACTAGTACAATTACCTGCTACATAGCGCTAGTGCATCATTAGCAGCGCCATCTATCGTCGAGAAGACAAAATAAAAATATAAAAATAACATCTTCATCCACTGGATAACGCTGATAAGCCTTTAATCATGGAGGAAGTCATGAATATGCTTAGAAAAATTCAAAACGAGTTGAACGAACAAAAAACAATTTCACAATCAGCTGATAAAATCACAGAACAAGTAATGCGTAACATAAATCACATATTGGAAGAAAAGTTCAAAGCGATAGATGTAAGATACGAGAATCTCAAGGAAAATCTGGAAAATCAAGAAAAAAGGTTATACTTTCTAGAGAAGCAGTCAATACAGAGAAACATCATTATTTTTGGTCTAGACACTCACAGATCTCTGTATTAATCTTTTTAATCAAAGCTCACCATAGCTTTAATTAAAAGGATTACTACAGAATTTTCATGAAAGATAACAACATTTATTTTTTATGTGACACCTCTCTAAGACTTTTAGTATTCAGGGGTATACTGTTTACGTTAAAAAAAATCTTGTATCAAAATCATAATTATAGCTATTCTTTGGGTTCCGTACCCAAAGTGTGTCTGTCCAGGCTGTATCTCATAATCCGTGATAGTTAGATAGTTGAAATTTTCATTGATGATGTATTTTTATTGCCGATATAACAAAAAAGAAAACCGAATAAAAATATTTAAAAAGGCTCCCCCTTACAACAAACGTAATTTTCTGTTCGTTTTTAGTCGATATTGATAACGGCAACAGGTAGACGCTTGAAATATTCACAAAATATTTAATTACATATTCACTTTAAAAATAAATAATTAAATATAAAAAAAACAAATATTTACGGAAGGCTTCCATACAACAGACATGATTTTTTTGCCGTTTTTATAGATAACGGTCCGTACCAGTAGGTTCCCTTCGTGACCGGTTTTTTTCCAACAGAAGCTTCTTTGTAATAAAATCTACTTTCTTAGATTGTGTCAACACTTGACATAATTTTCACTTCTCTACTCAGAAACTTATCATGATTTTTGGGAAAACAAATGTTTTGACGTGAAATTCAACCAAAATACGATATACAAATATAGAGATATAATATAGATTAGTATCTACGGTAAAATTTATATATACAAAAAAAAATATGACTTTGTCTATTCTACAGTATAGCTGAACTGACTGAACTTAATCAGATATAAGCATCTCACTACTGGGCAAAGGCCTCCTATTCATATTGAAGAAGGGTTGGAGCCTAATCCACCATGCTGCTCCACTGCGGGTTGGCGGATGTTTTTTCCTACTATGAGTAACGATCACTATCAGATGTCTGTGATAACAACCGGGATCGATTGCTTTACGTGCACTCCAAGGTACGGTAGGGAAGCCCACAAGAACCCACACTACAAATACAAATATTTGCCCCGAGTGGGAATCGATACCGCGACCGCAAGTGTTGAGGTTGATATTACAAATTCAGTATATAATTCCGAAACAAAAGAATCTATTCAAAACATTCTTTCATATCTATTTATTTACAATCGTAGCTTAGATGAAAATTAGATAAGGAAATGACAATATGAAACTTGTAAAAAATATTTACATTTTAGATGGTTTAACGCATTTTAAAAAGAGTAACAAAGATATACTAACGTAGGTAACGTTAAAAATATTTTAATTAAAATAGTAAACAAGGTTTTGTCACAATTAAATAGAAATTTTAATGTGTTTTTTGTTAAATCCGTTGTACAAAAGTTAATATTTGAAAATCGAAAAACCTTTAAAATTAATTCAAAAGCATATGTACGAGTAGGTTTCAACATCCATCTCTTTCACTAAAAAAAACAAATTTATTGGTATCTGCGTTGAACGTTAATTAACTACAAACATTTATCGAATCAAATAAATATTTACAAAATATTATTGTTTAATTATTTAATTTACTAATAAAATATTGGCATATTATTACAAATGAATGTCTACCAAATTAATACGATAGGTCAATAAACAATAACATATAACTGCAACTTTAATTTTAAAAATTTTTTTACAAAAAATAGAGTCTTGTGATATAGTGAGAGAGAAATGATAGCAGTTGTAGGTATCGATTATTCAATCATAGAGTTATTTACATTTTTTTATTTGTTGTTTTTCTTTCTGCATCTTGTTTCAACACAAACACGATCTTTTTTAACGTCTTTGTGAAATATCACTTTTTTTAAAAACAATAAAACGTAGACGAAACAAAAATAAAAAATAATTTCAATACTTTACCAACATACGAAAGTGGGATTGGCACAAAATAAACTCAATCGTTACTGATACAATAAATCGACAGTCTGTTCGAGAACGCTGATCTCAGACGTTACAAGTCTGTTGGAACAAATTATTTTTGATATAAAAAACCTGTTGATGGTAGATGGATATTTGCCAAGTATCCTATTAAAATTCAAATAAGCGGAAAAGTAACCAGATAGCGATTTGGTCACGAAGAGCTAAAACATTAAATAATTCAAAATAATTATATGTATACTATTGTATATATCTATGTGTATAAGTTTTTAGATATATGTATATAAGCTTAATATAATATGACAACACCACCTACCTGATCTCTTAAATAAATTTCTCCAACTTACTTCGGGTTGTCTGAAAGAAATGGCTACCTAGGCATAAGACCGCCATTGTACTCTCTCCTCTGCCTCTGTTGTTTGTATTTTATAATTGTAAAGTACACATCATATTGAGTAAATAAAAAAATAAAATTATTAAAGTAATCGAGCTATAATTAAATTATATTTATATATATTTATGCGTATATAATCAAAACGTATCGATTGTATTTGAATGTCTTTTAAATATAAAAATCATCTTATAGAAAGTGGTCCAGGAACTTAGAGACTAGGAGGAGGAGAGAAGGGCAGTTTTATAGCGTTTAAAGCTTTTATGGTCTGTTTCACTTACACTTTTATTAAGACGTAGAGCGGAATAATTGCAAAGTTTGTCGTTACTCATTCTGAGTTCCGCCGTATCAGTGTATATTATGTAACCAACGTACTACGTCGTAGTATTTTAGTTTTTGTCGAAATCTATAACTAGATATAATAATTTTCACCAGTGACTCAATTATTTTAAAACAATGTTGTTTGAATATCAAATACTAAATTAGTGTATCACCGCAGTAATCAATAATCATAGTGATAAAGAAAACAATCCACTTTCAGCTTCGTAGTCGAGTAAAAACTCAGCAGGCATTGCACGTCGTAAAATTCCCAAAGAGAAATCCCACGTAATTACTTCTACAAAATAGGTTTTTATCGATTAAAATATCTTTACGTATAATAAAATTGTAAATTTTACGTACGTGTATATTTCTGCAGTATTTTAAAATCACCAACTAAATATATTTCTATAATTTTTAGAAATTTCTATCTGTTTGCTTGAACACGTAGCACTGCTATTACTTAGTCTAGGTTTAAAAATCAGAATAAAAATCATAAAGCATATCTTGATATAACATTTAGTTTTTAATTCATAAAAATCGTTTTACTTTACCAAAAGTTATTGTAACTTGAATTTTGTATTTCAAATGACGGCGTTAGAGAAGAGTAGGTAAGTTAAAGAATTTCAATGTGATCCAAAAATGATAGTAACGTTGTGTAAAATAATGTTTTATAGCATTTAAATAATAATAATTAATGTTTATATTCAAAACTCAATAAAAAAAAGACGAAAAAGAACCGTCAAAATGTCGGATTGCTATTTATCGTGTGGTTTTTCTAGGTAGACCTTGGTGGGCCGGTCAGGATACGGGCCTCTAGAGTTTCGTCTGCCTGCCCCTAAACATCCTCACCGGTAGCGACCGCTACCGGGTGGCTTGTTTTCGGCCCGATGGGCCGGAGTCGCGCCTATTTAACCTCCGGCCTCGGGGTAGTCTTGTTTTTCATCTTTCTCATCATTTTCATCTTTCTCATCGTCGCCACTGCGATTTATTTTTACAACATTTTAAAGTAAAATACTATAATAATAGATGGTGCTGATAGTGCTTTCTGAATGGCAGTTAGTTAGTCGTATATTCAATTACTTACATAACTACATACTAAAGTGAATCTTATGTACGGGTGACGCCGCGGGCACGTTTTGTTTCTAACTAGTTAAAGCTCGCACGATTTCACCGTGGCATATACAAATAACTTGATAATATATTATATTATTGAGTTTATTTTGCAAAGTTTGTGGCCAGCATAATCATGAGATAATAACGAAGACTGTGCAGGTGTTGTAATGCGAAAGTTCCACTGATAATAACGGTCGTGGACTCGCAGCGGAAATTTTTTTACTGGCTGGGAATATGGAAAATGTAATACGGTTGGTATGGTTGTCATTATAAATATCTGACAGAAATCGTTACTCTTGATAGTGAAATAGTCCGTCAAATTGCAATGGAATAGCGTGGTGAATTAAGCTCCAATTTTTATCCTACGTTAAGAAAAGGTCTTTGTCAAACAGCGAAATATTTATAATCTGGTTCAATTCAGTTTAGTTTACTATAATAACGTAGAGAAGGTAATTTAAAATAAAATATCGTGTAAGAATCCCACTGCTAGGCAAAAGCTTCTTTAACCTGTGAACCTAAATTTAGTTTAATATCAATTAAAAGTTACATAGGCATAATATATACAGTTACCGCGCAGGTCTTCCAGAAAATACTGTATTTATATCGCTGGCGTAGCTTATCCCTACATCGTAACATACTCGTAGCACGGTGCTACGGTGTCAATTTAATTAACATTGCGTGGCGTCCGAACTACAGGGATCTCAGAAATCGTAATTTTAATACGTTTCTTTTTTTTTTACACAAATATAAACTTGGTATCGATCTTTTAGTAACCCAATATAAATATAATCTATTCATTATGAACTGATAAGTTTTGTTTTTTGATCCAAGTAGAAATTTATACGCGTCTTATCAGCGCTATCGCTATACTATGTTTAAAATTTTGTTTATATTTATTTTAGGAATATAAACTTTAACAGCATATCAATATTATTTTTAGGTTATTTATTTTTATTAAAAAAAAAATTAGCTAATACCCACGACCTCGTCTACATTGCTTACTATATGTGTGTACGAAACGAATTTTTTACATTTTCACTACAATTGCTTCTTGAGTAATAGGAGACACAAATTATAAAAATAATAATTTTGGCTTCTATAGAACTCATACTCTTGTAATTCGGTTTTCGTAATAGACATCGGCCGGATACAATTTTATTATATGTTTAGTGGTGCGAGTAGTAGCCCTAACGCCGGCGGTCGTGAGTTCGATTCCCGCTCGGGGCAGATATTTGTATTTATACAAATATTTGTTTCTGGTCTGGGTCTATGTCCTAGTGGGCACCCGACCTCGGAGAGCACGTAAAGCCGTTGGTCCCGTTTGTTATCATAAGCCCCTGATATCGGTCGTTACTCGCGATCTAAAATTGTTCCCATTTTACATATATAAATAAACGACTTATATACATTAACGTAAGATGAACTCCTACGTCGTCGGAGGTCTGGAAACATATAACAATAAGAACAACATCACAAAAGACAGCAAAATTATTTGTGTATAATACATAGATTTTTAATATTTAATGTAATTTTTAATAATAATAAAAAAAAACACATTTCTAGAGACATTAGCTATTTTATCTTCAGATGAGTTCATCTCGCACAACAAATAAGAAAAGTAAAGTAATAACTCAATCATCCCTCTGACTCTTTAGTTCAGGGTTGTGACTGTGTTTCATTACGCTTTCATTACTATATATACGTATCTACTCTCGAATGTTTTTTTTTTAGAAAAATTAGTTTAACAGTAATATGTTCTGTACTTCAATAACCTTTACAAATGACTTCTCGTAGTAAGAAGAAATATTGGACCGTAATACGCCACGCTGTTTCAATGCGTTGTATATGTCTTACATTTTCCTTTACATTGCAATGAATTTTTAACACTAATTTAGAATTATGAAATTAATAAGTGTTTTTTTTGCTAGATCATCTCTACTAAACATTAAAATTTAGTTTTTTTTTTTGTTTTTTTTTTTTTGCAAGAAAATCATCTACACTTCGTTACCCGTTTCAGGTGATCAAGATGACTCGATCATGATGTGTATATGTCGTAGCATCATTATTTTTTCGATTCATTTCCATTGCGTTATTGTCATTCATATAGTGGTCGTTAAACGGAAGTGTTGGTTGAAATAAAGAAAAGTGAAATTTTCAATCAAGGTTGTATTTCAAATTAACAATAATCACTCAGTACTTTACTTTATTACACAATGTTATAGCACTTCGTTTCACAATCACTATGTACAGTCAATACGGAACGAAAGACAGTTTCTAGTAGTGTACCGTGCGAAAGACCAATCAAGAACTCTGCTGAGTCTGGCTGACTGCTACGACGTAAACTCTGTCAAGCACCAGTAGAAGGCGCTGGCGTTCCGATTAGTTCTGATTATGACTCGATTCTGACATATACCTATAATAAACTTAAAGGGTTTGTACGCTTGCACGTGCTAATTTGATTATCTACTAGTAAAATTGAATGAAAATCTTATGTTATCGATTCCAATTCTGTTAGATTGTTAATATAAATATCACATCATATCTCATATACAGAAATTATTGACAATAAACGAACAATGGAAAAAATATTGTAATTAAATGGTTGAAACCGAAAAGACGCGTCAAGCATTTTATACGGACAAAAAATGAAAATTTATTTTCAACATTTACGGTTATTTCAGATATTGAATTACACAATTTGAAACGATTATAAAATAATGAAACATTTTTTTTTTACATTTCTCACCGAGACCGTGTTTTTACGTATTATATTTTATTACTTAATGAGAACTTTAGTATTTGCTACTGAATGTATTATTGAACTTGATTCGAAATTATTTTATGTATTGAATATATCTTGAACTCTCATGTACATACATCGGCCGAGTACTACTATAATACATAATATTTTATTATTTTATTTATTTATTTATGTTTGGGAAACAAACAGATATATATATAATAAATACATTTACACAAGTTAATAGTACAGAATCCAGCAAAGTTTCCACCAATTAATATTACATAAAAGCACTCCAAAGCAATAATAAGCAATAATAAGCAATCAGATCGCTATCAGAATAGCAATAATAATTATATGTATATAAATTATGAATCACGTATAAATAAACAAGTGTTTTGGTGTAGTGGTGGGAGTAGTCGCCTCAAGGCGACGCGGGTTCGATTCCCACTTGGAGCAGATATTAAGTAAATATGTGTTTCTGGTCTGGCCTAGTTCTTGTGGGTCTTCCCACCATGCTTCGCAGAGCACGTGAAGTCTTCGGTCCCGGTTATCATAAGCATCTGATAGCGATCGTTACATATGGTAGGCAAATTATCCGCTAACCCGCAGTGGAGCAGCGTAGTGGATTAAGCTCCAGCCCTCCTCCTATATGAAGAAAGAGGCCTTCTCCCAGCAGTGAGACGTTTACGATCTGATTCAGTTCAATTCTTCTTCTTCTATATAAATAAAAATAATTGACTGAACCTTTGAAAGGACACAATTAGAAAAGGGGGCTACTGATTAATATTATATATTTTTATTAATTTGTTTATATTACATGCACCATCCTCTTTTAAAAAATTTTTACACTCAGGAACTGGATCCCTATTCGGTTACCCTATGTCGGGTGTCAGGAAAAACATAAAATACAAACACTAGCTTACACAAATCTTTGTCAAGAGCAGGGATTCAACTATTGAGCGCAATAAAGAGAAGCTATTAAATAACGCGTCGCCTTTTTCCCAAATGTATTAAATTACAAAAATACCAAATACAATTTTCAATCCAAATACGAAGAAAACTTTTTACGAAATGTATCAATCAAGTATTTATTCGCTTCACTCGACCTAATAAAACAAGTTACAGGACGCCTCAAAAGTTTATGCATGTGAATGTAATATAATTTTAAATAACTTATTTTATTTCGGAACATCTTGAATTTCATTATCGCCGGAATATACGATCAGTTCGCAGCTGGCTGAAAGATGGATCACATAGCGATCTCGGTAGACTTATCTCTATATAAAATTACTAGCTATGCCCCGCGATTATACTTTTTAATTTAAATCTTATTTAAAAAAATTATCGCCAAGAGTAGATTACGAACGCTTTTTTTTACGTTCAGATCTTCTCGAAAATATCTCGTACTCGTTCGGCGGTCACGTCTCACGCGCCACCGCCTCCAGTTACCGAACAGAATAAATGTTGGATTATTTTAATTTTACATTTCCTCCTAAGCTGTACGTACAAACAACGTGCTATAAAATCGAAAGTTTATCTAAATAAAAGTGTCTTAATGATAAAGTAACTTTCGCTTGTAAGGATTAATAAATACGCTTGCATAATAATAATATTCGAAAATCACGTTTTATTCTGTAAATTAATTGACCCAAAACGCCTTAATGTGCCTTTTTTTATACGAGACCGTACTTTTTTTAAATCTACAAAAAAAAACTTTGTAGTACATGGGACTTAGGTATAACTAGCTATTATCTCAGCGCACGTGAATAAGGCAGTTTGATAGCGTTTTTTCTTCCGATCAACCTTACAAATATCAATATTTAAGGCTAACCAGAAACTTTAGCGTAATGCTAGATAGCCTATAGGCCTTCGCCATGAATTTGGTTATCACATCTATACTAATAATAAATCTGTTAAAACCTCCGTTTTATTAATACACTATATATCATAAAGAATAAATTTTAATAGTGCGATTTAATTTCAATCAGCACCATCTCTTATCATTTTTTGTGTGTGCACGTATCACGTAAAAAGTACAAAACCAATGTAAATAACTTTAATACATAAAAATTATACATAACTCACAGTATAATTTAGTTTTTGTTTCATTGTAATTAAATTTAAGAATAAATATTTAAGAAAATAGAAATACGCCTACGCGACATAGACGCCATCTGGTCTAACGAATCTTAAAAACTCACAAAACTTATTTTTGAGTTATTATTTTGTTAAACTTAAAAGTTTACTAAATATGTCGGATAGGAATAGAAATCGTTTTAATATTTTAGATAAACATCATTTTCAATTAATATAGGTACTATTATGTTAAATGTCACTAAATATAAAAACGATATTCTACCATTATACGATAGATGGCGCATTTAGGTAATAAAAAATATAAATTTATAATTTTTAAAATTTTAGCTAAATACCCGTGCGAAGCCTAACCGAATAATTTTCAAATCAAACAATGAAACTTAAGAGTTTATTATATTAGTATAAATAACGAGCAACGTTAAATGACGCCGGGCAGAGAAAAAATATAAATCATTTTCTAAGCTTGTAACATTATAACTTAATGGCCCGACTAATTTGGCAAATTATCTTTATACTTTCATAATTATCTGAATAAATTTTCTAACCTAAAATAATTAGCAAAAACTTGTACCAATCCATTAGAAAAATCAGGAATTAGCTTTATATTTTTGTGTGAAAATCTCAATAAAAATATTTTTTAATCGGAAAGTTTTGTTGTTTACACAACAATAGAGTAATGATTGATGGATAGTTACAACTTTAGTAACCGGGAATAAAGGCAAGGTACAAAAAAATTACATTTACATTTTCTCACCTTTCTTGTTATAATTTTTTTTTGACCAGTGAAATTTGTAAAATTGATCTCATAATTATAACAAGTAAAGAGGAAAGCAGATACCTGAGATAGAAAGTTCAAAGCCCAATAAATTGTTTAAAAAAAATTGTGTTATAATTGTGTATAAAGTGTATGTGATTATAATATAATATTATATTCGTAAGAATATTTATTAAGGAAACAAATTTATAGATTTTGGTCGCCTATTTAATAATACTAAAAATGTTTTATAACTTTAAAACTGTAACAGATACAATTCTATAGATTATATTATTATATAGAGATATTACATTTTTTTGGAGGATACTAAATATAATCTATTATATTTGTACAAATACAAATATCTGTCCCGTGCCGGAAATCGAACCCGCAACCACACTGGCGCGCGACGTTGAGACAACTACTCGCAACAATACACCAGAAAGTTCATCAGATCCGGTACCATAGAGCTTAAATAAAATTTTTTTATGTATTGTTAGCTTCATTTTTTCATTACGGAATGTGAGAAGTTGCAACGAGTAAATAAATGGCGTTATGAAAAATGAACTATGAGTTCATTTATCAAAGTTAATATCGCTCTTAGATAATTTAATAATATATAAGACGATATGTTTTCAGGAAATACGTTTAATACTCTAAATTAAAATATAAATTGTGAAAATGAGTGTGTAAAGTGAAGAGTATATTTTCGTACCAAATTTTTATGGTTTTTAATTTACAATAGTTCTGGTGCATTAGTTTGAAAATTTCATTACACCCGGTGCTCATAGGTTCGACTCCCGCTTATAGCAGATATTTGTATTAATATAAATATTATTATCTTGTTATTAGCAAGCACGTAAAGCGTTTGCTACCATAAGCACCTGATAACGATCGTTACTCTTGGTTAAGAAACTATCTGCATGACTGTAGTGAAGCAACGCGGCGAATAAGGCCCGGAATCCACCAGAGCGGAGATGTGCGGAGATGTGTTTTAAACAACCAACAGAATTTCGTTCACTGGTATCCACTGAAGCGGAGGGGAGACGAGGTGTGTGAATAACGAAATTCTATTGGTTGTTTAAACAAATCTTCGCGCCGCTCGTCTCGTCTCCGCTTTGGTCGAGTCTCGGCCTTAAGCTCCAAATATTTTGCGATATTACAAAGTGGCCTTGGCCCAGCATTCGCACATTTATAGTCTGTTTCAGTTCAGTTCAATTAATAATCCATTTGAAAGTTGGTTTTACAACTATGTCAAATATATTTATTGATCATAAGTATCTCAATTCAAAATTTACGATCTCCATTATACAATAACATTTTATTTATGACTGAGAGTTGGCTTTATATTTTAAATGTTACATTTATTCAAATATTTAAATAAACGTCTCACATTCAACGGCCCCCAGTAGGACGTGAATCCTGTGTCGGGGGTCCGGACACACACAATATACAAGTACAAACACCCAGACCACGACAAACATCTGTATGGCCTATACAAATATTTGTCACGTGCGAGGATCGAACCCACGACCGCCGGCGCTTCAGCCAGTTGCTGTGACCACTGCACCAACGCGTCGTAAGAAAAACATGAAATACATATTATCTTATTGAAAACGTTTTTACTCAGACCTTTATTTAATATTAAATCGAAATTTATTATTTATTCACTGAGAAAGAGACTAAATAATCGAAAACAATACACTAACATTAAATATACCTACTTCATTAAAAGCAAGAAAAAGGCTCTGTCTATTTTTATTTACTTATCCTTATTCACTTAAGAACTCCTAATCCGATCCAATTATTATGGAAATCTCACGATAATCAAACGTTATACGAACGACTGGAAAAAGATAAAAGAAAACGAATACTTTGTATGAAATTATAGTAGTTCGAAAACGGCATTATTATTTTCTTTATATACTCCGTATACCATATCTCAATATCAACTAATTAATATGTTTAACATACACACACGGTCGACTGCTCCTAAGTTCTAACTTAATGCCTGAGTAAACAACTAACTTAGTAACTGGTAACACCTGAATGATTTACATATTCATAAATATATGTTAGTTGAATAGGCAAACTGGCAGACGTGCCACCTGATTGTAAGTGGTCGACGTCGCCCATAAACATAAACTAGTTTACCTGGAACTAGCCCAGCCTACTCATTTATGTGTTGCCTATCCTGAGACATATGATGTTAAGTCTCGGTGCCAGTAATTACACTGCCTGTCTTGCCCTTCTTTCCGAAACACAGCAAAGCTGTTTCACGGAAGAAATAAGCAAGATGGTGGTACCCATGCAGCCGGGAGCGCGGCACAGCGCATCCCTCCCACCGGTATATTTGTATAAATGTATATTTACATAATACGTATATAAATATTACATCCATATTTATGGCGGGATCAAAACCCACAACCTTGGTCCGTAAATCAGGGTCCAACTACGTCTACGGACCAGTATAATGTTTTTTTTTTTTTTTTTTATTACTGCACTATCCACTGCTTTTAGTTACCCGTGCCCTTTTGTTACACATCATGCAATTTATACTGCTTATCCGCGTTCGTTTTATATAAGACTTCAGATCAGTAGTCATAAGACTGCCTAGAGGAAACGGAAACGAACGGGCAAGCTAGGGTGTAATCCGACACTGACGGACCTATCTAAAGTTGGTACATTTTATTTGAATTAAAAATAAGTCACAAATATCTGTACAAATAATAAATCTGTTAAAACCTTCGTTTTATTAATACACTATATATCATCAAGAATAAATTTTAATAGCGCGTTTTTTTGATTTTTTATTGAAAGTCTATATCGGATTTTATCGAGTTTATTTAAAACTTTACAGTTTAACAATATTTTAAATTATTTCCCGACGTTTCGGACCCTTTACAAGTTTACAGCGTCCATGATCTCGGGGGACTGAGGTGGTGGGTATCCGAATAATCATTCTTAAACAGTAAAGTTTTAAATAAACGCGATAGAATCCGATATAGACTTTTAATTAAATGTGTAAAATTCGCGTAAATGTAAGAGAACATACGTTTATCCTCCATAAGAACGCGTATTAACACAAATACGTGTGTCAAATGGATGAGTCTAGTGATGTCAACAATAATTAATAAAAACGATAATTAATAAGTAGTACTTGTATTATAGAAACCCACCTCGGTTTTGCATGAGTACATTTAAAATTTAAAACAAAAATCGTTTATCTAATGTTATAAAGCTGAAGAGTTTGTTTGTTTGTTTGAACGCGCTAATCTCAGGAACTACTGGTTCGAATTGAAAAATTCTTTCAGTGTTGGATAGCCCATTTATCGAGGAAGGCTATAGGCTATATAACATCACGCTACGACTAATAGGGGCTGAGCAATAATAAGAAATGTTACAAAAACAGGAAAAAATAATCTTTTTTGAGAGCTTCCGTTGCGACCTTTATTATTTCTCTTTTCGAGACATTTTTTAACTATAGTCCCACTTTTAAAGTAAATATAAAATAAAACTCAATAATACGTTGAACGTCCCAGGAATTAAATCTGAGATCCCCTTGTAACGCTTGCGACCACTCTACCAACGAGGCGGGTACCTACTCTTCGAGTAATTGTTTAAAAATATTTATTTAAGTACGTTTTTCCCTCAAATTAACTCGAATGAAACCGCGGGGCACAGCTAGTCATATATAAACAGATTGACATATTATAACTCATATCTAAATTTCAATTGAAATATCTTAAAATGTTTTGACCTTAGTCCTTTACCTGAAACCAACGAAGACAGAAAAAACAGTCGAATCGGTTGAGTTCTTCGTAAATTGATTCCGGTTAATGGTCTGAATGGGTTCACAAAAATGTAGGTAGGTATATTATAGAGAGATATATCAAGATGTTATATGATGGATGCTTCTGTTTGATACGAACTGATAGTAAATTCGAATAAATTTGCATGAATATTGCGTTGCGATCGGAAGAAACACGAGATATCCCGAACTAAAACAAGTGAAACAAATTTCATTTCATGAATACACACACACACATTTCCGAGGTATCACGTTAGTATTTTATAATTTTAAAATGAATAACGCCATTAAGTGAAGCTTCACTATGGTGGATTATTAGGGTCACATAAGTGGTAAAACTACTTATTATTCAGTCTGCAAATAGTGCATCGCACTTTGTACATAAATGTTAGCAATGAATATCATAAGGTAATTTATTGTTGCACAATAATTTTATCCCGTAACTATTCCCTATTTAGACATTTTAAATTGTTGTTGTAATGACACAGGCTACACGAATGTACAATATTTAAAACGAAGGTATAATATATCAGGCAGGAAAGGTAGCCACTTATGTCTCGCATTTTATTCGTAATAGATAATAAATGTAAAAAAATAGAAAAAAGCTTCGTTTTCGATTACCATATCTTTCGTCAAACCCTTTCATTAGGTAAAGGTTTCACAATGAATGGTAAATTCAAAGGTTTCTTTACATTCTGGGTTTCAAGTTATTTGGACATTTTATCGAAGTTTAAATAACAAATCAAAGACCTTAAAATATTCACGGAAACATGTTTAAAGTATTCCCTTACTAAACAAAAAATGATATATTATATAGGACTATCCGTTAATCGTCATTATCATTATATCAGCCATTGGATCTCCCCTACTAAACGTAGACCTCCCCCATTGACCGCTTTGCTTTGCTTTGACGACGAACTTTCATCCAACGGCTTCCGACGACTCTCCTCAAGTCTTTTGTCCATCTTGTGGATGGCTGTCCGACGCTGCGCTAACCGGTTACCCCTTAATGAATTACAACTAAGCACAATTTTTTCTTTTCATCCCCTCTCTTAAAAGAGCTGTGTCGAATTTCGAAATATTCAGTGTCCCAGCTTGTAACATGATTTCAAACATGTCTAGTTTAATTTGAATTCATTTAGTTTTCACGTGATTCGCGGCCATGATACAGACAGACAGACAAACAGAGAGACAAAAAAAAAGAAAAAAATACACAAAAAATCTGTTACAGTTTTATCATAAGTAAAGATTTTAGTTATTTGTCATAATTTAAAATAATATATTAAGTTTAGTCTAGTAGTTTACAAGACGTTTTCTAAATTTTTTATCGATCTCCTTTTTTTATTTAATTAATATTAAATTATTCTAATAAATAATAATTTTATCGTCTTCGGGATTTTCTTTTAAGAATTGCACATTGCTCAGAGAATCGGTTGCGGACGGACGTATTCACAGTGTTCATAATTTTTGCAGTTAAATTCGGTACAGAATATTAGTCACTAGACCCTTGTTAAATAGGATCAATTTCCTATCAAAACTACGTCGACAAATAAAATTCGCTCTCATCGGGGGAATATAGTATAGGTAAAATCAATAGAAGCAACATCGGAATAAAAAAAAAAATGCAACGATCTCCTAATAACCAACATGGGTCTGGCACAAATACTGGTGTTACTCAAAGAAAAACTAAAAGAAGAGATGACTCTGAATTTCAAGACACATTTCAAGATTTCAAGGATGAGATCAGACGCACATTACACGCAACCAAGAATGAAATTGGACAAGAAATAAAGAATTATAATCAGTTATTACTTCAAGATATCAAAGAAAATCTGGATAAGCTAACTACCACCACGGAAGAACTCAGACGAGATGTTGCCGGAATAACCAGAGAGTTCTCAGTAATTAAGGAAGAATTTACCTCTTTGCGTGCATCTGTGGAGTTTGCTAGTAATCAATACGATGACATAAATAAAAAACTATCATTGTTCTCGAACGACATTAAAAAGATTGAAGCGCTGGAAATTGAGCTCCAAGATATAAAAAACCAACATCAGGCCTTGGAAGCAATTATAAATACTAATGATCAGAGGGACCGCCTTCTTAATCTCGAATTCGTTGGAATACCCGAATCCAAGGATGAAAACCTAAACGATCTAACCGTAAAAATCGCGCAAGCTGCTAACGTGACTATAAATATCTCGGATATAGTACAGGTAAATAGAATATCGCCACGAGTCAAGATACAAGGACGCCCAAGAACAGTAGTTGTTAAATTTCAGTCGAGATTAATAAAAGAAAACATTCTCTCCGGAGCACGTAAAAATCACATATCGACTAAGAGCATACATCTTCCCGGAAATCCTGTACCCATATTCGTGAATGAACATTTAACTCCTTATAACAAGATATTATTAAAAAAGCTTAAAGACTATGCTAAAAATAAGGAAATTCAATACGTTTGGACAAAAAACGGAAGACTGTATATGAGGAAAAACAATCTCAGTCCTGCTGTCCAAATACAAAAAGAACAAGACTTCATAAAAAGGAACTTCAATTAATTTGCCTCAGACTAAAACCTTTAATAATAATCCTTGTTACATGCATCAATTTTGCTTATACTATGCATTCTCGGCCTATTCAATGTTATCCTCTCAAAACCTGTTTTATGTTTATGCGACCTATGCGAGTGCGTGCTTTTGGAATGGATATTAAAACAATTCGTAACTGTAAGTATAGCTGTTTACCATTTAAATTAGTGTATTGTATAGTGTATCTACTTGGTTATATCATATTATTTATCATTATATTTATAAACATTTATGTACTTAGTAATATTATATATGTAAGTAAATATCACAAAGAATATATTTTTCTCATAGGTGGTATGATATTATTATATATATATGTCTACTTCTTGCACTTATATGTCATAAAATATAAACTAAATCACGATAACTTGGTAACCTTCAAATCATACCTATCTTTAGCCTATTTGACTTATATTGTGCACACCCATTTAGTGTACGAGTTACGATGCAATATTATTTTTAACGCGCAACTTGTTATACAAACAAAACACATCCATTGTATTCCTACCTCCGATTTACTATATCAAATAATGTACTTAATATTTTACAACATAATATATCAATTTATAATGTTTATCCGGTATGGAATGTACATATTTTTTGGAGAATACCTTTGCAGATGCAACGTAGTGAATGTTCTTAGTCTGATGTTTTATTTATATTATTCTTTGGTGAATACACTTTTTAAATGAGTAATAAAAGCTTAAATATATATTACCAGAATGTTCGCGGCTTAAGAACTAAAACTACTGATTTCAAACAGAGTTTGATGTGTAATAACTTTGACATTATAATCACAACGGAGACATGGCTATGTGACAGTATTTTTGATCGAGAACTAGCGGATAATAGATACGATGTATTTAGACAAGATAGGAATTTAAAGAGTAGTAATAAAAAGACAGGCGGCGGTGTAATGACGTTAGTGCGCTGTGGATTAGATGCATCACGCGTAGAACTTGAAGATTATATAGACATGGAAATTTTGGTTATAACAATACCTGCCCACGTTCTTTCTGCTTCTGCCGACCTTCAAATATTAACCGTTTATTTGCCTCCCGACTATAGCCGCCTATCTTCTAACATAGACCACTTAATAAACTTAATTAAAAGTCTTCATAGTAAAAATCCAACGAATAGTTTTTTAATTATTGGGGATTTTAAGCAACGGTCCTAATTACGTAAAAACTGGTACGACGGAACTACAAAATACAGGAATTCGCCTAATTGAAAATTTAGCTTTCTTAGGTATTCAGCAATTTAACTCACTGACAAACTATGTCGGAAACACATTAGACTTGGCTTTCTCTAATTTATATCTTAAAATTACAGAGTGCAAGTATCCTCTTTCCAAAATAGACAAAGCTCACCCACCTTTGGAACTTGAAATTTTAGACCTATCCATTTCCCCACTCGTCAATTCATCTGCACAAAGATTAAATTTTAGAAAATGCGATTTTAAAAACCTCAATAAATATTTGAATGACTTAAATTGGCAAACTATTTTAATTTCTAACACAACGGAGGGCTTAATTGATAACTTTTACTCATGTATTTATGAAGCCATTAACAAGTATACACCTCTAACAAGATCACAAAATAACAATCGTATATATCCTGTATGGTTTACGCCGGCATTAATCAATATCATTAAAGAGAAATCTAAAATTCATAAACTATGGAAAAAATTCAAAAATATTCGTGACTATGAGGAATTTTGTGTGTTACGACACAGACAAAAAAAGGAACAACAGACGTGTTATAATAATTATCTTCAAAAAATTCAAATATCTATCAAGCAAAACCCCAAATCATTCTGGTCGTACATTAAATCGAATCGCAATACCTCGAATTACCCCAAGACAATGACTCTTAATGACAACAGATATGAAGACGGTCAATCAATATGTGATGCATTCAATATATTTTTTCATAGTGTCTTCGGTGATCCACTCGCTGACTTTGCGGCTTCTTCGAAGGATAACCTTACCCTGGATTCGGTTTCACACCTGTCTGTTTCGAAAAGTACTTTTGAAAGTTTACTTACACGACTAGACATTAATAAAGGGGCCGGTAGTGACGGCATACCACCACTATTTTGGCGTAACTGTGCTAAGTACTTGTCGAGTCCAATTACTTTAATTTTCAATATGTCTCTTAAAGAAGGCGTATTTCCTACTATATGGAAAAAAGCACATATAGTACCTATTCATAAAAAAGATTCTAAAACTAAAATCGAAAATTACAGAGGTATATCTATTCTTAACACCCTAGGTAAAATACTAGAAAAATGCGTCTACGCTGCAATTTACCCTGTAATTATTAAAGGTTTACCAAATGAACAGCACGGATTTCTTAAAAACCGCTCTACAATCACTAACCTCGCATACTTTTCTGACTATATATTATCTAATATGGAGCGTAGTGGTCAAATTGATGTTATATACACTGACTTCGAGAAAGCTTTCGACCGTGTTGACCACTTAATACTTTTAAGTAAACTTCAACAATTGGGAATACACGGAGATTTGTTAAGGTGGATAAAATCTTATTTAACAAATAGATCCCAAGCAGTAGTCGTAGGCGGCTATAGATCTAATTACGTAAATGTACCTACAGGCGTCCCACAGGGCTCCCACTTGGGGCCACTTCTCTACAATTCGTACTTATATGACATAAAAACCTGTTTCAAACATGCTAATCACGTAATGTATGCGGACGATAAAAAAGTATACTTAAAAATAAAAAACCTTGAAGATTGTAACTTGTTGCAGTCTGACCTTAACTCCCTCTATACGTTCTATACTCGAAACAAAATAAGCATCAACGTTAAAAAATGTCAATGTATAACATTCACACGTAAGAGACATCCCATAAAGTTTTCATATAAATTTGGGGGTAATACGATAGCCAGAGTCAACATCGTTCGGGACCTAGGTGTATATTTTGATGACAAAATGACATTTTCCAATCATAATCTTATGATCACGCAAAAAGCGTTTAAGAATTTGGGCTTTGTAATTCGGGTTTGTAAATATTTTACTGATATTGATGCCATCAAAACTGTATACTTCGCGTACGTTCGCAGTGTTCTCGAATATGCAAGCCCTATTTGGTCACCTATATACAATATTTACAACGACAGCCTTGAAAGGGTCCAAAAAAAGTTTTTAAAACACATTCTCTATCGTAGTAAACAGTTCTCTAAATCTTATGTGGAAGACTGCCACCGAAATAACCTTCTATGCCTTGACGAACGCCGCAATGTTTTGGATATGTGTTTTTTGTATGATATAGCTAATGGACGCGTGGATTGCCCGGAGCTAGTAAGTGCACTGTCATATTGTGCACCTAAGCGTCGTACACGTCATACGCCCCTGTTATTTGTTCCCTGTAGTAGCAGAAATTACTCTGCCAATTCTGTACTAACTAGATTACCACGTATATTTAATGAGTCATTCAAGAATATAGATTTATTTGCATTCTCTAAAGTTAAATTTAAAAAGAAAATAATTGAAGTTCTTAAAACTAAAAATAAATAAAAGTGCGCGACTTTCGCTAAATATTTTTGAATCCTTAGCTATCGAGATAATTAAACTGTTGCGAGCTAACTCTCCCTAGTGGTCATGTACCGATCCCAAGATTTTGACATCGTAGGGCTAGGGCGTCAACACCTAATCCACACAACACACTGTGTAATGACACACATAACATATTTTATCTGCCTAATACCTATTTAATTAACCAAGGAATATTTATATGTATATATTATATATGTTTATATTATTAATATTTATATTAATATTTGTATAATATTTATATTATTATTAAAATAACTTTTTATTATATGATAAACAACATTATTATATATACATGTTGAAACATGGATAAATATGCTGTACTTCCTATATAATACTCGTATAAATTTATTAAATAATAAATAATTGTTCCATAACTGTAACTATTATGAGCACGCCATCCCATTGGTCCGAATGCAACAATGTAACTATACTTATATGTATTATAAAGGGAAACCTGTTATTGGCCTTATTTTTTGTAATTGTTTATAGAATGTATTAACTGAAACGCTGTTGGTTTTCTTAATGATAAATAAATAAATAAATAAATAAATAAAAGAATCTATCTATAGTTAAATTATTCGACGAGTCTATTAAGGTTTATTTTTTCAATTTGGAGTTGGAGTGTGAGCGGGTAGATAGGATTAAATTGGTCTATTGTCGACTTTCGAAGTGTCCTGCGACATTCTATGATTCAATAGAGCTTTATTTGAAGATATACTTTATTCATAGAATTTTTCCGTATTTAAGGCGAGAATTCTATCTTGGGTATTAATAAAAGTTTTTTCACGATATTTTCTAAATTCTTTCTATACTCGTCGAGCGCACACAAGCCTAAGACTCAGGACACCGAAGATCCACGTGCACCACTGTTGCGCCATTTTTCGGATGATATCCCGGATATAAACGTCGGTGAGATTAGTGCGGCGTTTGGACAGCTTAAAAACGGGAGGGACCCCGGGGGATGATGGAATTACAACTGAGCTCCTCAAGACCACGGGACGACTTATCCTAAAAGCCTTATCGCAGCTCTTTAATGTCATCATCCAGCGGGGTACCAAGCCGGAGGCGTGCTCCAGGAATGTGGTTGTGTTATTCTTCAAGAGAGGTAATAAATCTCTCTTGAATAACTATAGACCAATCTCACTTCTGAGTAACGTCTATAAACTCTTTTTGAGTGTCGTTACGAATTCTATCACCGGAAGGCTCGACGAATCCCAACCACGTGAGCAGGCTGGGTTTCGAAATGGCTATAGCACCGTAGACCACATCTATACTGTTCGGCAGAATATACAGAAGACTGAAGAGTATAGTCAGCCGCTGTGTATGGCATTTGTGAACTACGAGAAAGCCTTCGACTCTATCGAGACCTGGACTGTCCTGGATTCTTTGCAGCGATGTCATATCGACTGGCGATATATTGAGGTACTGAGTTCTATGTATGACGCGGCGACGATGACCGTCCAAATCAAGGACCAACGAACAAGACCCGCGATGAAGCGGCATACCGCTTCATCGCGGGGTAAGACAGAGGGATGTAATGTACCCGAAACTGTTTACAAAATCACAACTGTTACAAAAGGATGTCTTTAAGACTTTGGACTGGAGTGGACGAGAATAAATTTCAATGGCGAATACATCTCACACCTTCGTTTCGCCGACGATATCTTTGCGGAGACATTGGAGGAGCTAGGCCGGATGCTGGGCGACCTGAATGAGTCCTCCCGACTGGTCAGTCTCGGGACAAGACGAAAGCTATGTTCAATAAACATGTCATGCCGAGACCGATATCTGTCGATGGTACACTTCTCAAAATTGTACCTAGGCCACACAATCCAATTTGGCTGAAACAACTTCGAGAAGGAAGTCGATAGGAGGAACAACATACAAATACAAATATCTATCCCTTTTATATATATTTGAAAAAATCAAAACTAAATTGTATGAATATTAATAAAACTATTACATATACATAGACATTTAAAAACTACGTTAAGGATCACTATTTTAAGCTGAAGACCATTGAAATTAATTTTTATTGTACCAAATGTTTTTGTTATCATTTATTTTATTTTATTCATTTACTTATTATTTATTACTATTTTTTTTATTAATATTTATTACTTTATAATAGGAATATATATATATATTTATATGTCTATTGTATAAATATTAGAAACCCTAATATTATAAATTTGTAACGTAAGTTTTTGTTTGAAAACTACTTAACCGATCATTATGAAACTTTGTACAGAATATATTTTTGGAGGTATTAGAAGTAATATAGGATACTTCTTTTTTTTTTTGGTCGCGATAACTGACATCCGTCACGTAAATATATATATGATGATGATAATATATGTTATAAATTAAGATGTATATATTTTTTTATTATTAATTTTTTTTTTTATAATTATTTTTTGCGACATTTTTATTAGACTGATTGATTAATGATTTTTGTTTTCCATATTCATTTTGAGGCTAACCATAATGGCGGCAAATCGGAGCTAAGTAATAAGAGTTCTCGTCGTTTATATTGATACCGAATCTTTAACATTTCAGAAGCTTGAAAGCGTCTTCCAATGCTGCGGTAAACAGTTTCGGAGAGATAACATCTCCCTGTCTCACAGCTCACTGTATTAGAATCACTCTCATGCTCCTGTACACGAACCGACATACTAGCGTTATTGCACAAGCACTACAAGCACTGCTGGAGAGACTGCAGCAAAATGGCATCAAATACAAATCTTGCGTTTATCCTAGGACATTTTAATTGTGGTGTAAAATAAAGTATAAATAAATAATTTTTTTTTTTTTTTTTCGGAATCAAACGAAAAGATAATTTGTGTTCTACCCTTTTATTCATAATAAAAGTACTTGTATCACATAACACCCGGTGCTCAGAGGTGAGGCAGAGTACCCTTCTTTAGTTAACGATCTGTTATAAAGGTTGAACTTCGTCATAATAGAACACACTTGCCTACGAGATTTTGGGTGGGTGGCTACTTTGCCTCTTGTCTGTACTATCTGGCTTTAATTATCTATTGAAGTGTGATGAAAATATTAGATAAGTATTTTGTATAAAACATTTCTATATATAATTTTTTAAATATACTGTATATATATTGTGATCGATATTTATAATATATAATGAATTATAAATAAATAAGCTATCGTATAACCTTCGCTCATTGATGTATTTTACCAATTTTCGTAACATTGTAAATATTTTTTAATACATTACGTAACATTGTAATATTTTAGTTCTACAGCGGCTCCCCTTAATTCCACATTTGATGTGGATTTCTGCAACATAAGGGGTCTTCATAGTAACCTGGATGCCGTCCACTACCACCTTGAGACGGCTAAGCCGGCCTTACTCTTTCTTGCTGAGACACAGATATCTACTCCTGACGATACTTCGTACCTTTGTTATCCAGGGTACAGGTTTGAGCACGCCTTTTTACCCAAAGCCGGCGTGTGTATGTACGTCAGGAGTGATATCTGTTGTCAGCGGCTCGACACTTCATCCGTTGGAGTCAGAGACCTGTCCATTTTATGGGTGCGCGTAGAGTTTGGTGGTGTCACACGTATCTACGCGTGCCTGTACAGGTCTCATAGCGGCGATGCTGAAGTCAATCGTCTCTTCGGGCACGTCGAGAAGACTGCTGAATATCTGCTACATCGGTACCCCTGCGCGGAGGTGGTGATCCTAGGTGACTTCAACGCCCACCACGCCGACTGGCTAGGTTCACGTACCACAGACTACGCAGGGAGAACCGTATACAACTTTGCCCACGCGTATGGTTTTTCACAACTGGTGTCAGGTATTACCAGAGTTCCTGATAGAGAAGACCATACTCCTTCCCTGCTGGATCTTCTGCTGACTACCCGACCGGAAGGTTACCGGGTGACCGTTGGTGCTCCGTTAGGTTCATCCGACCACTGCCTGGTGCATTCTGAGGTACCTGTAGTGCGTACCGGTCGTTCCCGACCACCTGGAAAGCGCCGAGTGTGGCACTACAAGTCAGCGGATTGGGATGGTCTACGTGAATTTTTTGCATCCTACCCATGGGGGCGACTTTGTTTCTCTTCAGGGGACCCTTCGATCTGCGCAGATGCCGTCACGGACACCATTCTACAGGGAATGGAATGCTTCATTCCCAGTGCGGTTGTTCGCGTCGGTGGCAGGTCGCGGCCTTGGTTTGGTGCACCTTGCAAAAAAGTTTGTGACTCCAAGCGAGAGTGCTATCGGGCTTGGGCCGCGGCCACAGATGCGGGGGATCCACAGGCGCATAACCTGAAGAAGAGGTACAACGCCGCCTCCAGGTCTTGCAGAAAGGAAATCGCTAGGGCAAAGGTCAAACACATTCGCAGAATAGGCGAGAAGCTATTGACCTTTCCAACTGGAACCCGTGCCTTCTGGTCTCTTGCCAAAGCTGCTGAAGGTAATTTCTGCCAGTCTTCACTACCATCATTGCGCGAACCTGAAGGAACCCTGGCGCATTCCGCAAGAGAGAAAGCGAAACTTCTTTGCACTCTTTTTGCGTCGAATTCAACTCTTGAAGATGAGGGAAAAGTACCACCAAGTATCCCTTGGTGCGGACACACAATGCGTAATGTGCGCTTTAAGCAGAGTGCTGTTCGTCGTGCACTGCTTTCCCTTGACGTCAAGAAGTCCAGTGGTCCTGATGGTATTCCAGCTCTCGTGCTTAAGACGTGTGCTCCTGAATTGACTTCGGCTTTAACGCGTTTATTCTCACTCTCTTACACCACAGGTACAGTGCCGTCTTCGTGGAAGATAGCAGTTGTGCACCCTATCCCTAAGAAGGGTGACAGCACAGACCCATCTAATTACCGGCCAATTGCGATTACCTCCTTGCTTTCTAAGGTGATGGAGCGGGTAGTTAATACCCAGCTTCTTGGTTACCTGGAAGATTGCCAGCTAATAAGCGACCGACAATACGGATTTCGTCGTGGTCGAAGCGCTGGCGATCTTCTAACGTACCTAACACACCGCTGGGCAGCTGCCATTGAAAGCAAGGGGGAAGCTATGGCAGTCAGCCTTGATATCGCGAAGGCCTTCGATCGGGTCTGGCATAAAGCTCTTTTAGCGAAGCTACCATCTTACGGCCTCCCCGAGGGGTTGTGCAATTGGATAACCAGTTTTCTTGATAGGCGTAGCATTATGGTCGTTGTCGACGGAGTGTGCTCGGAAACCATGCCTATCAACGCTGGAGTTCCTCAAGGCTCAGTGCTCTCACCCACACTGTTTATTCTGCATATCAACGATATGTTGCAAACCAACAATATTCGTTGCTATGCAGATGACAGTACGGGTGATGCCTTTTACACTGGACGAGCTAATATCCCTCGGGCGGAAGTGGAGGAGAGGAGATTACAACTTGTGAATGAAATCGAGACTTCCTTGGAGCAAGTCTCCGAATGGGGTAGACGCAACCTCGTCCAATTTAACCCCTCGAAGACACAAGTTTGCGCGTTTACCGCAAAGAAGACCCCCCTTACTATAGCGCCGAGTTTCCAGAACATAACCCTAAACATCAGAAAAAGTATTGGGATCCTTGGCGTTGACATCACGAACGAAGTCCAATTCCGGGGTCACTTGGAGAGCAAAGCCAAACTGGCTGCAAAAAAGCTAGGGGTTCTGAACAGGGCGGGCCGGTACTTCACGTCGGGGCATCGGCTTCTGCTTTATAAGGCCCAGGTGCGTCCTCATGTGGAGTATTGTTCACATCTTTGGGCAGGTGCCCCTTAATATCAACTCCAACCATTTGACTCCATCCAACGCCGGGCAGTTCGCATTGTCAACGATCCCATACTTACGGACGGTTTAGAACCCTTAAGTATAAGGAGAGACGTTGGCTCCCTGTGTGTTTTATACCGTCTGTATAATGGGGAGTGTTCTGAGGAACTCTTTGACATGGTGCCACCTTCACGTTTTTATCACCGCACCCTTCGCCGAAGGACTAAATTTCATCCACACCACTTGGATGCCTGGTTTGCAACCAATGTGCGAGCTTCGCGCGCATTTTTGCCGCGCACATGTAAGCTGTGGAATGACCTTCCTCCTGAGGTTTTCCCTGAACGCTATAATTTGGGGGTTTTCAAGTGTCGTGTGTACAGACACCTTTTCCCTAAAGGCCGGCAACGCACCCGCAACTCCCCTTGTGTTGCGGATGTCCATGGGCGACGGTAGCCATTTAACATCAGATGGCCCGTCTGCTCGTTTGCCCGCATTGTAATAAAAAAAAAAAAAAAAATTTAAGCAATAGAAATACCTAATTATTATTTTTGAATGAATTACTCGTATATGATATACTAATTTTTATTATTTACATACCTATTTACTTCTAACATATTCATAAGTTTTATATAATAATTTTAATTTTGTATGTCTATTTACTCCTATTTTTTACCTCTTCAAAGAAATATTTTTTAAATCTATTTTTATAATTATCCTCTTTAATATCAGAAAGTACATTGAGGATGGGCGGTGAGGGGTAGGAGTGTTCGATTCATTAATGTAATTATTAAATATATATTTTTACGTTTTCCATAGTAGTTATGTACCATTGCTGTCACGAGTTTATTTCATGTAATTTTACTTGTAGTAGCGAAATCGGTCGGTGTGGAGGCGTATGGGGAAGACGTAAGTTACGTTTAGCAGTTGACATCCAATGGCTGATAGGTGATGATGATGACAATGATGACTTGTAATAGTTTAATGGTTAGACTTAACTTGTTTCCTTATTGTGAAATTGTTCTAAAGTGGTATCTGAAATTTCGTATGTATTATATAGAATGTTCCAAGTTATGATTCCCTGTAGCTCAAGCTTAAGCTTGAGCTAGGGCTGTTCCTGTAACGATAGGAATTTCATCACTATATTAATCTTGAATTCTCAATCAGTACAATCTACCCTTGAGGTGATATTCATACCACCTGAGAAGAGTCAAATGGACGCCTGTATTATCTAGCTTTTATATTCATAAATTTAGTACAAGTCTATGAGAAGTTTTGCTGCAGGAAATAAATAAAATAATTGTATTTTGTTTGTTGTCAAGATAATTATTAATTTAATTGTAGTGTAAGACGTAATCCAGTGATGTATGTATAAATATAAAGAAAATAAACATTGTATTTAAAATTATGTTGAGATAGAATATTAAGATGGGTCTTACTATTTATTCCTTCTTTTAATACTGATGAATAAGTACCAGATTTCACACTGGTATTAATTAACTTTGCAACTGCTTTTGTGATTTTTTACATAATGTTTATATATATAGTGTGTAACGCTCTCTTCAATTTAAATTGTAACGTAAATATATTTGAATATATAATTAATTCAAACTACATTACTTTTATTATCCTGACAAAGAAGACCATCAAGAGAAATCAATATACCAGCATCCGCCGGTATATAACAATATGTAGAATATTTTCTTGTCATTTTGATAATGAAACAACAATAGTACGATTAATTAATTGTACTATTGTCGAAGTGAATAAATAAAAATTTTCCACATATTTATCCCAAAATAGACAATTAATCTTGGCCTAAATTAAATAAACAACAAAGGAATCATTCCTTTATCGTTTATTATTGACTTAAAATTACTTAGTTTTTTTTTTAAATATCAATTAAAATATTTTATGAAAATGTTATTTCAAGTAATGAAATTAAGTAATATGAATAGCTTTTGCGCCTTTGTTAATATTCTACATTAACCATCAATTCGTTGTTCATCTCATAAAAGGTAATTACACTATTACTACTTGTAATCCAATTTCTGTAACAAACTAGAGAATACGTATCATTTTATCTCATAGAAATTATTGAACTGTACTGAATCAGCCTGTTAACGTCCCACTACTGAGTAAAGACTTCCTCTCCTTATTGGAGAAGGGTTGGAGCCTTTTTTTTATCGCTGGGAAATGCGTTTACGCATCCCGCCGCCCGAAGGCGACGGGTATGTGGGACTCACTAACGAAGTCAGAATACCCACTAAAACCCAGCGGTGCCCTCATCGTCGTAGTAGGACGCCACGGGATCGCTCGCGCATGCAACCGTGACGCCCCGACGGTCGGTCTGCCTATGCGGGCCGCCTTCGCTTATAGAGCGCTCGCGGGCACCGTGAGCGCTCTATTTCCGCTGCGCCAGGGACCTGCGCCCGAGGGAAACTGCGGCAGGTCAAGAAGATAGCCGCAGTCTCCTCCGTAACCTGGCGCGTTGGGCGAGAAGGGTTGGAGCCTAATCCACCACGCTACTCCACTACAAGCTGGTGGATATTTTTTTATATCACGAGTTACGATCGCTATCGCGATACGATGTATGTGGTAACAACCGAGAATGACGTCTTTACGTGTTATTCGAAGCAAGGTGGTGAGACCTACAAAAACCCTGACCAGAAACGAATATTTATAAACGAATATTATAAATTCAAATATCTGCCCTGAACAGGAAACGACCCGCGACCGCCGGTTTTGAGGTGACTATTCACACCACTACACTAGAATGGCTGTCAAATTATTAATCTATTATATAATATGCACATATTGTTACTAACCGCCAAGAATTTATTTAGCCTGATCCCCATACAGTATGTCTCGAAAGAATTTTCAACAGAATCATCCACCAATAATTTATTTTTGCTTTGTTTTTTTTTTTTTTTTTTTTTTATCGACAATTTATTGTTTTGACAATAGAAAAACGTGACTAACATTAAGCACGGACTTAATAACTAAATTTTACCTTAATTTTTTTTGTTTCTATAAATCATAAAATATCTAAAATATATCCAATAAATCAGAACATGAGAATATAATCTGAGGGAAATTGAAGAAATAAAAAAAAATGACACCTATGTTGTACATTGACGATTCTAATAATCAAATCAATAATGTCTTTATTTAAGTAGGCATTCATAGCAGGTATTTTAAATCTTAATTAGTTAATTACAATACAAACGTAAATATAATAAATATTAAATAATTGAAAATTATGAAAGTCCGCCCCGCTTAACACATATATCTCATTTATATAATTTTGTACAAAATAATGTGTTGTAGCTATTAAAAGCTTTTTTTTCTCCGCAAGAATTATATTATCCGCCAATTCTCTCGCCAGTACTCTCAAAGTCAGTACTTTGCCCAGCTGAGGGATACCTACTTACATTTCAGTATATTATGATAATTTTGCACCAATTTAATTTTACCAGTTTCATTCAATTTGTACGCAATAATTATCTCGTTCACGTAGCTATTATCAACGGTATAGGGTTCGTGGTTTGACGACCGTTCTGGTGTAGTGATGCGAGTAATCGCCTCAAACCGCACCGGCGGTCGCGGGTTCGATTCCCGCTCAGGGCAGATTTTTGTATTTGTACAAACATTTGTTTCCGGTCTGGGTGTATGTCCTTGTTGGTCTCCCCATCGTGCCTCGTAGAGCACATAAAGTCGTCGGTCCCGATCGTTATCATAGACACCTGATAACGATCGCTACTCATGGTAGGGAAATTATCCGCCAATTATCCATCAGTGTAGTGGATTATCGCTAATCGATATCGATATCGCTAAGCAATGGTTGCTTACAGGCCGATACAGTATAGTACAGTACATATTGTGCGATCATTGAAGGGGTAGAGACAGTAAATGAAGATAACTTTCGGTTGTTAGGTCCGTACCTAATATTGTTAACGTGCTCCTATTACAAAGCCCACATTATCCGTTCGAATTTTATTAAGGTCTAGTAATACGCCAGTAGTTTATCGATTGAAAACAATTACTATTAGAGTTTTATTATAAAATAGTTGACATCGTCAGTATTGTTTATTATTATTTGTGAATGAAAGGACTTCGTTCTAATATCACTATAATTATTCGATGGTGTATCATAATAAAACTTACACCAGATTTTACGATAAAACTGCAGGACCACATCTGCGAAAACTGTATCCAATTTGTGTAGCAAAATTAGCGTATTGCGAAAACAAATATGCAAACAGACAGACAAAAGTCTATCTTCTAATACTCTCCTATAAACATGTACATATATAAATAGAGATTATAATTTTATTAGATATATTGATAGACAGTGTTGTTATTTTAATAACGTCAGAATTTAAAAGAAATAGCTTAGTAAAAATCAGAAAAACTATTATAAACGAAGTTTATTCATAAATGAAACAATAGGAGTACCTATACAAGTCGTACAAAACACATTTATGGCAATTGTCAACCAACGATTGACCACATCAAATACAACTTTATTGGAACAATGGTCAAACATAAAACGTAATTAATGTTTCACAACGTATGTCACAAATCGAAAAATATTAAAATAAACTATAATTTATCCCACTCTCGGGAAAAGTCTTAAAAAAATATAGTATCAATGTGCTGTACAATATGCAATGTGCCCCTATAATATGGCGGAAATAAACGGTAAAACAATTTTTTATATGATACGGATTTGAACACGGAACTGGACTAAATCATTCCGTAAATTTCCTACTGCTTAGCATAGCCTTTTCTACATATAAGAGAAACCACACTGCTCCAGAACGGGTTGGCTAATTTCCTTATTATGAGTAACGGTGGCTATCATGTGTCTCTGATAACAACCGTGATCAACGTGCTTTACGTGCTCTCATGATGAGGAGACCCACGTAGACATATACCCAGGCCAGAAACAAATATTTGCACAAATACAAATATCTGCCCCGAGCAGGAATCGAACCTGCGATCAACGGCGTTAAGAATTTATTTTTTAACACTAGCTTTATAAAATCCAGTTTTATTAACCCGGATTCGAAATCGTTGCTGTAAGCTACGATTCACGTGTTCTATTCCCAAAACTATCTTGACTAAATATAAATCACATATTACTTATTATTCTCCTCAGCTTCCATACTTATGTATTATATTATATATATTATATTTTATTATATAACTAGCTTTTACCCGCGGCTTCGCCCGCGTGGAATTCGGTTATGAATTCGGTTAAATCGCGCTTCTTAGTTTTCCCGTATATATAGAGTTTAGAGTTTTTAAACCAAAACTGCGTGGTAAACTATATTATATGTTTTACGTTGGGGAGCAAAACCATGCAAATTTTGGGCACTGGATACCCGGGAACACGCTACATAAAGCTGGCCATGCGAAAAACAATGCTTTTCTAAGTGTACTCCAGCAACCCTTAGAGTTTGACCTTGTGCTTTATTAATGGTCATAGCAAATGAAACCCTTATAGGAAATTGAAGTCTTTTAAACTGAAATGGGAGGTCTGTTGGAATAATCGGAATCCGAGGAATGAGTACACTTTCACCCTTTGCAGCGCCAGTTAAAATAGTGGCGGTAATAATATTCCGCCCAAGGTGAGTGACACGCAGCCTGGTACCATTGCACAGTCTAGGGGCATCGAGATTACGCATGAGTATCACCGGAACCCCTACTTTTAATTTTAATTTATGTGATGGCACCCCAGATAATTCCAAAGAATTTAAGAACTCTACAGGATATGAGGTACTATTTTCTGAGTCTATCACCGTGTCTACAGATAAATATTCAGTAGTTTCTCCCATAACTTCATCCAAAATATTTTCATTTATTTTAGTGACCATTTCGTTTTTTGGTGCTAATATTGCGCGTTCGCAGAGCCATTGGTCATCATGTATATTATTGTGTAAGTCAGTATAAACTTTGGCTACCAACTCTGATTCGCTGCCCACAACATTACAAAAATCTTCCGTTAAAGTTATCATTCCCTCTGCATCTACTGTCATTCTCCCATCACCGATTTTTAACAATGTTTCCGCGTAATGACCTGAGTGAAAGTCGTTAAATAATCTTACTCGCATGTTTGTTGTCAATTGGAATTTTATGACATGGTCCCATAACTTAGACGATTTTAGGCAAGCTTTTATTTCATCTGCTGGAGTCCCCCTTTGTATCCAAGCGCCATCTATCGCATACCTTAAGAACTAAATAGCGTAACTGCTAATACTTTACACTTATTTCAGAATATTTGTCATATTTGCACGTAATAACCTACTTTTTTGAAATTTCTTCACTTTTGTAAACCCTCTGGAACAGTATTATACCAGGATAAAGGGTAGGTAAATAATAAGAAGTTTTTGCAAAGAAAATTACTAAGTACACAGGATTAGTAGATGTAAAAAACCAGTTTAGAAGATAAACAAAATTCCTCATTTTCGGGGATTAATTATCATATCATTTACCTTCTAAGTTTACATTGTGTATATTCGTATGCAAAACATAAGTTTGTTTTAAACTACACACAGCGCCATCTATCGCCATCATCTCCGAACTAACAATATTTTTGTTTTCCCTCGGGAAAATCAAACTTTTTCGGGATAAAAAGTACCCTATTATTTAATCCGGACTTCTAACTTTACGTCTGCAAAATTTCAAAGCAATCGGTTCAGTAGTTACGGCGTGAAAGCGGAACAAACATACAAACTCACTTTCCCATTTATAATATTAGTAAGGATTCTTTAGAGCTGTTTCTCTGTAAGTGGTTGAAGGGGTCCACTATATTGTCAAATCTTAGACCAACTCAATTTCGATCCTCAGAATTTAAAATATAAAACTAATAACTAAATTTATCGCATCGTTTTTAAATCACTAATGAAACCTAAAAATAAAGATTTCACCTAGTTACAAAGGGGTTTTTTTCCTGATTGATTGAGCTAGTATCATAATTTACTGTTCATATTTTATCGTATGTTATCCCTGAATTTCTCTCGATAGAAGAATTTTTTTTACAAAGTATTTTAACGTTGACTCTAAATTAAATTTTAAAAACAAAATGTATTCTTGAAATTTTTTTGTGGTCCGAGCCTAAATTAAAACCGCGTTCATTGGTCCACGTGATCTATCCACAAGGACATCTCGTTTCTCTCATTATTAGAGTTGTGTAAATAAAGGCAATTTTCATCGTCAAAAATTTGACAAAGGAGATGAGTTAGTATACAATTTTGGAAGAAACAAGCGTAAAACGTAATTTATTCTATTTCAAAATTTTACATCTTTGCCAGTAAGTGATAATTAATATTTATTTTAATCTTCAGACTATAATAGAATAAAACCTTAACACCTACAAAGGGTTTTCAGATAAGTGTTAAATAAATATTGACTATTCTGAGATAAACAGTAACAACTACAGTTTCAAGACGAGAAAAAAAACTTATAACAAATTAAAAATTTCCTTTCAATGTAAAGAAGTCCGTTCCTGTAATAAAATCCTAGAAGAAACATTCACAATTTACACTTAACGAGAATTGTATTAAAAGTTTTGAACACAATATGCTAGAAAGTTAAAGTGCATTATGAACCTAGTTAAAAAAATTCTCTTTTTTGGTTTGGTTTAGGGCCTTCGTGTTTCCAGGTTATGGAGATTTACGCTTAAGCTTCTGCAAGCGGTTAAAGTTAATGCACGATAGTTTAAAAGTTTAAAATATTTAAGTGAGAGTGCCATGCAATTCGTTTCACGAATTCAGGAATTTGACTTTTTTAATAAATAAATAAATATAAATAAATAAATATAAATAAATAAATATAAATATTAACCAACAATCACATCACGTTAACCTAGCCCCGTGCTAAATTCGTAAGAACTTGTGTTACAGGTACTAGGAACGGAAATCAATTTAAGATATAAATACATATATACATAAATACACATCCATGACCCGGTGCAGACATCTATATTCGTCATACAAATTATCTGCACCTGGCGGGATTCGAACCCGCGACCGCTGCGTAAAGTATTCAGTTGCCTGACCAATCGACCAGCCGGCCGTCAATATATAAATATATAAAGAGCGGCGCTATCGTTAAATTTTTAGTAGCCATTGTTATTATTGTTTTCTGTTTTCGGAAGAGCTTCTATATGAAGTTTTTCTATACGGAGTTTCTATATGAAAAGAGAGAAAATGAGGTAAATAGAAAGTGTTCGGATAACATGAAATATTTTTGTAATTTTTAATATTTTTTTACCAAAGTTTTGCGTATTTGTGCCGGTTACTACGCTGTAAAAAACGCGGTACATTTAAAATTCTAAATTGTTGTGTGGAAGGCTTATGAATTTAATATAAATTATTTTTTCTGTGAATCTAAGGAATTCAGAAACCGTACGATAACAGGACAACCGATTTGGCTTAGTGGTGCGAGTAGTCGCCTTAACACCGGTGGTCGTGAGTTCGATTACCGTTCGTTGCAGATATTTGTACTTACACAAACGTTTGTTTCTGGTCTGAGCGTTTGTCCTTGTGAGTCAAGTAAAGACATCGACCCTGTTTGTTACCATAGACACCTGATAGCGACCGTTTCTCATTCTAGGGAAATTACCCGCATTGGAGGGTGAGATCAAGCTTCAAACCTTCTACCTATGTGGAGAAGAGGCCTTTGCCCAACAGTGGTTTAGATACTAATTCAGTTCAGTTTAGTTCAGAAATCCTAATAAGCATTTGGGGTAGTTATTGTTAGCGGGTATCAATGAAATGTTCACTCACAGTTTGTAAAGATCTATTCCTTCATCCACCAATATATACAACACAGTACAGAAGGTAAAAGTCAATAGCACAAATACAGTAACAGTTTATAATCACTATGAAAGCAAAAAGGAAAAGAAATCTCAATATCCGTAGCACAAAGACACTAGACGGTATGCAAAAAATCATTCGCGATCGGCTTCGTATCAATGTACTCTGACTATGTACGCGCGCCGCGCTCGCTTACAACAGCTGGTACATATATATAAAATAATCGCACGTTCAATTATAATATTTAAATATTTCAATATATAATATTTATGTTGGAAAAGTTTCGTTTTAGTGTAATACATACATATATATTTATTAATGTTATACATAATGTAATATATATATAAATGAATATAATAAATATGTGCCCACATCACTCCCCTCCAGAGACCGTCACTACGGGCGGTAAAAGTCAGGGAATCTGACGCGTCTGCCTGAACGGGTGGTTCTTTCGCTATTGGCCTTGTCTTGTTCAGATGTTTTAGCAGCACTTGATGGGTAGCTGCTGGTTCTACTGCTATTAGGGGAAGTTTCAGCGAATATGTATGCAGGCTTAAGGCGGTCTATAGACACAGAAACTGTTTTTCCCTTGACTAAAATTTTAAAAACCTTTTCTCCACGTTCTAGCACTTTAAAGGGACCTGTATATGCAGGACTCAATGAGCCTCTTAGCATGTCTTCTCTGAGAAATACGTGGCTAGAGGAATTGAGGTCCTTAAAAACGAAAACTTTGTTGTTGCTATGGCGCGAAGCTGGTGATGGCTGTAATTTCACTGCGAAAGTTCGTATACGAGCTGTAAAGTCAGTAATATCGGATGTTGTTTTCGTCTCGCTTTGGAAGAATTCTCCCGGTAGCCGTAAGGGTTCGCCGTAGAGCAGTTCAGCGGAAGAGGCTTGCAAATCCTTTTTGAACGCTGAACGGATGCCCAGCAAGACCCACGATAACGACTCGATCCAATTGTCATTGGAATGGCAGACTATGGCAGCCTTTAGCTGTCGGTGAAAGCGCTCGACTAAGCCATTGCATGCAGGATGGTATGCTGTGGTTCTGCAGTGTTTGAAACCTGCCAACTTTGACAGGAAGGCGAACAGGCTGGATTCGAATTGACGCCCGCGGTCAGTAACTATGTCGATGGGGCATCCAAAGCGAGCGATCCAACCAGATAAAAGTGTTCGCCCTACTGTTTCAGCTGTTATATCCGGTATTGGAATAGCTTCGGGCCATCGTGTGAAGCGATCCACGCAAGTAAGACAGTACCGAAAGCCTTGCGATGGTGGTAGAGGACCTATTAGGTCGATGTGTACTACCGAAAACCTTGCTCGAGGCAAGTTGAAAGTGCCCAACGGAGCGGACACATGACGACTTACCTTGGTGCGTTGGCAAGCTAGACAACACTGAGCCCATTTGCGACAGTCTTTACGAATGCCTGGCCATACGTAACGTGCTACGACTAATTGAGCAGTGGCGTTGGGACCGGGGTGGCTCAGGCTATGCAAGCAATCGAAAACCTGTTTGCGCAGTGGTCTGGTCACGAATGGTCTGGGTGGTAACCTACTCACATCGCAATATACTTCTCGGCGATCACCTGCCATTGCGAACTTTTTGAGGCGAAGTGAGGTTTCCTCATTGAGAAGGCTGGCTAATTCTGAGTCCAACGACTGAGACTTTGCCAAAACTTCATAGTCGATTGCCGGTTGAATTTCCTCGACCCTTGATAATGTATCAGCAACCACGTTGTCGCGACCGTATATATGTCGAATATCTGTCGTAAATTGTGATACAAAATCAAGGTGTCGATACTGGCGAGGCGAACAGTTGTTTTTCCGGTCACTGAATGCAAAACAAAGCGGCTTGTGGTCAGTGTACACGGTAAAATGTCTAGCCTCCAGCATATGGCGGAAGTATTTTATGCCTTCATAAATCGCGAGGAGTTCTCGGTCATAAGGTGAATACTTACGCTGAGTTGGGCTGAGCTTGCGAGAGAAGAACGCGAGAGGTTGCCAGATGTCATCTTTGAGCTGTTGCAAAACTGCTCCCAGTGCTACATCTGAAGCATCTGTAACCAGGGCAAGTTGTGAATCGCAGTCAGGGTGTGATAGCAGTGTCGCGTTGCAGAGATCCTGCTTACATTGCTCGAATGCTACCAGTGCTGGGCCTGTGATGTTGACTGGGTGAGATGCCTTGACCGAACCTGTAAGGAGCGCATTGAGGGGCGCTTGACTCTGCGCGGCGTTAGGTAGAAATCGCCTATAAAAATTAAGCATCCCCAAGAATCTCCTAAGCTCTCTAACAGTTTTAGGTGGAGGACAGTCCTTAATAGCCTGGACCTTGCTTTCCTGAGGTTTGGTACCTTCGGGTGAGATGTGGTACCCGAGGAAAGAGACTTCACTTACCC
Source organism: Euphydryas editha (assembly GCA_036937285.1). Lineage (NCBI taxonomy): Eukaryota > Metazoa > Arthropoda > Insecta > Lepidoptera > Nymphalidae > Euphydryas > Euphydryas editha. The sequence goes on from JAUPFZ010000010.1 coordinate 18,012,239, forward strand.
CAAACAAACACTTTGAGGTGTTGATTAATATGCCGTACTGGCTCATTCGCTCGAAGAGTTGCCTAAGATGTTTTTCATGCTGGGCCTGATCTCGGGAAAACACGAGAAAGTCGTCGAGATAGGAAAAACAGAAATCCAGCCCTCTAGTCATCTCATCGACGAACCTTTGGAATGTTTGACCTGCGTTCCTCAGACCAAAGGTCATGAAGGGGAACTCGAACAGGCCAAAAGGGGTCGTGATAGCGGTCTTCTCAATATCCTCCTCGAAAACCGGGATCTGGTTGTAGGCCTTCACCAGATCTATTGTGGAGAACACTTTACAGCCAGCAATGTTGTGAGCAAAGTCATGAATATGGCGGATAGGGTATCTGTCGGGTATGGTGCGTGCATTTAGTGCACGGTAATCTCCGCAGGGTCGCCAGCTGTTGTCTTTCTTGGGTGCCAGGTGCAACGCAGAGGCCCAAGGACTCTTTGAGGGACGAGCTGTGCCACTGTCCAGCATGAGTTGAAACTCTTCGCGCGCGATCTTGAGCTTGTCGGGAGCTAACCTGCGAGGGGTACAAAAGACAGGGGGGCCTGGAGTGGTGCGGATGTGGTGCACTGTGTTATGTCGTGTAATGCGTGGTATACCAGGTGGGCGAGTGATATCGGGGTAATTGCTTAAAATCTCGTGATATCGCGAATCGCCTGTCACGACCTTCACCGATAATTCCGAGCTTGAATGATTATCTACAGCAGCAACTGTACAAAGGGAGGTAACATTATCTATTAAGCGATGATTGCGCACATCTACAATCAAATTATAGTGTCTTAGAAAGTCAACTCCTATAATAGCTTTGGTTACATTCGCAACGACAAAATTCCAAGGGAAGTTACGTCTAAGGCCTAAATCTAAGTTCAATTGTAGAGAACCGTACGTGTCTATGACACTTCCGTTGGCTGCCGATAGCTGGTAAGTGGTCTTCGAACGTCGCTCGTGGAGTGCAGATCGGGGAAAAACGCAGAGATCACTCCCGGTGTCCACCAAAAATTGCGTCTTGGTCTTCCGATCTGTGACAAACAGGCGACCACTAGGGGAAGGGCAGTCGTTCGTCGCCATTAGCGACTGCCTTGTGTGTTTCCCGACTTCGCGTAGTCGCAGGGCTTTACGCACTTTATCGCCTTTGATCCGAAATTAAAATGGTACCAACACCGGGGAAACTTGCGGTAATTAGAGCTGGATCGGCTTGATGACCGGCTCCGTTCATGTGATCGGTACCGTGGTCTGGAGTCTCTGCCTCGGTGATTCAACTGTAGTGTCAAATTTTTCACTGCTTCCTTAAGTTCTGCTATCTCCAGCGACATAGTCTCTTGGGAGCTGCATGGGATAGCCGGTGAGGATGTAGTCGCTACCTGACGTATAGGCGATACGATGTCCTGCACTCTATCGGCTAGGTCGGCTAATGCTTCCAAGGTAGTACTGGGTTGCGATGCAATCAGCGCCTGGATATTGCTGGGAAGACGGCTGCTCCATATCGTCCGAATAAAATCCTCTGGGACCTCTGAGCCAGCCAAACTTTGTAGGTGTCTTAGGAATTGAGAAGGCTTCCGGTTGCCCAGCTCTTCGTGCATGAGTAACTGTTGCACCTTTTTCTCCTTCGACGCGGTCAGACGCTTTATAAGCTCGAACTTAAGCCTCTCATACTTATTCTCCACTGGAGGAGCTATTATAATGTCCTTTACCTCCTTGGAATACTGCGGGTCCAGGTGTCCAATGACGTAATTAAATCGTGTAGTATCTGACGTAATCCCGGATATGGCGAACTGACCTTCAACCTGGGCAAACCATATTTCTGGTTCTTCGGGCCAAAACGGCGGAATTCGTACGCCGACGCGGCAAATGTCGTGAGGTGGTATGGAAACGCGCTTCATGCGCTTATGTCGGACGTTACGCTTGCTGGACTTTGACACCGCGGTTTCTGCCGAATCACTACTGTCACTCATTATGTGTACTGCCTATTGACTAATGTGAGTGTTCGATCGGGGTCACCAATTTGGGGTAGTTATTGTTAGCGGGTATCAATGAAATGTTCACTCACAGTTTGTAAAGATCTATTCCTTCATCCACCAATATATACAACACAGTACAGAAGGTAAAAGTCAATAGCACAAATACAGTAACAGTTTATAATCACTATGAAAGCAAAAAGGAAAAGAAATCTCAATATCCGTAGCACAAAGACACTAGACGGTATGCAAAAAATCATTCGCGATCGGCTTCGTATCAATGTACTCTGACTATGTACGCGCGCCGCGCTCGCTTACAACAGCTGGTACATATATATAAAATAATCGCACGTTCAATTATAATATTTAAATATTTCAATATATAATATTTATGTTGGAAAAGTTTCGTTTTAGTGTAATACATACATATATATTTATTAATGTTATACATAATGTAATATATATATAAATGAATATAATAAATATGTGCCCACAAGCACATAAGCCGTGATAATCCGTTCAGCCGTTTAGGAAGAATTATTTAACAACTATTTATTAAGAACGTATATCTTATGGTGTGAATGTATCCATATCAATCTTAGTACACTCAGACAACTATACTACATCTTTTTTATTTTGATAAAAATCACATCACATTATGTAATTTGTATATTAATAATAATAATAATAATAAATATGTTTAACATACACACACGGTCGTCTGTTCCTAAGGTAGGCAATTTAATGCCTGTGTTTTAGGTAACAGCCGACTGATATACATTTTTTTTAAATAAATATACCTACATATAAATAATACATATATAAATAAATACATAATACACCCAGACTCGGGGCGGGAATCGAACCCACAACCCTGGAGCAGAAAACAGGGCCACTGCCAACTGCGCCATGGGCCAGTCAATTTTCATCTGTTAAAAGAAAAAAAGTAATTGTTTTTTTCCAATTTTTTCAACTAAACCAACATTTCGATGCATTGATAGTTTAGATTCCAAATGTCTGTGATATTTCGCAATACAAATTTTGAAATAAGTTTTTACTTAAAAATAATAAATTATTATAGCAGTATAGAAAAGTATAAAGATTTTTTGGAAAATATCCAAAATTTAATTTACTATATTATATATACTTCGCCGAGATAATGGATTCCTGGTGCAATATATAAACTCGTAACTTTTGTGGAATATATGTTACTTCTTTACACGCTATACTAATAAAAACCGGCCAAGTGTGAGTTGGACTTGCGCAGGAAGGGTTCCGTAGCATTATCTATAAAAACGGCAAAAAAATCGTGTCTGTTGTATGGGAGCCCCCCTTAAATATTTGTTTTATTTTGACTTCATTATTTATTTTTAAATTGAATATATAACTAAATATTCTGTGAATATTTCAAGCGTCTACCTGTTGCCGTTATCAATATCGAGCAAAAACCAATTAAAAAAATCACGTTTGTTGTATGGGAGCCCCCCTTAAATATTTGTTTTATTCTGTTTTTTCTATGTTTTCAACTGTCTAACTATTACGCTTCATGAGATACCGCCTAATGACAGACGGACAGACGGACGGATAGCTGAGTCTTAGTAATAGGGTACTGTTTTACTCTTTGGGTACGGAACCCTAAAAACTTAAATAACATCCATATAATAGGTGTAAAATTAACTAAATATATAACATGTTAATATAATATTTCATAAATAATAACTAATATAATTACATTAAACCGTTCCGAAAAGATAAGATTAAATTTTATTGCTTATTACAAAGAATTTACATTTTAAACTTATACAAGAACAATGGCACTTTAGATAATTTTCATTAAAAATAATTTTCTCCATAACCAATATTGCTTAAAAATTAAATGAATATAATTTAAAAGATTAGTAAAATATTTGTAAGTTTACTAATTAAAAATGTATTCAATAGCCATAAACGCTAGATGGGTAACTTGGGACTAGGGTAGCCATCTCAGAAATCCGTCAATCAGGACAAGATACGTGAAAACCCCGGATTTCGAAGCCCACAATCCGGACGTTTGAACAGAGTAATTAGAGAGAATCAGTATTCTTACATTTCTTTTTAAAAAAAAATTAGACTTTTATAACAAACAAAACAAAATTATACTACTCTTTTAGGCGCGTTTCGAGTGGAGCGTCGCGAGCCACACGTAATTTTAATCAAAACCAAAATTATTTTTTCTATGATCAAAACCCGGACTACAAATACAACCCCGTCCGGACGCTCCCCGGACGCCTTTTAAACTAGGACAAATCCGGGGAAATCCGGACGGATGGCAACCCTACTTGGGACTAAAGAAAAGGATTACAAATTTTATATATAGATAAATATAAAAGCAATTTCTGTGAACTTAATGATCTTTTGTATATGTTGTTCGCTAATACATTTGTTAAAGCCGGAATTTGTTTCCTATGTCATTTCAGATAACACAATAACCTTACCAAATCTTTTTTTTTTCTTAATTTATTCCAGTAACATAAAATATACATACTGTATATCAACTTTTAAAATTATTTGAGGACCCAGGGTTGGATCTGAATTTTTATTTATTGCAAGCAAAATCCAAATGACTTATCAGCAAATTTTTGTTGTTGACAGAATACTTAGAACAATAAAATGTAATTACTAATTGTCAGTTTTAATATCATTAAAAGCAAGAGAAGTATTTATTCACTTTTGTTTTCGATGTTCTCTTCTAAAATTAATTTCTATATGTAATAGTCGCCTATACAGGGTTAATTCTAAAACACCAGCAACCTCGCAGGACAAGATAGCTAACATTATGTACAACAACATTTGTTCTACGACTTTTGACATAACTCAATACATTAATTAAAAATGATTTTTTAAGCTTTTATTGTACTGCTCTGAAATTTAGAGTCTATGTTTCATTCATTATCGAAAGGATGACGCGACGCTCGGGCGCGCTTGCATAATAATAGTAATAACACTTTCTCTGCCCGATAATTCTAGTTAATAAAATTAATATAAATTGCTTGGTGGGTTTGTGGGCAGTATCATAGTATGTATATCGCAGTGACTTAAGTGAATAATCAAATTTCTGTTTTGTCATGTCCCTGCAATACGTAAACTGAGTCCACAATCCCTTCATACTTTACCAGGCTTAGAACTGGCTATATTAAACGATAAAAAACAAATAAATCGTATGTATAGGAGGGCAACACATCTGCATAACCTCCAGAGGTTACAGCACAACCAGTTGTGCGGTAGACATCCGGTACCTAGTCATCAAAAGGCTTCGACTGTCCGTATGCCCGCCAATACTATAAAAATGTAGGTATGTAGATTAGGTATCTGAATTCTGAACATAAAAAAATATGTGAAAATTATTAACGTAGGTAATTATTCTTTAACGTTTACTAAAGTCTAATTAAACCAATTTAATATCAAATATTGGTAGCTAGGTATTATTCACTTTTTATTGTTAAATACAGGCGGGCATAAGTATTTCAAAAGTGAAATCAGCGTATTTACAATAATTAAAAAATTAAAAATAATTGACAATAAAATAATATTTACAAACGAAATATTACCTCTAAGGTTAAAGTAACGCGCATGTCGGTGCGTATCGCGCAGATAGCGTTCAAAATAGTCACCATCACAACCAACACACAGACAACACCTAAAAATCAGCTGTTCACTAACACGTGCTAACACTTCCGAATTAGTTTTAATTTGATTGAACGCACAAATTATTTTAGTTAACCGAACCAGTTACAAAAATTTACTCGTGCTAGTTTGTCAGATTCGGTGAGTTGACATTGTCTCACGGCTCGGTGTAGGTAAGTTCGAATATCTAGCTGCATATTGCCGACAGGCTTCCGACACATTGTCATCACACCTAGCCAGTATCCTCACCATTTCCGTGTATTCGACATTAGAATAGCGGCGGTACCATGGTTATAAAATAACTTTAGTACAAGTACAATACATCGATCGATACGAATAAAATAAATACGAGTAGCACACAAAATCATATGACGCGCGCGCATCAAAGTCGCCCGCCGCCGACTGCCGCGGCTGGCTAAATAGGTCAAGTTCAAAGGCGCTAGCGCCGCCCCGTTCCTACCTTTCCCCTCACATTAGTACGTGGTCGTTATTTACCTAATCTTTGGGACGCGCGTAGAGTTTATTGCATTCACGCGTAAAATTAAATTAATATTTATTTTTGTATGAAAATAAAATCTAACAAATTAACAAAAGTGGTAGAACAAATGTTGTTGTACATAATGTTAGCTGGGGGAGTCCCCAAGTGTTTATAGCTACGTCCTCGTTCGTCTCCCCTGGACCCTGTCCTGACCCCGGTAACGCAGGTGGCAGGCAGGTGACCAAACGCTATAAGCTAGACTTGGGTTTTAGATTGTTTTGTCTGTGTGACTAATTGTGTTGGAATGATTACGCGGAGTAAAAGTGCAGCTGCCAAAGGCCCTTCTCAGGGCCAACCCAACGGCCCTTCTCAGGGCCAACCCAACGGCCCTTCTCAGGGCCAACCCAACGGCCCTTCTCAGGGCCAACCCAACGGTCCTTCTCAGGGCCCACCCGAAGGCCCTTCTCAGGGCCACCCCAACGGCCCTTCTCAGGGCCAACCCAAAGGCCCTTCTCAGGGCCACCCCAACGGCCCTTCTCAGGGCCAACCCAAAGGCCCTTCTCAGGGCCAACCCAAAGGCCCTTCTCAGGGCCAACCGGATGGAGTAATGGAGGTTCTGGAGGACATCTCCATTACCTCATTGTCTGAAACAGACCTCGGGAGGAAACGTCTGTACTCCGGGGGGTCGGAAGACACCGCCACGGAGACGGAGGCAGGTGTGGCCGCAAAGTCCATACCGCGCTCAGCGGCCAAGCGGGGGAAAGCGCATACGCTGACCAGCGCCAGGGCTGCTCTGCGGGAGCGCGTGGAGCGTGACCGCGAGGAGGGATTCGAGGCAGCCCTTCAAAGGAGGGCCTTCTGCAAGCAGAAGGAGGTGGGAGATCCGACGGAGGAGGTCCCCATCGTGTTAGATGACGTGGACAGGCGGGGGGCCGAGGAGCTGATGGTGGCGTCGGAGGCAAATATCAATTTGATCCTCGGCCTAACCGGCAAATCTGTAAGCCTCAGGGGAGGGTACGCCGCCAAAATTAGGAGGGCCGCCGGGTCCATCAGGGAGGTGCTGGAGTCCCTGGTGGCCCGCAACGAGTCGGATGAAGTCCGCCGACTGAGGGCCGACAACAATCGGCTCTCGCGGGAGCTGGAGTTGGTCCGACAGGAGGTCCGCTCCTACAGGAGGGAGTTCGAGGACAGCCGTAAAAAGGCGGCTGAATCCTCGAACATGAAGGAAAATGCCGACTTTATGCGCGATCTCGCGTATGGTCGGCAACATTGTGGACGGCCACCTTTCGAAGCTCCAGCGCTCGGCGGCCCCTTCTTGCCGCCCTCCTCTCGCCGGAGACAACGCACCGCTGGCGCGGGCCACAAGGGCCGCGCTGGAGGAAAAGGGCAGGGGTTCGGCGGCCCCTAGTACGGAAGTGGTGACGCAGACGGGCCGGGAGGAGTACCCCGCCCTTCCCCAAGCATCGAGAAAAGGGAAGGGGAAGGGAAAGGGAAAGGGGAAGGAGGTGGAGTGGACCGCATTTGGCCCCTCCACCGCGAAGGAAGCGGCCCCACAACTGGCCGATTCACGTGCGGAGCCGGCGGCTAGCTGGACTGAGGTCGTCAGCCGCAAGTCAGCCGCGAAGAAGAAGAAGACGACCTCAGCGCCGCCGGCGAAGACCGCGGCGCCAAAGAAACCAGCTGCTCCAGCGCAGCCGGAGAAGAAGGGGACCACAAAGCCCAAACTAGCGCTCCCCCGCTCCTCGGCCGTAATAATAAAGTTACGGCCGGAGGCAGCGGCTAGGGGGGCAACCTACGGGTCGGCGCTCCTTAAGGCCGAGACGAGCGTCGACCTTAAGGAGCTGGGAATCGGCCCGCTCCGGATCCGCCAGTCGGCGACCGGGGCGCGCCTGATCGAGATTCCCGGCCCCACGAGTGGCGAAAAGGCGGACGCCCTAGCCGCTCGCCTGAGGGAGACCCTGGCGGAGGAGGTGGAGGTGCTCAGGCCTGAAAAGAAGGCCGAATTGAGGATCTCAGGCCTGAGCGACGCGGTCTCTGCGGAACGGCTCACCATAGCGGTGGCAAAGGAGGGGGGATGTTCCGCAGGGCAGGTCCTCGTGCGGAACATCCGCACGGGGCAAATGGGGCCAGGGTCGGCCCACATTGAGCTCCCGGCGGTGGCTGCGAAAAAGCTGCTGCAGGCCGGGAGCATAGAAGTGGGGTGGACCAAAGCGACGGTCCACCTCCTGCAGGCGCGTCCCAGGCATTGCTTCCGATGCCTGGGACTAGGGCACGTCGCCGGCGCGTGCCCAGATGGTACTGACCGCAGCACTCTGTGTTATCGCTGCGGTCAGGCAGGCCACAAAGCAGCCGGATGTTCGGCCGCCGCTCATTGCGCGGTGTGCGCGGACGCCGGTAGGCCGGCAGGCCACGTGATGGGGGGCATGGCATGCAAGCCCCCATCAACCCGCGGGAAGTTTCCCCCGCAATTGTCCCAAGGGGGGAACCGAGTGGAGGCAGCAGACGCTGAGATGGCCGAGTGATGTCTGGGCATCTCAGCGTCCTCCAGGCGAACGTCAACCACTGCGCCGGGGCCCAGGACCTTCTCCTGCAGTCCATGGCGGAGTGGAGTATTGACGTCGCGATCGTCGCCGAGCCATACGCCGTGCCTTCTAGCCCATACTGGGCGGGGGACACCGAGGACTCCGTGGCGATCGTGGTGAGGCCTGGAGCCGGCCCCCCCCTCGTCGTCAAGGCGAGGGGCCGCGGGTACGTGGCGGCGGTTCGGGGAGAGGTGGCTTTCGTCGGAGTCTACTTCTCCCCGAACCGTGACCTGGCGGCCCTGGAACGGTTTCTCGACGTTCTGGGGCCGCTGGTGGGGCAGCTAGCCCCCCTCCAGGTGTTCGTGGCCGGCGACCTCAACGCCAAGTCCACGGCTTGGGGTAATCCGGCTACGAACCCAAAAGGAAGGGAGGTGGAGGAGTGGGCGCTAGCTGCCGGACTGTCCCTACTCAATGTGGGGGCAGTCCAGACGTGCGTGCGTTGGTCGGGAGGTTCCGTGGTGGACGTCACCTTCGCCACGCCGGCCATCGCGCGCAGAGTGGAGGGGTGGAGGGTGGAGACGGGAGTGGAGACTCTCTCGGACCATCGGTACATAAGGTTCGAGGTGTCTCCAGCTCCCGTCCGTCCGGCGTCGTCGTCAACGTCGTCCAGGGGGCGAAGCCAGTTTCCGCGTTGGGCACTGTCCAAGCTCGACCGGGAACTGGCAGAGGAGGCCGCTATAGTCGGCCGCTGGAGCCTCCCGCCGCTATCGGAGTTTGGGTTGGATGAGGCGGCTAGTCGGCTCTGCGACGCATTTTCTGCTGTCTGCAGAGCGGCCATGCCGCCCGCGAAGCGTCCACCCCCGCGGCGGGCACTATACTGGTGGTCGGCTGAGATAGCCGGTCTCCGGGCCGCCTGCAACGGGGCCAGGAGGGAATATACCCGGAGCAGGCGGAGACGCCCGCAGGACGTTGACAGGGACGATAGGCTGCGCAGGATCTACGTGGAGAAGACGAAGATCCTGCAGCAGGCCATATGCCGAGCCAAGGAGGAGGCCTGGCTGGAGCTAGTGGGGGGCCTAGAAAGGGACCCCTGGGGCCGACCGTATATGTGGGCGCGGAACAAGCTTCGCGCCCAGTCGGCCCCAATCAGCGATACGCTCCAGCCGGACCAACTAGGGAGGATCGTCGGGGACCTCTTCCCCGACGAACCTGAGGACTTCGTTCCCCCCAGAATGGCTCGGCAGACGCTGGACACAGAGGAGGGTGTTCCGTCACCCGTCACGGAGGCTGAAATGGAGGCGGTTATTACCCGCCTCCAAAGTAAGAAGAGGGCGCCTGGTCCAGACGGGGTGCACGGGAGAGTTCTTGCAATCGCTCTCGGGCACCTCGGCGACAGCCTCCGGGAGCTGTTTGACCGCTGCCTGCGGTCTGGTCAGTTCCCGGAGGCCTGGAAGGAAGGTCGGCTCTGCCTACTACCTAAGGCAGGGCGGACCCCGGACTCGGTTTCGGCGGTGCGACCGGTGGTGCTGCTGAACGAAGCCGGGAAAGCCTTGGAGAAGATAGTGGCCTCCCGGCTCGTTCATCACCTGGAGGAGGGCTCGGGACCCGGACTTTCAGAATCCCAGTTCGGGTTCCGAGCACGTCGATCGACCGTCGACGCCCTCAAACGCCTGCGGGCGGTGACGGGTGAGGCGGAACACGGAAGGGAAGTGGTGGTCGCGGTGTCATTGGACATCGCGAACGCCTTCAACAGTCTGCCGCACGCGGTGATACGGGAGGCACTAAAATACTTCGGAGTGCCCCCGTATCTAAGGAGGCTGTTGGAGGCGTACCTCTCCGATCGAAGGGTAGGCCTCGAGAACCGGTCGGGGTCCGTGGAGTGGTGGCGAGTCGGCTGCGGTGTCCCGCAGGGATCCGTTCTGGGTCCGATCCTGTGGGACATCGGGTACGACTGGGTCCTGCGAGGCCACCTCCTCCCCGGGATGGGTGTCATCTGCTACGCGGATGACACCCTCGTTTATTCCCGAGGACGAAACTACAAGGAGGCGGCGCGGCTGGCCGAGGTCGGACTCGACCTCGTGATCAGCCGCATAGAGAGGTTAGGGCTTCGTGTCAGGATTGACAAGACCGAAGCCCTGCTCTTCCGCGGGACCGGCCGCAAGGGACCTCCACCGGGGGCTACCCTTCAGGTCGGAGAGGGGAGAGTCAGGATGAGCCCGCAAATGAAGTATCTCGGGCTCATCCTGGACGGAGGGTGGACCTTCGGCCCACATTTCGCGATGGTGGGACCGAAGGTCGTGAAGGCGGCGAGTGCGCTGGGCAGACTCCTCCCGAACCTCGGAGGACCCAGCGCCGCCTGCAGGCAGCTGTACTCCGGAGTCTGCCGGAGTATGGCGACGTACGGTGCCCCGGTTTGGGCGGATCGCCTCACCGCGAAAAATAAGGCAGCGCTGCGCGCTGCGCAGCGAACAATCGCGGTGAGGGTGATTCGGGGGTACCGTACGGTATCGTGGGCTGCAGCTACTGCTCTAGCCGGCGACCCCCCGTGGGAGCTCGTGGCGGAGGTTCTTGCCGAGACCTACTCATACGTCTCGGGTAGGAGGGCTCTTGGTGAGAACCCCACGTTGGACGGGATCCTACGTGTGCGTCGGATAGGGCAGGAAGCGCTAATGCGGAGGTGGGGGGAGGACCTGGCGGTGCAGCCATATGGCACACGTGTAACGGCTGCCATTCGCCCGGTCCTTGAGCGGTGGATGCGTCGAAAACGCAAGCCCCTCACCTTCCGTCTGACACAGATTCTCACCGGGCACGGTTGCTTTGGTGACTACCTGTGTCGGACGGCCCAAAGGGAGCCGACAACTGAGTGTCACGATTGTGGCGCAGCGGTGGACTCTGCCCAGCACACCCTCGAGGTGTGCCCGAGATGGGCGGTGCTGCGTCAAGGTCTGACGTCGGTTGTCGGAGGGGACTTGTCGCTCCCGAGCGTCATCACCGCGATGCTCGGCGACGACGAGTCCTGGAAGGCGATGGTCTCCTTCTGCGAGACAGTAATGTCCCAGAAGGAGGCCGACGAGCGGAGGAGAGAGGAGGCCGCCGACGCGGCCTCCATCCGCGGGCGACGAATGGGGGTGCGTAGGAGGCGCTACTTAATGCGCCTCCTGTAACGCCCTTGTGCCCGTGTCGGGCCGGGATGGGAACCCGGTCCTGCTAGACACGGCGTCGTCGGGACTGTTCAGAGGTTAGCCGGACAGTCCCCATGGAGGAGAAGTCTGGCCTTTTCGCCGAGGCCAGCCTGTCGCTGGAGGGATCCTGTTGCCTGCAGATCCTGTTGCCTGCAGATCCGGGACCCTCCAATTAAAGCGGCTGAAGGCTCCCGCAGGGGTTTAGTACGGTATTGCACTCCCAAAGTGCCGAGTCCGACATAGGTCTAGGACTGCCGACCCGGGCGCCCTGGATATCATCCGTAAATGGATTCCCCTGCGTAAAAAAAAAAAAAAAAAAAAAAAAAAAAAAAAAAAAAAAAAAAAAAAAAAAAAAAAAAAAAAAAAAAAAAAAACATAATGTTAGCTATCTTGTCCTGCGAGGTTGCTGGTGTTTTAGAATTAACCCTGTATATGGGTAGGTCAGCCTTTACATAGATATAGTAATTTATGTTCCCTCTTAATCCTTATAAATAATATAAGCAAGCTATTTTGTGGGTATGGATGGAAGGATCTTTGTTACTCTTTCATACTAAGCTTTGAACCTTACTATGAAGTTAGTTGAAAACCCGGATTATCACGTTAGGTACTTAACCCGAAATTCTCATGAGATTTGAATTTAACGGGTAAACCTCCCGCTTCAACATACATTATAAAATTAAAATAAATTACTCACTTGTTCAATGTTTCTCTCTCTCGGGCATCTGATAATAAATGTCTTGTTATGAAGATTCGTTCATCTTGAACGGCAAGCACCGTTTCCGCGACTGACAGCGTTGTGTTTACCTACAAATTACGTCATACATTATATAAATCGCAAAAGTATATAAAATTTAATGAAATAGAATAGTCTTTGTCTTTATTAATTTATTTATTAAATTGAGTACATTAGACTTAAGTTATGAAACTTCGCAGACAACAAATTTAGTAACTATTGTGTCAACAACCTTGGGAATGGATTGAAGTTCACTCATTATTTTATTTATAATTTCACGAAACTACAATCTAACTTGATCAAAATTAGAAATGTGATTAATGAGACCTAGTTTGGAATTTGGGTGCTTATATACTTTTTATATATTTTTCTTTAGACTATTCCCAAGCTATCTATATAAGTAGTAGGAAACATGGGTGTGGAAATAATAACACATATCTTACAGTTATATAAAATTATTAAAAACAATAGTAAATACAAAAACGAAAAACACAAACAAACTAAAAATATTTTTTACAGTATTTATGTTTATTTGTATTGTGGAAATTATGGGATAATATTACTATATAATGTATTTTTTTATATGTAAAAAGGATTGATACTTGGCGCGCTGAACCTAATAAGTTATCACTGAAAATCAGAGTTGGATTTTTTTTTAAACTTAACTTAATGCTGATTGATAATCATTTTTGGGGCACAACACGAGGTTACAGATTTATGTGTTTTATTTTTTATTATTGTTTTATTTACTTTTTCATGTTTTGATTGTGGTTTTTCTAGGGATATTTTTTTATTTTTGTTTTTTTTTCTTTTTACAAGTTTGTTTTTATTTTTAATTTAATTCTTGTTGTCTGTGATTCTATGTAATGTCCCAAATAAATGTGTTTCTTTCTTTCTTTCAAACAAAGCTTCATCGTCAAGCACACAGCTTGATATATTCAATAATCATATAAAGATTTGACTGAAATAAAATGATCCAGTGGATAATACAGGTGGGTAAAAACCAACAGGACTAGGTCAAGAGAGATTTGGAACAAGCTCTTCTGTTTAAAAGGAGAATAAGCCGGTGAAACATTTACAATATATTCAAATAACACATTATAACGATAAATAATAATATAATAATCTTTTAGACTGCCAACTTCGTACTTATTAGGAATTCAACACAATTTTTGTCCGACGTCCGTTAAAAAATCATTTCTGTGGTCTATAACTTTGAAATATTATAATAATTTGAAATATTCAGTCGTCGCATAATTTTTAGTACTTATAAAACTCGTGGAAAAGTACAATTTTATATAAAGGATTGTAAAAATAAAATATCTCGTTAAAAGAACGTATATTTCTTAGAAAACAACGGAGTTCGATCGAATCGTCGGTCTGTGTAGAATTGTAGTATTCATTAAGGATTAATGGGCTCAAACTGTGGCTTAAACTTACACTGTCGTGTCCGAATTTTCGTATAATTTAACAAAGCACAAACGAACATATACATAGAGATAGGCTGAAGCCTAAGACGATTAATTCGACTGTAATTCTCTAGGTAATTTAATGTTTAAGTATCGGGTGCCTTTGAAACTTTAGCATTTAATGGACCTACTGCTAGTTATTGAAAATTATACATTAATAACAATCACTTATCCCAAATTATATATTTGTGCCGTTTGCATTCTTGGAACTTGAACCTTGAACTTGGACCTTGGAGTATCAGTGCAAACAATTTTTTAAAAGAATGGCTTTTTTTATTGTTAGTTGGATAGGCAAACTGGCAGACGTTCCTGATGGTAAGTGGTTGACGTCGCCCATGAACATAAACTAGTTTACATAGAACTAGCACAGGCAACTCATTTATGTGTTGCCTATCCAGAGACATAAGGTGTTAAAGTCTCGGTGCCAGTAATTACACTGCCTGTCTTGCCTTCTCTCCGAAACACAGCAAAGCTGTTTCACGGGAGAAACAAGCAAGATGGTGGTACCCATGCAACCGGGAGCGCGGCACAGCGCATCCGTCCTACCGGTGGCTGGTGCTTTTTTTGCTAAGAGAATCAGAATTGCGATTAAACGGGGAAATGCTCCCAGTATTCTTGGTACCATTTATTTACTCTTCATTATACACATACAAAAAAGAAAAAAACTGTTTAAATAATAAATAAAAGACTTTTGTACAAAAGGCGGTCTTATCGCTAAGTAGCGATCTCTTCCAGACGGTTGTCGTGAACGAGTTAACGTGAAGGAGTTAATGTGAAAAAAGTAAAGTAGTAAACAAAAAAGAAACAGTAAAATAACATACTATACAGAAACACCTAACCAATACAAATCACTATAATGTAAAACAACGTATTACATAAATAGTATACGTACACTACATATATAAATACGTAAAAATAATAAATACATCTAATATATAAAATTCTCGTGTCACGGTGTACGTAATTGAACTACTCTGAAACGGCTCGATCGATTTTAATGAAATTTTATGTGTGTATTCAATAGGTCTGAGAATAGGACGTAAACTATTTTTATACCCCTTAGTAATAAGGGTTGTCCACCGCAAATTTTTTTTTAATTTTGTGGACAAATTTTTTTAATCTTAATTTTTTATGATTAGACATGAAAAAATACATACAATTCTAAATTTTCACCTTTATACCACCAACCCCTATTTTTAATAGCGATATTAGTACTTTAATAATCTTCTACTCTCGGCGGTCGATAAATAGTTGATCAGTTACCACTCGATCAGTTATTCCCGCCAGGCGTCTACCGGTGTCACTTCTCAGGACGTAAACTATTTTTCATACCCCTAAGTGATAAGGGTGGTCCACCCCAAAATTTTATTATTTATTTTATGGACAAAATTTTTTAATTTTACTTTTTTATGATTCAGCATTAAAAAATACATTCAACCCAAAATTTTCACCCTTCTACCATCAACCCCTATTTTTTAATAGCGATATTAGTACTTTAATAATTTTCTACTCTCGACGGTCTATAATTGATCAGTTACCACTCGATTAGTTATTCCCGCCAGGCGTCTACCGGTGTCACTTCTCACCCCGTAAATAGCACAGAATAGGGATGAGAACGAAGCCGGTCTCCTGTCTTTCTCACACAATAAGCTTTAAGCTTTTTTTTTTAATTATTCAAACGGGTTCATTTTCCAATTAGATTGCCATTCGCAATGACAATCAATAAGTCTCAAGGGCAAACGATGTATGTGTGTGGCTTAGATTTATTTTGTGATAAAATTACAATGAATTCAAAAATTAATGTTTGCTGTTTTATTATTTTTATAGGCCGTCATCGTTCACAGCGCTCCATTCCTCTTTCAGTCATATACCACATATCCACACACTTACAATAAGTTAGTTATTTTTTATTTAACTACCAAAATATTTACTAGAAATAATTTATATGGCAAAAAACGTTTTCCGGGTCAGCTAGCAATTATATAATAACTTAGTATAATATAAATATATATTCCACGATTCCACGTAGACATGATTTATACCAAAATTGATTGTAAATAATTCGTTTAAATTTTTCATGTTAATTGTAAAATTTCAAAGTAAAATTTTATTTCGCAGATAAAAAAAATAGCACTGAATTGTTTAACAGTATTGTACTGTATCAGCCTGTAAACAGCCCACTGCTAATCGAAGGTCTCTCCTCCATATATGGTTAAAGAAGGGTTGGAGATTAATCCACTACGCTGCTCCACTGCGGGTTTAATACATTATATATATAATACATTATTTAACAGAAATGTTACAGTTTTGAAAACGAGAGAAATTATTCAAAAATTTTAACTAAACATTAAATGCAGTAAATTCCCCGGCCTTATTTAAATTATGTCACGGTCCAAAAATTTCGAATTCAAAGTTTTAAAGGTTCACTGAACCAATAGGGAATTCAAGTAATTAAACTACAAATAACAAATATAATTGTAAAATTTTCGCTAATATATTATTAGTGTTTAGTCACTTTTATAAAAATATTAATAATGTAGGATGTTTATTTATTTATTTATTTGTAATAGAACTACCAACTAAATTACATGTTCTTTAAAATTAGACATTTTGGACCTTAGAGTACAAGTTACACATAATTTCACTTACAGGTAGTCACAGCATGCATTTGATTGACAATAGTGAAATAACAAATAATAAACTAATATTATTATTTAGTATAAATAAAAATAATATAATTTATTATAATAATTTTTGAAAACAACTTTGCGCTAATTATTTAGGATTATGCGTTTATAAGTATGGCGTGGGATTCAAATAAAAATAGTGTAGTTAAATTACCATTAATACAATCAATACACAATCTTAAATTAATACATAGAAATACGTAAAAATATGATTAGCGTACATATATAAAATAAATACATAAATAGTGATTATGAGTAATTCTTTTAAAAACAAATATACTATTAAACAAAAAAAGTAAAAGAATTTATTAAGAGAGTACTCCATTACTAAAATATTCTAAAGCATCCTATATACATATATCTCAATTTTCTCTTGTAATCCTGTCTAAAATAGATAAAAGCGAATATTCTCGTTAAATATGTAATATTACCGGATTTAAAGACAAAGTCACGTTCAGTGCCCGTACATCTATACCTATCTGAAACAAAATCGCAGCCGTTCGTTAAAGAATTTTCAACTAAAATCGTTTCGAGGATTTAAGACAAGATGTAAGGCTTTTAACACACTTTTACATGTCATTATGTTCAAAATGTTATTTTTCTACTTTAAACCATTCTTTTGTCTCAAATTTTAGAAAATAATTCAATAATTTTCTACCTGTTTTTAGTACAAATATTGTGATTTTCATTCGTCTATCAAGAGAAAGGTTCTTGTCTTACGTATTTATTTTTTATAAAAAAAATTGGAAATCAAAAGAAATTGGGGATTTACCTTGACAGTAGATTTCCCTTAAAGCAGCATATTTGTTTCATTACAACTAAAACCTACTGTATGCTTGGTTTTCTATTGAGAGTTTGCAAAGATTTCAAAGCTTATCAAAGCTTCAACATTTTCCACCTCCTTATAACTGCTATGTTCGTTCTGTAATCATATACGGCTCTATAGTGTGGAATCCGCATTACAAAACTCATATTCATAACATTGACTAGATTCAAAAGAAATTTATTAAGCATGAGACAAAACATATTTATTTTTAAAAATTCTAATTTTTTTTTTTTTTAGACGCAATCAGTTCCTCTTCGATTTACCGATTGTGAGAACTTAATTCTCGTAATAGTTTCATATATCGTTTTCGTAATTATTACAATGAGCAATTTAATAAAATTGTTTTTCTTTTGTACGGTAAATAACTTCAAAATTGAAATTAGAAAATGTTTAATTGAATTTTTTTTATTGTAATATTTAATCATTTTTTATCCTTCTGTCGCACTATATTGCACATTTGGAAATTTTACTGGTAATGCAATGTTTTATTGTAATTATTTATAAGTCATTCATATTGTGTGTTTCCCTAATAAACATTAAAAAAAAAACATTCTTTCAATTAAAACTCATTTTTATCGAGTCAGCTTTTTATATCGAGAGCTCCTTCTCGCATATACCGGGATCAGCGCCTTCAACAAATTGACAAATTCTTCATCTTTACGATATTAACAAAAATATCAATGACACGGGTAAAATAAAATAATACATTTGACATTGATGTCGAATGTCGATCTAGTTACATGAACCGTGATCGTGTTAAGATTTCGGTGTCCTTATCACTCATGTATGAACTGTGACATGAACCTTATACAAGTACCTAATTTTACATAAAAGTTTGAATTTATTTTCAATCAGGACGAATAAATATTACAATCGTCATCTAATAAATATATAATCTATCGCAGACAGATAATCTGGAAAATTTAATCATTATAACATTCCTTTATTTTAAATCCAACTTAGTACTTGAAAAGGATTACATACATGAGCTTCGAAAGATTAAGCGTCCAACTCGTAAAGTACTGTTTTCTATGCTAGAACTATTAGTGTAAAACCTTTTCATATGAAGATATTTAATTAGATATAACATTAGTTCCTTTAGAATACCTCAAAGAATAGCGTTTTACGTTTAATTAATTATTCGATGAGCTACACTTAATTAAAAAGATGAGAGTTAGATCTATTTTACGCTGGAACAAAACTGTGCGACATTGCAGTATGCCATAAGGCCGCATGCTCAGAATTGAAAATTTTGCATATATTGGCAAGAGTTGTGCGGCATGACAACACCTTACGTCATGTGGTAGACTGTCGCAGCTTGTATCCAAACAAGATGGATTATATGCGACATGTTTGATGCGTCAAAATTTATAGGTTATGTTTTGTTTGTATTTTCTTAATGTTCAAAGTCCTCATTTGACATTCTAGTAAAGTCTTTAAATAAGGCACCAAAATCTGATTTTATTTTGATAATAAACTAGTCCGTGGGCCGCTCTGAAATAATTTTCTTTTCAACCAACGTTTCTTCTTCCGGTATCTAGCTGCATGGCTTAATAAGTTAGAACAAAATAAGCTGCTGCCAAAGTTACTGATCAACCATATACTACGGTGTCTAATCCCCTCGATCAATGAAAAAAATAAAATTTTATATGATGCTACCAAAATTATCTAGGCACGATGTTGCCTCGGCGTAAAATAGGCTGCCACATGCCACAAATATTGGGTATATAGCATACTACAATATGGCGCACGCTACAATATGTAGCATTCGCCAATGTTGCTCTGGAATAAAACAGGCTTTACGCTTTATGCCACTTGATACCAAACTACGTAAATAAAAATAAAGGTCAAATTCCATAAATTAAAGACATTTTTAGATTAACAAGATGTCTATCACTGTTTTTCCTGTGATGACATTTATACCTTCTCGTTAGTAGTACTGAGTATGTGTGTGTATATCTGTGTATGTTTGCATACGTTTCGTGCATGCGTGTGTGCATATGTGTGTTGCGTAATAATAACGTAATACTATGACTTTAAAACGCTTCCGACACATCAGCATTCTCATGGTAAAAGTACGTAGTAGTTTAAAGTTTAGGAATAACAAACAAATAAATCTTTTCCCTTTATAATATTCAGTATATATTTAGATTTAGCGATAAAACACGTTTTGTTTTCGAAGCGACAAACTATAATTTAACAAGAAAGTTACGCTTGATTCCAGCACGACTGCTTCGAGAAAATTTTAAGTGAAATTACTCAGTTCAAAAATCTATGATATTTGATCACTAACAGGAATAGTTTCTTGGTTGTAAAAATAGTAATAATTCAGAATGCGTATGCGGTTTTTGTTACCACAATTTTTTTATAGATAATTTTGATTACAATTATTTTTAATTTTATTATTATTTATAAAAAACGACAACCGTTCTGATTTAGTGGTGCGAGTAGTCACCTCAAAGCCGCGCGCCGACGTTCGCGGATTTGATTCCCGCTCGGAACAGATATTTGTATTTGTACAAATATTTGTATTTTTGTACAAATATTTGTTTCCCGTCTGGTTGTATGTCCTTCTAGGTCTCCCCACCGTGCCTCAGAGAGCACGCAAAGCCGTCGGTCCCGGTTGCTATCATAGATACCTGATATCGATCGTTACTCATAATAGGGAAATTATCTGCCAACCCGCAGTAGAGCAGCGTGGCGGATTAAGATCCAACTCTTTTTCAATATGGAGAAGAGGCCTTCGCTCAGCAGTGGGCAGTAATAAATAATAATAATAAGTGTTACGTAATACATTGCCAATGTATATTTAAGATAAAACTGCGGATCCGATGTTGACCGCGCCACAGTGTCTCCCTCTCCTTAAAAGGATCATTTACCAATTCATAAATGTAAATCTTAATCGATTATATTTAAAAATACAAATACAAAAACAACAAAAGGACTTTATCATTTATACAACTGTTCTAAATGCAAAAGTATTAACATTAATAAGAAGCGTATCTGAGAAAGGAAAAATAAAACAAAAGAAAATTGTACTTATCCAGTGTCAACTTCAGAAGCTATTTATATAACGAGCACTCTGTCAATACCTCACCGGCAAGCCCATTACTTTTGTATGTTGTTTTTATTTATGTGACTTTATGTATTCAGTTACATAAAGTCTAAAACACTCTATAAATACCTCATTGATGGGTACACGCCTCATATATTAATAACAAAATTGATTGCACATTAATTCGCCAGCCCGAAGTTGATATCGATGTTTTAAAATTGTTCACGAAAATTCAAGTTGATGAGATGCGTCCTCGGTAAATAAAACTTGAAGGTCATTTATCAGATATATGTGATAAGATATATTTTAATCACCAACTTTTCTGTTACCATCGATGTTTTCTATGCACTGAGACATCTCGTCTTTTCGTAGACATACATACAGAAAAATAACAGAACTTTTCAGTAATGTTTTATTTTCTCATGTTAATTTTTTATCTTAATGTTACAAATATTAAATATTTTTTGTATTAAAATAAAATCTGACTTACTTAAAACAGATTGTTGGTACCCTTATGTATCTATGTCAATTAAAATATATCAATAATCTACTTACCGAATTTTTCGAATGGGCGTGGACGTCTAAATCCGATACTTCATAATATATTCCCTATGGAATAAAGTAAAGAGGAGACACAAATCAGTTTCGAGGCTGACTTTTGTAAAAAAGTCAGCCTCTTTATTTAGTAAAAAATCGAATGATGATTAATAATGTCATATCCAGTAATTAAAAACGTCAATTTTACAAAAAGCCACGAAGAGCAGTGGCGGATTTACCAGTAGGCTGAGTAGGCTGGAGCCTATGGCGGCAAATTTTAGGGGGGCGGCAAATTTCAGGTTCAAAATGTTTTTTGTCTTACATAAAAAAATAAAAAAATACCTTATATATACAGATAAAAGAAGTCCCGAAAATTTAATGAAATTACAATATTTTGCTACTCTGTACAATATACCGAATCCTAACAACTCCAAGATCTGTACGAGTATAAGAAAAATTACTAAACGCTTTGTAAAGTAATATACGAGTACTTTTATGAATATGAATTTTTAAAATATTCCAATAGCGTAATTAAATATTACAATTAAAATTTAATAGCTTATTTGACCCATTTTGTTTTACTAATTATTACAAAAAAAAAATCTGTGTACCTAAATGTTACTAGGTCCACTCATAAAATAAGCTTAATAAGCGCCCTTCTTATAGGTATACATACTTAACAAGATCACGTGATAAAAGTTTATTGAAGTTTTATGTTTTGTTTGTTATAATTTTAAATATGATACATGATTTTAGTAACAAATTTTTTTTTCAATCGATCAAACTTTTTTAAATAAAAAAAAGTAATTTGTTTATACTGAAAGTAAAAGATCTGTATATTGTAGACCCTGTTTAGCGTCGGTCGGTTCAGTTCTAAAAGACTACGAAGCATTTAATGACTAGAAAAATGCAGTGTTCCTAATAGCTCAGCACGAAAAGTCTGTGCGTTATAAATCTAGTATCCTTAGTTTGTAATCTAGAAGTTAGATTGATGGCTGACTCGACAATTTACTGCATGTACAAATTGATGAAGAAATTACTTATAGGAGAAATGTTCTAAGCAGAGTTGTTGCCTTAGTGAAGCGACTGTGTTCAAGAGACCTCGCTTTCAGAGGAAAAAATTAAAAATTCGGTGATTCGCATAACGAAAATTATCCTCCGAAATTCGGTCCTTTTTTAGCCATACATATGGGATGATTTGGGAATCAAAAATCAAGGAGTACCAGTTACTTATTAAAGACCGTTTGCGATGTGTTTATTCTTTTGACGGGTCATAAAGTCTTGAAACGGATTGGAGACGAGATAATAGGAGCGAAATATTTTTCTTTAATCATCGATTTATGTGGATCAACTTACCCTTGTCATTAGAAAGGTTTTGGAATCAGGCGAACCGTGTGAAGTATTTCTCAAGTTTTTGCCGTCAGTGAGACATAAAGCTGACGAAATGCTTTGTGCCACTATTTTGGAACTCAAAACTCTGGGCATAGATATTGAAGATTGTCATGGACAGTCATATTATGATAATACCCCGAATATAGACTAGCTAGAGTGCATCTACAACGGCTTGCAGACAAAAATTCAAAACGCTTTTCGCTTTTTACGTGCCTTGTTCTGCCTATTCTTTGAATTTAATAGCAACTGCGGCTGTTGAATCGTGTACATCCTTTCCTGTAGTATCATGAAGAAGCTTGTTGCTTTTTATGAAGCTCGACACAACACGGGTAAAAATTAATGAGTAGAATCGCGAAGTTCAAAACTCAGAAGACTGAGAATCTGAAACGTTGGTCAGCAAGAGAGGATATGCAAGTAAAAGTTTCAGGGGTTCTTGGGAAGTTCACGATTCGTGGCGAAGTTCTTCAAAAATTGGAATTAATCAACGATGACTGTACCGAAAATACTGTAACGCCTTATCGCGTCGCAGGATTACTTTCGTTTTTTAACAAACTGGAAATGGTGGTAATGGTTTTTGTATGAAATGTTTTTTTTTTGGAAAGAATAAACAAAGTGAATGTCCAAATTCAGAGTAGATACCACAAAAGATTTAATCACCGTTGCCAATCCTTACGAAATCACTCCCGTAAGTTTTTCGTAGCTGAACGAGAGAATTTCAAGTAATTCGAATAAGAGGCGATGGAATTAAGCGTTTCCAAGCAATATACATAAGAAACCGGAAAAAGACTACCGAAAAAAAAACAAGATTTGATGAAACACCCGATGAAGATATTAGAATGACTGCGAGTGAAACTTTCAGGGTTAACACATTTCTTGTCCTAACAGTTAGACTCGTGTCCAAGTTAGAAGAACGGCAGAAGGCCTACAACAGATTTAACGAGAAGTTTATATTTCTAACCAAAATGAGTGAGTTGTTACCATCGACCTTAATGGAAAAAGCCATTTTCTTGGAAAAAATGTATCCTAATCATTTAGAAAGTGTTAAGGACTTTCAATGCCATCTTTTGCCTTTGCAATGCAAAATAGAATTTGGAGAAAATTTATCACATAAAAAATAAACTTGGATAAAGCACTTCGAATGGCTCTATGTACCAGCAACAAATTGTTCGGGTGAGAGAAGCTTTTCTTACTTAAAGCGAGTGAAAAACTATCTACAGTCGACTTAAAGATAAGTAAATCTAAATGCTTTAGCTCCTTTATGAAAAAGTTAGAACTAATGAACAAAATTTCATACGATGATATAATTGATAATTTTGCAGACTTAAAATTTCGCACAAAGGTAATGTAAGACTCAGAACTTAATTGATTTCATTGCCATCATAAAACGGATTGTTTACAGATAATTTAATTGGAATATTGCTCGTATTGTTTTTAGACTGTAAGTGCTATAACAAATATATAACAACGTTTATAGAATTTACATTATTTTGTGTAAGTAGTTTTAAGGCACACCTTACCACAGCTTATAAATATACCAAGAGGGTATTTCTTGAGTAAATTTCACTAAATTGTGAGTAGTAAGAATACCCTAGGAACTGACATAACGACCTGATCTGACTGACATGACCTGACCCTTAGTTCACAATCATATTAACCCTAGACACCTAACCTTCGTCGAATCGACGAGTACGCCGCATTAATATCGCTATAACTATTCGGCACGCGTGTCGATCATCAAGTTTTCTCTTGTCAATTCAATGTTCGTGGAGCACTTCCGGGTGGCGACCGTGCCTGGCTGGTAAGTACTTCTCTTTACGAAATATTGCGAAAATAGTCGTCGTTTTGACGAATGGTTAGGGTGTTGTGTATAATATTTTTATAGTGTTTGCTTTTTTTTTGTTCATAGTGCTTGCTCTTTTTAGCAGCTTTTACCATGGCTTCCAAACGATGGCTAACTAAGAAAAATACAACGCGTCTGTTAATGGATGAGGAAGATCCCAGTGTGTTAGAGGAGTCATCGAACAGCGAAACAGAAGATTATTTAGAGGTGGATGATGCAAAAAGTGACGCTCAAGATGAGGTTTCCGACCATAAAAATATTTCTTCGCTTGATCTGCACGACAATGTACCGGAGCCAGAAATACCTCCGACTCTATCTGAAGAAGGCTCAGGTACTGATTCAGTTATCTTGATGTTAGGGATGTGAGATTAATAGAAAAGAATCGATTAAATAAAAATCGATTAATCTTGATTCAATATTAATCGATTTCTCAAAAATCGATTAATACCAAAATAAATAATCGATTTTTACGAAAAATCGATTATTTTATTAATCTTTTCTTCTTCTCTTCTTAATCTTATTAATTTTTTTCTATTTTTTAAAAATGTACATGCTTTTCATATTCCAATAATAAACCTAAGAGATTCATATTAACAATTTATCAGGTTAAAAATTAAAAAAAATAAATAACCAATTTTAAAATAAAAAACAAAGCGAATGTTCCTTAAAACTTTCAAGGTTGAGAATAAGGAAGGACAAATTTTCAGTACGATTAAAAGTTTTACTATAATAAAAATGAGATGGTGAGCATCCCAACAAAACCTTATGGTCTGAAAAACTAAAATATAAATCAATTTTAAAAAATCGTCATAAATTTTCAGTACTATTTTATAATCACAGTACAATAGCATTTTTGTTGTATGGAATGTTTTTTATGGATCTAGCTGCATTTTCTACACTGATTCCAAATCTATACTCAGATTTATGCTAGCAGCTCTACTTTTTGAGATATGAAGGGTAGCTATTTTTATCAAAAAAACATGGTTTCTCGTCACATAACAATTTATTTAACTATCTAATTAGAACAGAACTTTCTTTTATGTGACTTTCTTGAATAAGTTGGAGTTTTATTACTATTCTGAATAATCCAACAGTAGTCAGTACTATAGTAATCATACTTTCACTCCAATAGCCTTGGTAGCGCTCCTCCATGGTGCGAATATACTGATGAAAGCGTTCTCCCTGCTCCTCGCTTAAATCTCAAAGATATTCACGAAATCGATCAAGGTGGCTATGAGGAAAATGCATCTTAGTGCTGTTGCATCCAAGTTGCTGAAAGTATAATAGTAACTGCTTGACGTGGTCAGGAAAGTCGACGGACTTCTTATTTCTCAAAAAGTTTTTTACGAGCCTAATAAACTCATTCCAGGCATTTTTGTCTGTGGTGTTGTGGAGATCTCTTATTAAATCATTTAGGTCCTCTTAGTTTAATGGTATTAGTCTTTCGGCGTCTTCAAATTTGCTACCATTCTCTTTGCAGCTTGTATCACTTTCCTTAATTCGTTGAACAATTTTGTGTGGACATACCTGAGATGTACTTGGTTGGGGTTCTAATGTATCAGTAGAGCGCAGGACAGGTCTAGTATTAAGGGCACAGTAGGATAAACCCACATGGAATTATTTTGGCGGTTAATTCCTGTTATGTTTGCAACGCAGAAATAACAGTCGTTGTGGTAGTTCGACGGTTCACGCCAAATCATAGGAATAATAAGGTTCAAGGGATACCTCTTATTATTTTTCCATAATCGTAAAGACTCCATACACGTTTTACACACTTTATTCGGTATCCAAGACTTGTTGTTTGTTTCCAATGGCTGTTGAAAGTACTACATGTAGGCATTTTTCACAAAGTCTGACACATTTAAACAGAATATTTTAAATTTATATTTGCCACAAATGTGTTATTTGGATTGTTTACACAGGTCCTTATAGACGAAGCCATTACAAAAAAGAAACAGAAACTAGTAAGACGTTGACGATAGCGATATCAACAGTCAAATGGAGAGTACATTTTAAGGGTGTATATGTATCTCCTAAACTAGAGCTGCTAAAAAAATCTGAGGATAGATTTAAAAAAAAACACCTAAAAAAAAAGTGAACCTAAATTAGTAAACAACAAGTAAAAATATATCATAAATATGTCATACAACAAAAAAAAGAAGTTCGATTTTGTTGTGGAGTGAATAGACTAGTCTTAAAATAAAATACTTAAAACGATATGTAATTAAAAAACTAAACGACTACGTTGTGGTCTCAAAAACTAAAATATAATCTTTCGCTGTTTATAAAATTGAAACTTACTTCAAGTTTTTTTTCATCCGTCGCATAGATGGCGCTATGATGAAAATCGATTTAAACGCGTAATTTATATAATCGATTTATTAAAAATCGATTAATATTACTATAACAATCGATTATAAAAAATCGATTAAAATGAAATAAAAATCGATTTATATAAAAATCGATTATTTTTTTACAGCCCTACTTGACGTTAACCCAACGAAATATTCGAAGTCGGTCCCGTCATGTTTGGACTACGAGCAAAGATCGTACTTCGAGTAGAGCAGCTGCAATAAATATAGTGTTACTCCATCAACCCTATAAAATGACACTTATGGAGACTACGAGCCAATAAAATAGAAATCCCTGAAGAAATGAAGAACAATAGATCAAAAGCCGTCGATACATCGATGTTCTGTTCCGATGGTCCCCTTACGCTTCTTTCTTGCAAGGTAAAACCAAAACCAAAACAAATCAAATGAGGGTAGGCGTGAAGTTAAAAGTCTTAAAATTTGCTCTGCATTTAAAATTTTAAAAATAATACAATCTCTAAGATTAATCATAAATCAATGTACCTGTGATATTAATTAGCCTGCCAGCTATTCTGAAATCTAATAGAAATACAGAAACAAGGTTCTTCATTTTATCAAGACACTACACCACTTGCACAACAATGGAGTCAATTAAGCAGACACTAGATGAGCTTAAGCAAGTTTTTAATACAAGGATGAACGAATTTCTGGAGGAAATAAAGGGAAGTACATCCACTACTAGTCCAATTTCTGACATCAATAAGCAATTTAATTCCTTCCGTTCCTTTGTCCTGAGTGCTCTGGATAATCTTGACCGTCAAGTTGAGTTCCTATCTATAAAACATGATGAATTAGAGATGCGGTCACGGAAGAAGATACTTCTGTTACATGGAGTCACCGAGATAAACAAAGAAGACACAGCTGCCCGTGTGGTCAAATTGTTTAGTGAAAATCTCAAACTCACACAATTTACATCTGATTCCTTTAGTCGTTGCCACAGATTGGGTCGCCCTAATAAAGATAAACCACGGGTCATACTAATTAAATTTAGAGATCTTACACTAAGAAACCAGGTTTGGTCATCGAAAGTTAATTTCAAAGGTTCCGGTATCACTGTCTCGGAGTTCCTGACGAAAAGGCGACATAAGATCTTTCTAGCTGCTCGCCAGCGCTTCGGTGTCACTAAATGTTGGACCAGGGATGGTGTTATAATTGTCCTGGGCGATGATGGCTCTAAACACCGTGTATCAACTATGTCGGAGCTGAATTTAATTCCTGGGTCGACCTCATCTGATATCGAGGCTCCAAACGTGTCCCCGAATGTGGAGGTTGTCAAGCCATCCAAAGTGATCACAAGGGTCAAGAGAACAATTAAGAAGTGTTAGACACCTATATATAGTACTGGACTCCCTTTGTTTTTTGTTTTTCTTTTGCTTGGTCTTTGTTGTTTGTTTACTTGTTGGACCCATTTACCGTAAGTACCTCTAGGCTCTATCCTATTAGTACCCATTTTAATATTGCCTTCGTACGCAATCTAAATTCTCATATATTTAATTCAATGGCTTTGTTCTAAAATATACAACATTTTTATTTTCAATTCCGTACATAATAATATCACATTAACATACATAGTTATGTACTTATTATGTTCAATTACCTATTCGTTTTATTTACTGAGTTACTGACAGACATTTGACAAATGACATTTGACATCTAGTTCCGTTCGGAAATTTCTTATTTTTATTCTTATATTTTAAATTAATTAGTGGCTGCGTTCAGTGAAAAATGGGTCCAATAAGTTGTTTTATTTTCTTTTATTGTCCTTCTTTTTTATTTTTATTTTTTAAAGAATATTTTGTTTAATTGATATCAATTAACCTCTTGTGTTTTTGTATTCTAAACTAATTTTATTTTTGTGTTATTTAAATATTTTTGTTCACTGTAGCTGGCTGGTAATGGCTTAAAGCTTAATTAGTGAAATCAAATCTGATTGTATATTTTATATAGTTTAAAAATAATATATTATACTAGTATTTACGTATATTTATATAATTTAAGTACATATATTTTATAATATTATTATACATATATATTGTTAATTAATGTCGTCTCTAAGTAGTTTTCAAAGTGATCATTATTTTTCTTTATCGTCATCTGACGAATTGCCTAGTGATGATAGTTTCCACAGTACAGATTCTCCTTCACTGAATTTTACCCTTGATTCACTCTTCTCAGACTGCTTGAAAGATTTTAATGTGATCCATATTAACGCACAAAGTGTTCCGGCTCATTATCCCGATATGCTTGCGTCGTTTGACTGCCGCAACATTCATGCCATTCTCATATCTGAGTCATGGCTTAAGCCCTGTTTACCTTCAACTTCGTACTCATTACCTGGTTTCCAACCTATTCGCAATGACCGTATCGGTAGGCGGGGTGGGGGTGTGGCGATCTACTTACGTTCTAACATTCCTTTTAGTGTCATTAGTTCGTCTAGCCAACCCCCTGTTACCGATGCGGCGGAACATTTGCTTATTGAAGTTACTCTTTCTCATTCTAAAGTCCTTCTTGGTGTTTTCTATAACCCTTCTTCTCTTTATGATTACTTTCCAAATTTTGAAAATATCCTAGAAAACCTTGTCCCTATATACAGTCACATAATCATAATGGGAGATTTTAATACTTGCTTACTGAAAGGTGATGCTTCGTGTAGAAAATTATTTGATGTGGCTGAATCTTGTAATCTACATATCCTGCCTCTTTCAGCCACACACCACTCTCCTGGCTGTACCCCTTCGCTTCTCGACCTTATTTTGGTCTCATCTCCTGACTTAGTCTCTAAGCACGGACAATGTTCCGCTGATGCGTTTTCCTATCATGACTTGATCTACCTCTCATACAAAATTCGTCCTCCTAAAGCCAAATCTAGAACGCTTCTGCGACGTAATTTTGGGGGAATGGATAGAAGCAGACTGTGCGATGATGCCCGTGACTTGGATTGGTCGGTAGTTTTTGATGCTGACACAATAAATAAAAAGGTCGAGACGTTTAATATGCTGCTCACTCGACTTTATGACATACACGCACCTATTAGACCGGTCAAAATAAAACATCTACCAGCGCCATGGTTAACTGAGGAGCTAAAGGTGTTAATTGAGAAAAAAAATCAAGCCAAATCTCGATTTAAGAAAGAAAACTCAGACGTTAAACGCGAGACTTACAAGAAGGCCCGAAATCGCTGTAATACATCTTGTAGAGATGCTCAGCGCCGCCACATCCACAAATCTGTCGAAAACGGCGACATCGCTAAAACCTGGAAGTTTCTTGAAACACTAGGAGTTGGAAAAGCATCTAGTAAAACCTCTATTAATATTGATATTGAACTTCTGAATTCACATTTTTCTTCTTCCACTGTACTTGATGTTGCTGAAAAACAACAAACATTAGATTTTCTTTCATCGCTTCCAACTTCTAACTTCCCACCGTTTACCTTTTCTTCTTTCACCGAATGTGATGTTAAAAGGAGCATATTGTCTGTGGCCTCGAATGCTGTCGGTACAGACTGTATAAGCCGTAATATGATCATTCCCATCCTAGATATTATTATCCCTGTCTTAGTACATATTCTAAATTATTCCATCACATCTTGTATTTTTCCTGATGCGTGGAAACATGCTCAGATTGTCCCTCTTCCTAAAAAACCTAATGCTGTCAACCTATCTGATTTCCGACCGATCTCCATTCTCCCCTTCCTATCAAAAATTCTTGAAAAGTTAGTTTTCCACCAATTAAACATGTTCCTTAACGAAAACTCGCTTCTAAATCCTCTTCAATCCGGCTTCCGTACTGGTCATAGTACGGTCTCAGCTCTGGTCAAAGTTACTGACGATATTCGGTTAGCCATGGACAATAAACAACTCACAATTTTGACTCTTTTGGATTTTACTAACGCATTCAACACTGTTGATCATGATAATTATACTGCTGAGTGTGTTACGTTCCTTTAACATATCTCCATCGGTGAGAAACTGGTTTCTGAGTTACCTCAAAGGACGTCGACAACGTATATGCCTTGATGAGGCCTTCTCTTCATGGCGTGATGTCCAAGCTGGGGTACCTCAAGGTGGCGTTTTGTCTCCTTTGCTCTTTTCAATCTTCATTAATTCCATTACTCAATGTATTTCTTCTCTCTACCATATGTATGCAGACGATATTCAGATTTATCGCCACTCTACATCCGAGCATATTGCTAGTGCAGTCGATATAATCAACATGGACCTTCGAAATATTTTGGAATGGAGTAAGCGTTATGGTCTTAGTGTCAACCCTGGAAAATCGCAAGTTATCATTATTGGCAGCCCAGGCATTATTGCGAAAATAAACAACCAAAATCTACCTCCTGTTGTTTATAACGGTATAAGGCTGCCTTACTGTTCCACTGCTAAAGATCTTGGTGTTCACCTTGATAACACGCTGTCATGGTCGGTGCAGTTGAAGGAAATCAGCGGGAAAACTTTTTCAGCACTGAGCTCATTACGTCGCTTGAGATATGTTCTGCCAATCCCCACCAAAATTATGTTAGCAAACTCTCTCCTGCTATCTATTCTAGACTACGCAGATGCAAGCTATCCTAATTTGACCGAGGACCAACTTAATAAACTTGAGCGACTCCAAAATCTTGCTATCAGGTTCATATTCTGCCTTCGCAAATATGACCATGTTTCTGAATTTCGCTTTAAGCTCAAGTGGCTTCCTATTCGCCGGAACTTGCATATTCTTTCTCTGCTGTACTGTGTGCTATTTAATCCTAAGGCTCCTTCTTATATGAAGGATAAATTTGAATATATTGGAAATGCCTCGGAAGAATTAAGATCATCTCGAAATCTTATGCTGAAGCTGCCTGCGCATCGAACTAAATTTTTTGCACAGTCTTTCACTGTTCAGGCTATAAAATTATGGAACAGTTTGCCATTGCACATAAGAAAAGCCGAATCACTCTTAACATTTAAGAAATATGTTAAAGATCACTATCTTAAGCTGAAGACGACTTGATTACGATATTTATTTACCTATTTTTTTTTATTTATTTTTTTTATTAGATGTTTTTATCTTTTTATTTTATTTTATTTTATGTTTAATATTTATTAGTTTATAATAGAGATATTTATTATATTTGCATTTACATATTTATTATGTATCTTATATAAGTATTGTATGTATATATTAGTATGTAAGTTTATTATATAACTGCACAACCTACCTGTTTCTTTCTTTGCTGAACTTTTCTTATCCATGTGGGTTGTCTGGAAGAAATGGCTAATTAGCCATAAGACCGCCTGTTGTACTACACAATTTTGATACGACTAATTTGTAACTATGCTTTTGTTAAATTTTTGTGGTGTGCAATAAAGAATAAATAATTAAATAAATAAATAAAACCATCAAAAATTGTTTACTTACTTTCTTCGTGTGATGAGGACGGCACAGTTGACCCCCACACAAAAAAGCCCCACATGGTTCAATTTTCACAAAAGGTGGTGGATACGTTTGACCAAATGTGCTCAGTAATGTCTTCCATTGTGTGTTTTCTACGGTATGTTCAACATGTCATGTATTAACATCTATATAATTAACTGCCATAATACTTGTGTAATAGGACAAAAAGAAATGAATCGACGTGATTTTATGAAGAAGCTGCATATGCAACTGGTAGAATCGTGGCTCAAAATCCGTCTGGAAATTCGTACTATGCCAAGACACGTGAAGGACAAGATAAAAATGTGTTATCGAGTAAGGTCAAGGTCAGAAATCATCATCTAACAATGATCTTCAGCCAGTCGAGGCTGCGAACAGAAAAAGAAAGATTTGTGGCCTATGTTCAAGTTCATACAAGAAAAGGCGCATGACAAAATGTTACTGCTCAAAATGCAATACCGCAATTTGTGGTGAGCATTAAGTAGATTTTTGTGTACTGTGAACTTAAAAATAATTAGTTTTTTTGTGTTATACAAAGTAATAAGACTATTATAATTTATGTTTGCCAAAGAAAATAAGGTTATTTTTATTATGTTTTTTTAAATTTTATATATTGGTAAGTGTCTTCGTCATTTATCTCAAAAAGTCTAGTGTTTTGTAACATTAGTATAAAATAAATATTTTCTTACCAAACTACAAATATTTTATTTTATTTTACTAAAATAATGTATGTTTTACTTAATTAACTAATAAAACTAGCGAACAAATATATATTTACATAAAATTATACGGCGCCAAAAACTGTTCGTCTAATCGACGAATGGTTAGGTTAAAAGGGATATGTTCGAAGGTTAGGTGTCTAGGGTTAATAACGGGAAAAAGCTGATGTAATTATGACAATAGAGTACAAATCATAAAATTGAAATTTCATTTACAAAAAAAAAAAAATGGTTGTAAACTAGGGTATTGAATCGGCAAAGTAAGGAAGGGCGGCAAAAATTGAATAGCCTACTGGCGGCAAATGTGTAAATCCGCCACTGACGAAGAGTATTATTTGAAATATCCCAAAGTGTCGCTAACGATGAATAAATTCTGGAAAGTTATATCAAATTCGAAAATAAAAAGAGTCTATTTTTAATTATACACAATTTACGCCGAGTTGCACGAAACAAATTTAAAATTTAAGTGTTTATTAAACTAATTTAATCACAAGAATCGTGATTATCTGTTGCACAAAACGTACATCTGATTAAGTTAACAAAAAAATTTAGTTTAATTAAAGACCTATCTAATAGATGATTAATTCCAACAGCTTTAAATTAAGTTTAATATTATTATTAATTTAATATTATTATTATTTATTTTTTTAATTAGTTCTGCAGATCAAGAGACGTTACTCAATGTATATAATGCTCTTGCAAAAAGTATTATACAGTATTGCATTGTCGTTTGGGGTGGCATTGGTAAAAATGCTTTAATTCCTTTGGAACGTGCTAATAGAGCCTTATTAAAAGTTATGCTTGGGAAACCAAGGCTGTACAGTACTGATTTACTCTATAGAGAGTGCTCACCTCTAACTGTAAGACAACTTTACATTGTAGCTGTTGTTCTCCGCAAGCACAAAAGTATTGTCTTTAAGCCTATTCCTAATCGCTATGCACATAGGGTTTGCGACACAGCTTCTTATAGAACGACTTTTGCTCGTCATCAATACTACATTATGAGTAGCTACTTATACAATAAGGTTAATAAACTTAAAAATATCTATTCACTACCTGTAAACAAATGTAAATATGTGGTAAAAAATTGGATTAGGAACTTTAATTATGTGGAAACAGAAAATATTTTTCAAATCTAAATTTCAAACGCACAAATTTGTACAAATTATGTGAAATTCATATAAAATAAACTATTATTTGGACATAAAAACTGACAACTATGACACAGTTTATACTAGTATAGCTGTCAACGATAACCTCTTTTATATATTTGAATACTATGTTTAATTTTACTTGTAAAGAATGATTTGTACTTATAATATGTCAATAAATTATTATTATTATTATTATAATCATGAGATCAACTAATTTTAAGATTAATTGCAACTTAACTAACGGAAAATTAGCGACGGTTTCGTGCAACTCGCCGTTAAAGTGATCCACTTAAAACCACGAGATTATAATTCCATTTCTCAAAAGATCGTTTAAGCCACAATTTTAAGACGGTATTAAGAGATTTTATTCCTAAAGGAATAAAAAAGATCTTTAAAATCCCTAAGCAATATTATAATATTAACGATAAAATATTTAAGAACCTCAAAAGTTAGCTGAAAGGGACTTTGCTGGACTCTAATTAAGAAATTTTATTTGTTAATAATATCCCTAAATAAATATAACAACAGTACGATATCTTTCTCAGTCTGTTCATTACATTGTGTTAAGCTTTTAATTAACAAGTCCGATTTCTATCTTTGTAATGGAATCTTGCGATCCAATTTTCTTCCAGTTTCACGAGTTCGAATTATTAAAAGTTTGATTACTTATTTAAAACAAATAAACAATAATATATATCTATAATGTTGACCACGTCATTTAATCCCTCAGGAATAAAAAGGTAATTACTGTGATGTGAAAATTTAAATTAAAAAAAAAACAGAGGACGCGTAGAGTTTTACATGAGTTATGTTTGGATATTTATTAGGTAATTGATTCATATTATCATAGAGTGACCTTTTTAAAGCTTATATATAACCTTCTACCATAAATAAGCTCTAAGGATCACCTGATTAGAGCGTTAATAAAAACAAACAAATTCTTAAGTATGTTTTTTATCCCAAACAATATCAACTATTTCAATTCTGTACACTTAAGGGTATCGTATACGTTCACTGAATAGAATATTTCCAGAAAATATAAAAAAAAAATAATATAAAAAAGCGTATCGAAAACATTCTAGTCTCCAATAATAATTAAAGGAGCACAAAACTTTTAACTCTAATTGTATTTTTTACAATTGTAATTGTTGTGTATCTTTTATTGGACGGCCATAAAATAAATAAACTTCCTAACATTTCCCCGAAATACTCCAGCTCATTACTCTAATACAAATCTGACACACCATTATTTCTTGTTAGTTGACCTTCGACCCATTTCAGATTCGCTATCAGATTCTTGATAACAACCTCGAGTCAAGGCTTAAAGTCTATTTATAAATACGATTTTATAATTTGATTTGATAATTTGATTTGATAATTTTATTTTTAATTTATTTATAACTTATTGAAAAATACGTTGAGTATAGAAGAAAATAAATTATAAAAATTTTAATTATAAATTATATAGTATAAGGAAAAATCACGGTCAATTAGCTATTTCGTTGAGAAACAATAAAATTGAGATTTTAATACATAAGGTAAAGTTAGGTAGTTATCTTACAAATTAAGACACATCACAGTACCTACACAGCAATTCTTTTACGACATATATATATATAATATTCAATATGGTAAATACGAGTATATATTATAGGTTAGATAAACAGATTATTTATTTAAAAATCCTTTTTGTATATTTTTTTTGTATATATATTAAAAGAGATTTTGCATATTTTATATAAGAAGAACTGACGAACTAAATTTAATTTTATGCACTGGTAACTGTAGCAA
Source organism: Euphydryas editha (assembly GCA_036937285.1). Taxonomy (NCBI): domain Eukaryota; kingdom Metazoa; phylum Arthropoda; class Insecta; order Lepidoptera; family Nymphalidae; genus Euphydryas; species Euphydryas editha. The sequence continues at coordinate 18,048,060 of JAUPFZ010000010.1, forward strand.
GTAACTTCGGAAAACTATCTTAATTCTGAATAAAAAAAGAAGAATCTAGAAATTCTAATATGGACACGTGAGGCAGACGGTTGTATTCATTTTGAGTTTTTTTACCGACTTCAGAAAAGGAGGAGATCGCAGTTTGTCTGTTTTTTTTTTTTGTTTGTTTGTTACGCCATTACTCCGTCAATTATGAATCGATTTTGATGATTATTTTTTTAATCGGTAGATCATACTTCAGAGAAGGTCTCAAAGAAATTTTATCAGAATAAATTTAGTGCTTTTAAGAAAAACCAACAAAAACAATTACAAGATAAGTAAAAAAATCAAAAGAAACAAAAATTGGTTGTCTGTAAATTCGGTTTACGGACGATAATTATACGTGATAATGTCATAAGAAAAGATTGATACAAAAAAGTGTGTGTGTTAAAAAATTGAAAATTGTAATTAAAAATATGTACACACGTAAGAAGTTATACTTATAATAACACGGTGCACCGAGTTAGTTATCTGTAATTTTTATTTACAAGCTTGTAGCGTAACGTAATTGTTATTAAAGTTATTAGCAACTAGCGACAGATGGTGGTTATGGAAATCAGTTTTAATATCTTTCATTTTTATTTTAAATTTACTTTATTTTATCAAAATATTGTTCATCTGATACGAACTACAAAATAATTTAATAAAACTAATACATTGGAAAAAGAAACCAATTTATGTACAATAAAGTTATCTATATCTTGTAACTAATATGATTCATAATAAGATGATAAACAAGAATGGCTACTTGCATTGCATCATATTTTCTAATAATTAACAGGTAATAAATGAATTAATAAAAACTGAGAAATAAAATGCAATACTAATATTATATAAATATACTAGTCATCTTTTATTAGCAAAAGCTTCATTAAAAACAATTCACGTGTAGGTTGCGTCTCTTCTACTCAGACGCACCAGCCGATGGAGTGTAAGAGAGATAGATGCGTCACAAGCCGAACGCTTATGCCGATTGTGCCTCTCTATCGCTTGTTTCGCGCTCTCGCTCGCGGAACGTGCCAATGAGTCTTGATTTTTTTTCGTGCGTACAGTCGGCTTGCATCGATTTACTAGACGTTATCACGTAATAATATACTACTACTAATAATATATTTTTTCTTCTTTAAACGATCTTCCTTCTCGTCCCTACTTTCTTCCAAAAGGCGCTATCTCATTTGTGCAGCGCATTTAGTAGGCCTACCCCAAGGAATTTATATACAAAACTGGAATGCTCACGTGCACTCAAAAAACGTTCCTACGACCAGGATTGCATCTCTTTCTATCATGGTTTCAAGGTAACTCTCGTAAGAAAGAGACAAAATACCAGTAGTCAATAAAATGCTCGGAACGATTTTTCACTTTACATGTTATAAGTCAATGTCAACTTTATGTCAAATACTTCAAGATGTATATTTGAATATACAATTTTATTAAGTGAGTGTTCCAGTTATGATATAAATTCCTTGGCCTACCCATATCCATACTAATATTATAAATGCGAATGTAACATGATGGCATTTGGTACATATATAATAGACCTTACGAAAGGACATAGGCTAACTTTTATTGTGAAAAAAACCCCTTCAGGTTGAAATAGACGTTCGTCATTGTCGAAGATAAAAACATGAAACATTGTATTTAAATACTTCACAAGAAGAAGAAAAAATGTTTGTTTTAGCGTTTTTGAAAATTCGACCTTTATGGGGATGAAAAAATGGGTCAAATTTCGTATGGAAGTTCAGTAAGTTCAGGAAGTTCACAAGCAAATTCAGGCTTACACTGCTTACCCCGGAACTGATATTAATGAAATTTGGAACGAATGTATCGATACTTATATACCTACTAGCTGCTGCCCGCGACGTCATCTGCGTGAACGCTTAGATTACACGTTGTTACAGATAGCATGATAATATGTAGGCTATATGTTAACTCGACTTCTTAATAATATTCGTGCCAAATTTGAAGTAAATCCATGCAGTACTTTTCGAGTCTATCCTGGACATACATACAGACAAACAGACAAAAATTCTAAAAACTATATTTTTGGCTTCGGTATCGATTGTAGATCACACCCCAAGTATTCTTTAAAGAAAATATTCAATGTACAGTTTTGACTTTCCTACCATTTTATTATATGTATATAGATTCACAATTTATGATCAGCTATTTTTGGATGTCTAGAAATCGATCGAGAAACTGATAAGTTGATATTCTGAAGTAAGGTAGTTGACATTATATAGAGCGGCATTTTATAGCCCACAGTATTCTAGGATTAAAAACAAGATTATGATGAATCATTGGCTCTGATTCGCCTCTTTGTTATGATGTTGTTACCATTCAAAGTTAGAAAAACAATTTGATAGAGTTATAAGAAAAACCATGGTGACCATAGAAAAAACAGAACCAAACAGATTTGACGACAGCTCTGGTAAATATTATTATACTCGTAATACTATTTATGAGCTACGTTTTACTTTTCTATACTAAAAGTCGTAAAACAAAATAATACATTAAATGAAATACCGTAATGAAATTTATAAGTAAAACTACTATTTTTGTGTTATTGGGAATTGCAAAAAATACTAAAATGAGACCCGGAACTGATTTTGATAAAAGCTAAAATTATACCCAAGCAGTAAAATGTTAGCTTTCAATTCTTAATCTGGAATCGATCGTTGAATTTCAATAATATACATGTATTATTGCACGATTTGATTGTGTCCTTTTAAGCAACTGAGAGGATCGGTTACTTGCAAAACTCATGAAAAACACTAAATTTTTTACGTGTTCAATTTTATAACACTCTTAGTTTTTGTTTTTCTAATTATAATCCCTAGTCGTTAATTCAACAGTTCAACTGTCTTATCAGTAGTTGTGTACACTAGGATATTAAAATTCTCCAATCCAACCGGTAATGGCATAACACCATAATATTATTAGATTTATCCTAAATACTATACATCAGACTGCAGATAGAATAACTTAAGACATAATTGAATTATATATAAGCAAGGTTGCGTTCAAGCTTAAAGCTTCGATCATTAGGTACACTAAAACAATAAATAAAATAGCAAACAATAACATCGACCAATTTGACAAAGATTTTTTTTGTTATTTTTGTTTAAAGATAAACAATTTGGTGGTACTTATAAGATCCTATTACTAATAACGCTATTTTCCACATTATATTGTTTTTTTTTTCATTCTTATTTATCTTTTCTTTCTCTAAGTAAACTTATATGTAAGGAAAAATAACTCTATCTAATTTGAGTAATCAAAGTGACTTTTTCACTATAAAAGGTTAAGTCTCAGGACTATAATATCTTAAAATGATATGTTTCACGAAATAATATATTAAATAATGTATAAGTTACAAATTAAAAAAAAAATTTGGTCAAGTGCAAGTGGGAATCATAGACGAAAGGTTCAATTAACTTAATTACAAATATACATACATGGCGTCAAAATAACACGACTTGAAGGTTACTTTTTACCCGACTGCGACAGGAGGGTTATGTTTTTCGAGTGTATGTATGTATGTATGTATATATGTATGTATGTATGTATGTATGTATGTATGTATGTATGTATGTATGTATGTATGTATGTATGTATGTATGTATGTATGTCCATTTCTTTGGCACGCCCTACAGCCCAAACGGCTGGACGGTTTTTGACATATGAGGTGTCGTTGGATTTGTCTAAATTGTAGTAGTGACATAGGCTATATAAATTTTCAAAATGGCACCCGCAAAAGGCGGAATGAGGGGGGGGGAGGTGAATTTTTTTCTTACTGTAGCAATATGGGTATCAAATGAAAGCTAGTAAATTGTTTGATTCTTTTTAGTTTATAATAAGAGTATTTTACGCAGTCGGGTTTTTTGATTTTTTTAATTAAGCATACTTGTTTCATTATTTATCATCATAACAACAGTAAGACACATTACAGATTGTCCTATCCTATTAATATTACAAATACGCAAGTTTGTTAGGATATTTGTTACTCTTTCACGCAAAAACTACTGAACGGCTTAGATGAAACTTTACAGTAATATAGCTTATACATCAGAATAACACATAAGCTACAATTTATAAAGATTTTGTTTTATTTGGCTATAATATTATTATATTTTATTAATAATATTATTATATTTTATAAATTTTATAATTAATTTATAATTAATTTTATTTGCTATAATATTATTATAGTTTAAAAAATATAACGCGAAAACGCGTAAGTGACGCCGTAAGCATGGCGCTTACGGCCTTCTTTTCGCGAGAATTTTCTAAAGTGTTGACTTTGCAGTATTACTGTGCACTCTGCGAGTGTGGTGGAATATTTTTTTTATGAGAGTCTTTTTTATGGAGCTGTTGTAAGAATTTAATACGGATAGTCTGAAGCTTGGAGAAGGACATAGGCTACTTTTTGTCAATACAAAGACGTGGCCGAAACCGCAAGCGGATGCTAGTTTAATCTGTATTAAAAAAATGACAGAGATCTGTCCATTGACCGACTCTCACAGAAAAACTACTGGAAAATTTTCAATTAAGTCTTTTAATTATTATTTTTTGATACTTCACTCTTTAAAAAAAATATTACTATTTCTTGACTCACTATAAATTTCTCAGTATTTTAAACTCTACTTTTTGATATATTTTCCTGTGCACATAAAATACATCGTTAATATAATAAGCAATGCAGATGAAATCAAGAGTATCAGTTAGCATTTAATATTCATATCATACAAATTGTAAAACTTTCAGGTATCTACCTATTACGATTCAAAAGATACAACTATCTGTGACAGACAAACAGACAGGTAACGGAGTCTTCCGATCTATGGCTTTGCATAGGGAACCCAAAAAAAATGCCAACTCTATCTTATTTATTAAGATGAGTCCTTTTATACAGTGTACTTTATTATTCAAATAAACATCTCGTGTGGTTACATCTACGTTGATTTTCTTTTTTCTCCACTTTTATTATTCGTAGCGTGATTTTTACAACCTATAACCATACTAAATACAATACTGGACTGGTAACTTGAGATAAGCGTGTTCAAATAGAGGACCGTTTCGGCTTTATTAAATAAGTACAAACAAAGAAAACTCTTGATCGAAATATATGCTTGGTCATCGAAAAAATTAACACTCCTCTACGTTTCTCAAGAGACACGTACAAAATTGTAGAAAATTATTCCTACGTGATCAATATATCTTTTTCGTGACGATCGTACTAGTGTAGTGGTGGTGAAATGCGGGTTCGATTCCTAGTTGAAACAAATATTTGTATTTGTACAAATATTTGTTTCTCATCTGGGTGTTTGACCTTGTGGATTTCGCTGCCGTGAAAGAGCTATCGCTTTGGAGAGCACGTAAATCTGTCGTTCCCGGTTATAAGCATCTGAGGACGACCGTTACTCATGGTTGGAAAGTTATTCGTTTCGAAAGTTATCGTTCGTCAACCGACAGCAAAGCATTGTAAAGATTTAAGCTACATTCATATAGAGGAGAAAATGCATTTACCCAACAGTGGGATATATTCAGGCTATTTCAGTTTAATGTAAATAGTTTAGTCTTTTAAATAGTTTTAATTTCAGCAATTTTCTTGAAGTCTTTTTTCGCACTAATTTTAAGAACTGCCGAATGAGAAAATTAAATCCGAACTAATACTGATTATTTGTACGTTTACAAACTACTTATATCTTTGTAGTAACGTCACAGAGTAAATAATAATAGGTTTGTTAACCTGAATTTTTGGAATACATTCTTATTCGGTCGAGGGACGAAAACGCTCATTTCGAATACAATATATTAAGAATTACAGACATTGCTCAACATTTTTGCATAGGAATTTATTCTAACGAAGATATTTAAAAAAAAACATTTAATATTGTTCTTTTTTATTAATAAAATTTGAATTCAATTATACAAATAGATCAAATTACCATAAACAAAACTAGAATTTTTAAAATATTTTCTGAAATAATCTACAAGTACCTAAACAGTGAGTTTACCAGACATCTTGGTTTAATTGTCGCAGTTTTATTCAAGTATTACTCTATCTTATCTTTTCTTCATAATAAAATGAGTAAGTTCTGAAAACGTAAATCTTTATCTTTCGGTATTATTATACTAGTAATTTCTGTTAGAATAAAGCGCTTACTGAAAACAACAATCGTCCGTCACTAACCGGTTGCATGTCATCTGAGAATTTTCAATTGGATATATGATTTCGTTTCTTATGAAAAAACCTTTTTTTATTATTATTCATGTCTATAATATAAAAATAAGTCGGGTTTTCCTTCCTGACGCTATAATTCCAGAACGCACGAACCGATTTCCACGGTTTTACATTCGTTGGAAAGGTCTCGGCCTCCGTGAGGTTTATAGCAAACAAAATTCAGTAAAAATTTCAACAGAAAAGCAGGAAAACAGCGAAAATTATTTTTCACATACAGCGCCATCTCTGATACACGGCATGTACTACAAACCAATATGGTTTTGCATGGTGGCTTAATCCCCAAACGAAATGTTACAAAAAACGAAGCCATATGGTGGCGAAACGGAGTTCGCCGGGTTTGCTAGTAGTCTATAAAACTTTTGAGTTAGGTATCGTAATGATTTACGAAAATAAAAAATGTATTCTAGTTCACGTCGTTACGTGGATTACGTGGGATACTTTTAACCCCGAAATGTAAATTCTGATAAAACGAGCTAAAGTCTCAACTGCGAGTAGGACCGCCGCGCGTTCGATTCTAGCTTTTTTTTAAATAAATATGTTTAACATACACACACGGTCGTCTGTCCCTAAGGTAGGCAACTTAATGCCTGTGTTTTAGGTAACAGCCGACTGATATACATTTTTTTTAATAAATATACATATTAAATATACATATAAATAAACATATATTACACCCAGACTCGGGGCGGGAATCGAACCTTCAACCCTTGGAGCAGAAAACAGGGTCACTGCAAACTGCGCCATTGGGTCAGTCATAATAGCTTGAGGTACTCGTAAATAATTGTATTTATGTATTATAATATTTTTAATATTTGTTTCTGGTCTGGGAGTATGTATGTCCTTGTAGATCTACCCGTCGTTCCTCGGAGAGCACGTAAAGCCATCGGTCCCGGTTGTTATCAAAGACACCTGATAACGATCGTTACTCATGGTCAAACCCTTCTCCTATATTGAGAAGAGGCCTTAGCCCAGCAGTGGGACGTATACATATATGAATCACAGTTCAGTTTATTTAATAATTTCAGTATATTTTAATAATTATGAATTTAGTCATTTATTCTACGTGAAACACATATTGTTGTCATTTATATAATCTAATACTGAACAATTTTCTTTAGCAAGTAAAACTTGTTAATTTTTGAATTTTTAATTGAATTGTCTCTAAGAGAATTTAGAAATGTAACGAGAATTCTTACAAAATTACAGAATATAACTTTAGGTATAAAGGATGCGAGAACTTCGTAGTTTTTTAATGTAGTTCAGAAACATTTAGATTATGCATTCTTCGTACGATTTCGAGTCTTTGATTTGATTTGGTTCTTCAAGCGGAAAGTTTCAAATAAGAATAATAAAGCCAGTTTCATATTACTTTTAAACTCACTTGGGATTCATACAGCAAAGTTATTTGCCGACAATTTCTCATCCGTATTTAGTACGACGGTATTACCGGATACATATAATAATCCAGGACATGAATCACTTTACTTGTCGAGAATAATTAGTGAATAAGAAACGAAAGTGCCACTAGACAACTTGACATTTTCAAAGGGGGCAGGTTTGGATGAAATTCCTCCAATCTTCATAAAACGCTGCGCTTCTGCTCTTGCTCTGCCATTGTTGCTTACCTTCAATCAATCTCTAAACGACGGAGTTTTTTACCCGACTGCGCCAGAAAGAGGGTTTTGTCTTTCGAGAGTATGTATGTATTTATGTGTGTATAATTATTTGGTACGCTTCGTATTTACTATGAGAGTGACACTAGGTACATCAAAAAAAAATTAAAAAAATGGCGGATTGTTGGCGCCAAACTCATTTCATTTCATAATTATACAGAAACGTAGTCGGGTTTTTTAGTTTTTTAATTTACTTACTTGTTCCCGTCTTGTGGAAAAAAGCCAAGATTGTAGGTACCTATCTTTAAAAAAGGTTGCAAGCAAGGATGTTAAAAACTACCGTCCAATCTCGATTCTTTGAAGTGGATCAAAACTTTTTGAGTCTCTCGTGTGTCCAGTCTTCACGCGCCATCTTGACAGCGTTATTTCTGAAAACCGTTGTGGGTTTATAAAGGGACGAACGGATAGATAGATGTCAACAAGTAGATGCTGTCTACCTACATGGATTTTTCCAGCGCCTTTAACAAAGTTCGCCATACACATCTGTTTTGCAGGCTGAGAGAATATGGTATTGATGGATCCTTTATAAAATGGTTCAAATCTTACATGAAAAGACTTCAGGCTGTAATTATAAAAGGATATACTTCGCGAAAATATTTTTGCTGAATCAGAGGTAACCCAGGGATCCCATTAAGGTCCCGTTCTCTTCTCGGCTTTCATAAACGATATAACATCATCAATCCATAACTGTAGGTGCTCTCTTTTTGCCGATGATCTAAAGCTATTTAGAACTGTCAATTCAAGCACCGACGTTGACCTGATTCAAAGTGATCTGAGTCGAATCGACACGTGGTGCGAAGTAAATGGTATGGTAATGAGTAAGAAGAAGTCGTATCACATTAAATACATGCGTAAAAAAATCCCCTAAATCATCGTACATACTAAATCTCGACACGTTGCAGGAAGTGACTGAAATTTATAGTCTTAGCGTGGTGATGGACGTATAACTGAGATTAAAATCTCACGTTATAAACAATACTTAATACAACAAACACTTTATAACTCACAGTTATAAAGCAGGCTGCGAAAATGCTAGGTTTTCTTAAGAGAAATACGAAAGAATTTGTTACTCCTAAAATAAAATCATCTTACTTAATTCGCTGGTAAAGAACAAGCTTGAGTTTGCATCGGTAGTCTGGAGTCCGCTATTTACAACTTATTCATAGTACTTAGAAAGCATTCAGAAATCCTTTACAAGACACTTAGCATTTCACAGTAGTGGAATCCCACATAAACTAATATACGACCTTCGTCTTAAGCACACAAATGATGTCGCTCTACCACAGCCGCTTAATACTCGACATTATGTTTCTCAAAAAAAAAACATATCAGGAGGCATATTCGTGCAGTGAGTTGTTAAGCAACATAGGTACCAGAGTGACCAACATAGAGACATAGAGACCAACATAGATACCTAGAAATATCTACGACATCCTATTCGTGACATCCTATACATTCCAGCAAGTAGAACCTTAGTCCTTAAGCACTCCCCATTACGCCGCATTTGCTCCAATTACAATCGATTCGCTGCTTCAATCAATGACATGGATATATTTCATGATTCAGGTTCAAGCCTGAAAAAAGCTCACCGCACATATCTGCTTATGAATATTTTTATTTTCTTTATTTATTTTTTTCTCTATCTTCTTTTATTTTTGCCTTGTTGAGACAATAAACTGTATCGTATATTTTTTTTAAATATTGTATCGAGTAACATGTTTTTGACTACTTTACGCGCATTTAATTTGCATGCATACTGTGTATGTTTATTATTAGAAGTAAGATTTTGCAATATGTTGTATATTATGCTGTTAGTGTTTCAATAAATAAAAAAAATTTTGTACGTAATTATTTATTTAAGCTTGAAATTCTTAATACTATTCAATGTATATTACTATCGTTTTTATTTAAAATTAATGAATAGGTAATGTTTTAAACAACATCTACAAAGGAGGTTGTATGTTGGGCTATATGTATTTTATTTGTGTTTCCTGATATCTCCGTTTACGAAAATGATTAAAAAATGCATGCATGGGCTCTATCTATTCATCTCTCCTGTCCAGGGTTGAGTTAATCTGATCTTAGAAAAAAAGTTCTTTGAGGTTTCTAGGACGATTACTATTATTAAAATTTATTTTATTTTTTGGTTTAAAAGCATAACCTAGGCGGTCCCATAAAAATATGGTGATGATGCGATGACAAGCTCTGGATATATAAAACAGAACTCAATAGTTAATACGAAATAAAAAGCAATTTTAGATTGTTACTTCCGGCATATATATACCTATATACCTATATATATCGTTACTACTCCATAAAAGTATTGTCTTTTTGTATTAACTAATTTTTGAGGACAGTTTGAAGCTGTGGTCACAGAACTGGATGTGGGTTTCCAAACCACCGATGCAGGAGTCTCTAGGCTCTAGGGCTACTGGAGTGTAGCTCTAATTTATTATTTATTATTATATTTTGCTTACCTCTGCGTTTAAAAATATTGAAGCGTCGAAAGTCTGTGAGAGTTGTGCCATAATTGAGCAATTCTGGATGATGAGTGCCGCATGGGGCACGAAGCAAAGCACCACCATTTGTAGCAGGAATATTCTTCGACCACGTCTGGAAACAAGATTATTTGTGAAAAGCTATAAAGAAACCTGATAACAATTTTAATTTTCTCTAATTAAAATGATATTTCATTTAATAATATATATTTTGCTATTAAGTTTAAACAAATAACAATATTATGACTTGACATGACTTGATATTGAATTAACTTGGTACAGAATCACGTTCCCACGGAAGTTGCTGGGTCTCCTACATGGCGCGTCCCCGGGTGGCGGACAGGGGAACGCCACTCGCACTGATTGCGAGTGGTCTCCAGACCCTCGCGGACCAACACCACCCGGAGGGGTGCGAAAGCGCAAAAGAGAGCCAGGGCCACATAGTCTCGCGCTGTGGCCACCCCAGTCATGGTCAACTCTACGTTGACCATGGCTACCTCGGGCACGGCCAGTGATGGTTCTTTAGCTGTCACTGGCTGTGGCGACCCGGATCGCATGGCAGGTGGCAACAGATCCGCCTTGGTTGCCGCCGGTCAGGCATCCAACACGGCAGGTGCAGTCGGCGAGGGCGTGGCGCCGGGATGGCGCGGAGAAAGGGGTGGGGGTCCCCCATTCGGTGGCAGGAGCAGGCAGGTTCGTTTGTCCGTTCCGTAGAGGTGGGTGCGAAATCGCAGTGGTTGGACGCGGAAGTGCACAAGCCACTGGGCCCCTGGACCAGCTGATGTGCGGACCCAGCTCAGGGGTTTCGCCGTCTAATTTGCTGGGGTCCAGTTGTGGGCGGGGCGCGAAAGCGCGGTGAGAGTGTTGGCACAGGAGGTACGGCCGGTGAGGGAGTGGCACCGAAAGGGTGCGGAGATTTTGGTGGTGGGGCCGCTCCTGGTACTTCTCTGAATGAACAGAGTGGACCAGTCGCGACCAGCGGCCCCAATCACATACGGAGGGGCCACTGGGCGAAGCGTCGAGGCGTCACGGTTGTATGCGCAAGCGATCCCGTGGCGCCCCACTACGGCGCAGACGGTCGATGGGTTTTAGTGGGTATTCTGACTTCGCAGCCAGCGAGTCCCACATACCCGTCTGCGGGCGGCGGGATGCGTAAATGCATTTCCCATCGTTAAAAAAAAGGCGGCCGCTAGGGTCAAATCAGAGACCAGTGGCTTTCGTATAGCTTGACTGATCCTATATCACCGGTTCTCCCGTCATAAGAAAGAAAGGCAAAGTTATGCAAAACAAAAGCTGTATATGTCTCCAATTGTAAATAATTTACCATAAAACATACACACATGTTTAACATAAATTAATTTTCAAAATTACACCAAACGCTTCAGAGATAAGCGCGTACAAACAAAAAGATTTATTACATTAATATAACTTAATCCTAATAACAGTCGTAATAAAGTTATAAAATCTATTTTATAGGTTTGCGTAGTCTATTTCAGTTCAAAACAACTTTGTTTTGGCTACTTGGTACTTACTACAGATTAATATTGGTACGTATTTACTACAACTTAGAATAATATAGTATACCTATTTAACAAAGCTGAAAGTTTAGATCAAGTTTGATCTTTTTGAACGCATTCATCTGCGCAAATCTAATAAGAAAAAATTTCGCAGAATATCATTGGGTTTCATTAGATCAAAATTTAAACTTCAAAACATACATCATCCGATTACCCAATTTAATATGTAAATAGTTCTTTTATATTTACGCGAATTTCACTCATTTAATTAAAGTCTAGAACGGATTTTATCGCGTTTATTTGTTTAAAAATCTTTAAACTGTAAAGTTTTTTTAAACAAATAAACGCGATAAAATCCGTTTTAGACTCTTAATTAAATGTAAATAGTTATTTCAAAAGGAAAAGCTATATACACAATCTGTATATTTTACTTTATTTCAGTGGTTGATCACTCATTGCTAGTAGTAGTAGCTCAATAGTAGTGGAGGTGTTCTTTTATTCGTTTCACTTATCATTATTAGTGACAATTCCTAGAGTAACAAAAGGTGTAAAAATCGTTTCATCAGTGATCCACCGTTCTTCTACCTCTTCTAGAGGAGGCAGCTCAAGCCCCTCCCTGCCCGTACCTCACTACGCCCATAGGTCGTAGCCATGCTTGACGCTATTTGAATTATCCAATACATCACAAGCATTTTTTTACAAATGTTATAAACTCCTAACTTCAAGTCAATTATGTATCCTAAAGGTTATACCAAAATTTCATCGCAGTATCTACTTCAGATTATAATAATATGTTTAAACTACGACATTTTAAGATTTAAATACGATTAAATAGCGATTTGCTTCACGATTCAGTCCTCTGTGATGTTCAAGTTTTTGGAAAACAAAGTTGTAGACTCCTTTTACATAAAATATAGGATAGCAAACAAAGCTAATACAAGTTTTCGCCGAGCTCAATTCTTTAACATTAAACAAAACTAAATATCTCTTGGCTTATTTTTTGTAAATGTCAACACCTCTATACATATTATAACTCATCAAATAAGTACACATAATTATAATGTTCAGCTTAAAACTTTATATTTTTATTTCGTATACCAATCGAAAACAACATTGTTTTGTAAACGTTACAAAAAAGTACTAGTCAGGATTACTTATTATTAATAATGAATAATGAATAATGAAAAATCAACATATTATTGTTTTTTTTTTTTCGAAAACTCTCAGTAAAACAGTGATGTTTTATTGACTTTAAAAGTGGAACAATGGTTAAAAAATGTCTCGAGAAAAGAAATAATAAAAGACTCAACGGAAGCTCTCAAAAAAGATTATTTTTTCGCGTTTTTTGTAACATTCTTTATTATTGCTCAAGCCCCTATTGGTCGTACCGTGATGTTATATTGCCTATATTATTTGTTATATTCCTCGGTAAATTGGCTATCCAACACAAAAAGAAATTTAATTCGAAACAAAAGTTCCTGAGATAAGCGCTTTCAAACAAACAAACAAACAAACATATCAGCTTTATAATTTTAAAAATAAATAAATTTATAAATAATTTCAAGGGCAGCGCGTGCCTAGACAAGCGAGAGTGATATACAGATAGACAATAACGCCATCTCTTAGCAACAAGCGGAATTCCCCTTTTATTTTTGTTGAGAACAATAGAATCTTCCAGGCGCTTCGAGTCTAGACTAGAACCTTCATTATTGATATAAAAGGAGTAGGTACGTAAGTCAAGTTTTATTATTGCATTAGAAATCGTGAAGAGATCTAAACCTTTAACTGGTCGTGAGTTTATTAAAGACTGTATGTTGAAAGTTGCCGATGTTTCATTTCCATTTCAAGAGTCAATAATTAAAATATTTCGCTGTCAAGAAACACTGTTGCTTCAAGAATAAATGATTTATCTGAAAATTTGGTCTTTAAATGAAAGAGAAAATTAAGGAATTGACAAACTTTTGACTGGTGCATCAAGTGCACTGATATTGAGGATACAGCGCAACTTGCTGTTTTTATATGAGGTATTAACAGTAACTTTGAAATAACTGACGAACTATTAAAATGCGTTTTATTGATAGGTACTACAAAAGCAAATGATATTTATTCTGCAATTGAGCTTTTGATAGCAGTATATGAACTCGACTGGAATATACTTAGCAGCACAACTACGGATGACGCTCCTGCTATGGTTAGCAAACATTCGGGCGTTGTAACTAAGTTAAAATAGAAAACATCAGGGAATTTTGTGGCATTTTACTGTATTCATATTCATCAGGAATCGTTGGCATCCATACATATAAAATTGAATCATGTCATGTAACCTATAATTAAAATAGTAAATTTTATAAAGAGCAGAGGACTAAATCACAGATAGTTCAGGCAGTTTTTACAAGATTTGGACGAAAAGTTTTCTGATGTCCCTTATTTCACTGAAGTTCGTTGGCACATTCGAGGAGTAGTTATAGTTTTTTTTTTTGCATTACGTGTCCCTATTCAAGCTTACATTAGAAAAAGCCAACTCAATTGATTATAACAATGACTGGTGGGTTGATTATGCCTTTTTGGTAAATATGAATAAACACTTGACTGATCTGAATGTAAAGTTAGAGGGTAAAAATCTGATTGTCACTCAATTGTATTCATGTATTCAAGCCTTTGAAATAAAGTTGAGGCTGTGGAAAAATCAGATAAAAAATTAAACTTTGGATCATTTCCCTCATTTAAAATCATTTTGCAAGGTAAACCAAAATAAATTGGATCAATATTCTCAACTTCTGCAAAATCTGATCACGAAATTCAACAATCGTTTTGAAGACTTTCACAAAATGAATGAAATGGAATTCCCAATTTTCAACAATCCATTCAATTTGGAAGCTTAACGGACACCAGTTCATTTGCAAATAGAGTTGATAGATCTTCTTTCTAAAATGTAAAGAAGTTAACGCTCTTACATTTTATACACAATATTTCAAGAGGTTGGATAACTACTCGGAATTAAAAAGCATGCAGCACGTATTCTGTGCATGTTTGGTAGCATCTATTTATATGAGCAGATGTTTTCCGTCATGAAAATAAATAAGAACAAACATCGCACAAGACTTACGAATGACCATCTCCAATCAATTCTTAACATAATTACAACGAATATGATACCTGACATCAATGAACTTGTCAAAAACAAGAAAAGTCAAGTAACTGGATCCTCGAGCTCAAAATAATTACTCAATTTTGTATAATTAAATAAATAAAATTTTATATCAATTCAATTTTTTTTTATTTTCATCTAGCACGCCTACACATTCTAAATTTAATATATCCTTCTAATATGGCCCTCTGCAAAATTGAGTTTTATACCCCTGCTATAAGGAATAATAGTATGAGCACCTACAGATAAAATAATAAGATAATTGACTAATTGTTTTGTCAACATTCCTCGTGATATTGCGGAGTCATTTTTCAGTTGTACGCCTCCGATATAAAAATGGTCAATGTTATTTTTTCATTCGTTAATTGGGTAAGAAAATGGTATCGTATAAATAACAAGGGTAAAAAGTGACAATAAATATTATTATATACAATGAATGTTGCTAGTGTGTAATTTGAGATAGGTATGTCGTAATATCACGTACCTATAACATAATTACACGATGGAGACGAAATATAAAAATTGGGTTACGCTTTGTATATATTTACGCTATAAATAATATCATAAAGGTTTTAAGGGTTTTTGTTTTAAGGGTCCTTACAATTACAATAGCTTTTATTTTAATCAAAGTTTTTTTTACTTTTTAATCGATCGATAGTTTCTCTACAATGAATATTATTGTACCTTCTTATCAAGATACGTCCATTCGACGGCCCGAAAATACCTGAATTGACTCGGCGTATTCCCTATTGTGATAAAAGAGTTTTCTTATTTGAAGAGTCAATAGCTCTGCAATAGACGTTGTGTCGCCCGATAAACCTGTCAGATGTGGTCTTGTCCTATAGCGAGGGTTACTTTTATTATAGTATCGGCAATATAGGCAAGCAAACTTCGACAGTTTTTAGTATTTGGCTATTGTGAAATGTGTCCGAGGACTACTTAACTATAGGTGATGTTTTGTTTTCCTTCTTAAAGTTTTGCCTCATTACATTACGCACCTTGAGTGTTTTCAAGTCGATATTAAGAGATATATATATTCTTTATCCTCTATAGAAAAAAAGGTTTTTTTTTTTAAATTTCCTTTAGAGCTTTTGAAGGATTCAAGACTTCTGTTACTAGTATAGATTATATTTAAATCCAATACAATTGAGCAAGAATCGCCAATCGTCCCATATTTCTATTTTATCTTAGAACGCAATAAGCTATATCATTAAAGAGCACCTCTATTTTTCTAGATTATGATTATAGTTTAGTTTCGAGATAACACAATCTCATCAGTGTTTCAGGGGTTTTATTTTTCGTTTATAAATGTAGCATTTTGCAACGGTCTGTACAACTTTGTCTTACACCTATTTATATTTAAAGGATCTCTCTCAAAAAAAATTCTCAGTAGTCGTAAGTGTTTTAAGTATACCTAGTTATAATTATGCTTCGTCCATTCGCCCTAGATTAAGATTCATAGAATAAGATTAATAAAATAAGATTCATACAATAAACAAGAGACGCAAACTCTGCGTCTGATCGGCCCACCCGACATCCGCTGGGCCGAGAATTTAAAGTCATGTTAAAATAAAGTCATGTTAAAAACATTAAAGATGTAGCCACCAAATTGGTTACACTTCTTTAATCATTTAATATTAAGTTATTTAATTAGTAAGACATTAAAATCTTTAAATCGGTTACACGTGTTTCATTTTATTTAAATTCAAGTTAGTTAAAAGTTAGTATAAATTGTTTTCAAAACGCTCTCAAACCAAAAGTACTATATTTATTTATTTATACTTAATTGTACAATACACATGAAGCCCGTTATGTGTAAAGCATTCTCTACCAGCCAACCTTAGGAAGTACGAGAACGCACGTGTGCACACCTACTAAAATCAAAAACTGAAAAATCACAACAAACATATCAACATACATACATATATTGTGTTCGCTTGCTATGAAACTGTTAGCAGATACCAAGACTACTTTTGATATTAGGCCTTTGTTGATTATATTTCAATTATGAAGTACAAACAAAATATATTAAAAAAAAACTCTGTGATTGATAGTAACACGATTCAATGTGAATCCTATTGTTCTAAAAAACAAAAAAATATTCTAAAAGTATCTGCCTTCCTGAACTGAATACTAAATAAACAAATAAATCACTTCTACCTGAAACAAATTTAAAATATGGAAAAATTATTAATATCAAACCAGTTTACATAATATTTGCTATACTGATTTTCTTTCTACACTTACCAAGTTGGTATGCGTAATCAGATACCATCGATGATTTTTCCTGGAAAGAAAAAAAAAGGAAATAAATAAAAACAAAATTACTTAGCTGATGAAAAAATTAAAAAAGCGATAAATACTTCCATTTTTAAATAAGAAAAAGAATATTCAGAAGAAAACGAGATATATCAAAACAAATATAGAAATAGATTTAAATTATTTTGCCGTTACCTTACCTGGTTGATGTAGCCTCTTACGCGTTCGTATAAGAATACAAGCTTTTGATTTTTAGCGTTGTTATAGACGTTCTGTAATAATCCCTGGTAATATTCATACCATTTTATATTAGAAGGCTACAATCAAGAAACAGAAGTTAAGTCACTTCGATGGTTAACTCTTTAAGAAGTCGATACAAGATAATGAGGCTGAAATATCTAGCAAGGAAATCTTATCAGCAATGTATTGGTTGTTTGAAATAAATACCTAGGTATTACAATTGAACCGAGTAAGCAACTTCTTGTAATTGATACTAAAATAAATAGAGACATTGAGACTTTCGAAAATAATTAGATCTGCGACATAGACATTTGGGGAAGGGTATAAACTGAAACTTAATCCTGTCCTGAAACTCAATCATGTCTTGGGCCTATTTTATTATGACGCAGAGGAAACCTTTAAATATAACCGGCTTCTAGGGACGAAACCATGTTATGTGAGGTTTTTACCCTCTAAAATTCATGCGCTGGCCATACTTGACTCAGGATTAAAGAAGCTGCGAGATCGCTTGCGCATATCCATCCGCTGCCTCATGACTCAGTCTACATGTGGGTGGTGCTCGACTTAAGGAGACAAGATTGTTATCTCGACCGAATCCCATTCCTACATCACATGCCAGTGCGCATGGTAGCACAAGGCTACCCTGACTATCGTCCTCCTGTGAATCGTATGAAAATGAACAGACGAGTTCTCCACTCACGCGGCAATGGTACAAGGGTTTTGCTCTATTTATTACGCCCCGGGCGATGGAGGGCCTAGACGATGTCCAGACAGACTACGATGCCTTTGTTGTCCTTTACGAGCTTGATTGGTCCTCTTCTGATCCCTTTCAGCTGTCTGCTTTCTGATCATAACAGTGTCACAGAAGAAAACTAGCCTCTTACGCTAAATATATCTTGGCCCTTATAGCAAATTAACAATTATCCTGATGACTTCGCCCCATTGAGGCCTGCATATTTTTTTGATTGTTGGTCCGTTAACTACTATTCCTGAAAAATATGACTTACCGAAATAAAAAAACTCTTGAATATATGGAAATAGTGTCACACTTTCCACCTGAACTGAACTGCATCAGCCTGTAAGCGTTTCACTACGGGGCCAAAGCCTCGTTTCCATATCGAAGAAGGGCTGAGCTTAATCCACCAAACTGCTCCACTCCATATTGGTGGCTATTTTTCTTTACCATGAGTAACGATCGATATCAGATGTCTGGGATAACAACTGGGACCGACAGCTTTCTATGCTCTCCGAGGCACGGTGAGAAGACACACAAAAACCCAGACCAGGAACAAATATTCGTACAAATAAAAGTATCAGCCCCGAGCGGGAATCGAAGTCGCGACCGCCGGCGTTGCAATAAAGCTTTATTTCAATAAACATTTTTAACAAGTGATATCAATTTTTATTTATTTATTTTCTATAATAATATAATAAATACTACACCAGAACGGTCGCACCCATCCATGTTGGCGAAATTGAAATTGAAAACAAAATTCAATATGTGCTACCTATTTGAGGTGATTATATTACAGATTATCATCTATGGCCTAGAACTGTCTCGAGACTACGTGTTTTGTTTAGAAAGATTATAAGTTATAAAGCTCCTAGTGTAGTAGCCTCCTGTGCTTCAAGTCAAAGTAGTGCTTACATTAAAATGTAGGTAATAAATTAGACAATCTTTAAAATCTAGCAACTTTTTTTTAAAAAGAAACCTCTATTTATTTATTTATTATTATTTTTTTAATAATTAAGACCTATGAAAGCGAGCAATAATCATTATACTACAAATGATTACTTATGATATTATACTTACTTACTTTTACTTATTAGATTGTTATATGTTTGTACATGATTAACGCTGCTATGACATACCTAATTATGATGACGAAATTAATATAACAGTTAAATTAATAACTAAAATTATTAAAAAAATTTTACAATTAAAAACTATTTCTATATAAAAATGGTGCCAGCTTTACGTACTTGAACCTGTTTCAGACATTTTTACCGTCACTGTTAAGTTTGCGTCTTTTTTTTTTGTTAAATAATTGAAACATACACTATCGCCTCTCTTTCGTTCTTCTATAATATTTTACAATACAACACAACTCGACGTTTCAGCCCAGTATCAGAACAGGTCTAGTCCGCTTTCGTGTGTATTTTGCCAGCTGTGGTAAAAATGTCAGACCATTTAGTATCATATCTATAGTAGATTTTTACGTGGTTTTATGTTAACAAACTCTAATCTGAAAAAAAAAGACCATGCATGATCATTTCATACTAGATCCTGTACACTTTTTCTACCAAATAACCCTAGCGTACGGCAGACGTTACGAGCGAATATCTCATAATATATTTTTTTATTAGAAATTTTTATTTAGATTTTTAATTTGAATGATAATGTGTGATGAAACAATTTAAATTAACGTAAAAGTTGGTGCATTTTATTTAGTAAGCAGCTAATTTGCAGCATATGGAAGTGCCCATATTGATTCAGTTAGCTACATATGCAGCGTGTTGACAACAAACACAGCTTGAGTTTGTTTTTAGTGCGTAGCTCAAAGTCAGCTAGATGAAATTTCGACAGGAACTATTTAAAAATATATAAACATAACTTACATTGAAGCAGGATTAATGTGGAAACATCCCACTTTGACGGAGACTAGTTGTGGTGCTTGTCGCTCCGCTGAAGGTGTCGTGCAGTGCGACCAGTTGTCTACCTTCAGCGCATTTGCCGCCATCTTAACAACAAGAAATATAATTATACTTACTTAAGCAAAACCTACCTGCACATTAAATATAAGCGTGTATTAAATAAACTGTTAATTTATCGACAAGCGAAAGTCTCTGGTCGTGTAGTTTCACCAGCGTTCAGTTTCGATACTTGACAGATTGATTGATATTTATAGCCACTTCTTAGGTCTATAGAATTAAGTAAGATGTTTTATAGCCTACGTCTATATAGAATTTATTTTTCAATATGGAAAATAATTTTCCCAATACGTATAGTAATTCCCAAGATAACTTGTAATATTAATGTACATGTGTACGGGTATCTATTGAAACACAAACAAATTAACTTTTCAATATCATTTTTCATTAATACGACATTCTATGTGACTCTATCATAGTCATCAAAATGTGACTTTTTTTTTCAAGTAACCTGACGCCATAGTTTTGTTTCGCTTCTTACAGTTTTCTTTATAGAAAATTAAGATTCTGAACTTAAAATCGATAGCTATAGCTAACATTAGTAATTTCGAAAATATTTTACGTGATGTATTTGAAGCCTGTTGTAACTGTTTTGCTAGCTGTTTTACTTTCTGTTCTTATTTTTATTTTTGTCACGTGTTATATTTGTCATTTGTTTGTGTTGATTTTGGGTCGAAAATTGGTTGGTTTATGTTTTTCTTTGTTTTTATTTATTTTAATTTTTTTATTGAAAGAGAGTTGTAATAATTTTTTGTTTCATAAATATAAAAAAAAAACATAAAACACAAATAAATGAACTATGTATATTTTATAGCAACTGTTTTTGTTAATATGACAAATGTTTATGTAGGCCACACAACTGAATGTTTGTAAATATTTTGTGTGTATTTCCGAATCTCCGATATAGTGTTTCATCATACTTGAGCTCTATAAGTAAGAGGCGTTCAGTTATTTATCGTTCAAATATTCGAATATTTAGGTTCCAATATATCGCTCGCTTAATAATAAACCGAAATAAGTAAAAAAAAACACTTTTGTGGGAAATCGCTGTCAAAGTTTTGAATCTCTACCTTGTAAGAGGCATTCTGTCGTCTTTGTGATCCATTAAATCGGTCATTTTGCTCTGTTTCGCGTGGCAACCAGATTGTACCTATTCTTTGAGCTGAGTTAGTTAATTTTATTAGAAAAAGTAGAAATCAACAAATTTTGACTTATTTCGGTTTATTGTTAAGCGCGCGATATGTATTTAATATTTTATGCTCAGAAAATTCACAATCATATTCCTCCATTACATTTTTGACACAGAATGGCCAAATACCGTGAGATATTGTTGCTATCATATAGTCTATGTGGTCGAAATACACTCACAGAAAACGTTTCTTGTCCACATTTTAGTACAAAACAATAAGGAACACCCTCCTCAACATGCCTGTCACACGTAACTAAGGTTACTTCAAAGAAAATTGATTAGACATTTTTGGTGAATCTAACTAGGCCTTACTTAGAACTCATCTCTACTTTCACTTCCATCTCGTTCCTCAACAAAGTAAACTGATTATTGAAATACACAATCGCATAAATTAATTTATGAAAAACGCTTCCATTAAGAATTATGAGAGATCTAATTATTACTCACTATAAATTGTTTTTTATTACTGTATATATCATACAGTAAAAAAAGCACTTACTTTTGTTAACTTATAATCTATAATATAAAAATAAGTCGGGTTTTCCTTCCTGACGCTATAATTCCAGAACGCACGAACCGAATTCCACGGTTTTGCATTCGTTGGAAAGGTCTCGGGCTCCGAGAGGTTAGCAAACAAAATTCAGGAAAAATTTCAACAGAAAAGCAGAAAAACAGGGAAAATAATTTTTCACATACAGTGCCATCTCTGATACATAGCATGTACCTACTACAAACAATTTTTCCTTTTCAAATATAAAACAAAAAATATAATTTTTCTTCATCTTTTAACACTTCGTTTGGGGATCCAAACGAAATGTTACAAAAAACGAAGCCATCTGGTGACGAAACGGAGTTCGCCGGGTTTGCTAGTTATATAATAAAAATATACGTATATAAATTATGTAATAAGCCCAGATTATGTCGCTTTCAACAAAAATTTAATATTAAGTGTAAAGTTGGATACATAATCTCACAATTATTTAACGGATTGGCGCAGTGGTACTGGCTGTACCATTATACGTCGCGTTCGATCCCCGATCATTAAAATATTTTTTATGCTTTGGCTGATTGTGTTTGTATTGTGTATGTTCCCGGTTCCCCGACACAGGAGTTAAGTACGAAGCGTTTTTTATACTATATATTAATTATCATTAAAAACTTGCCAGATACGAATAGCAACACTGCACGAGACTTAATTTTCATTTTAATTAATCTATAACTTCATTCACTCGCCTTAATTTTCCAGTATCTTCAGTCTAGTTAACATTTATGCTCACTGCTCTTTTAAGTCATATAATTTGTTTTATAATGCATTTTTATAGCCATTTTGTTTTTAAAGGTTATTGCTCTGCTAGTATTATGTTTCATATAGCGATGTTCAAAAGACTAGACAGCAAGAAAACGGAAGTCGATACTAAAAAAATAGTTAAGTATAGGTATGTACAAAAGGACTTCATTACAATTTCACTATAATTGTTTATAAAGTAATAACTTTACTTATAGCCGGGTATTAAGATGAAACCTACTGTAGATTTTCTTATATAGACCTCCAGAATCACACCTGTGAATTCAAAGATACAGACAAAACTCCTAAAAATAATTGTTTAGGCTTCTATTGCACTCATAGATACTACTTACTATATTTATTTATTTCTTAATATCTTTTAAGAAGTAGTAGGTTAATTATATAAAAATACTCTCCGTTTGTAACGCTTTTCCATCCAAACCGTTGGAACGATTGCGATGATATTTAATATGGAGTACTTTGAAGCTTTGGAGAAGACGTAGACCTCATAAAACAATATTTTACAAGATAAACAGGAAAGTGTAAAACCTCTTAAATGTGTGGTGCGATTATGTTTATGCTTATATTATTTTTATGATTAGTTCCTAATGAACAATCTTATTTAATGAGCTACCTTTCGCAAAAAACATTTAAAATCGGAGTAACTAATGTAATTACCGCATTCAAATATTGCTGTTCCTATTCATACGACAATCAAATGAATAAAAAAAATTATCTATTTAAAACTATTTTTAAAAATATATTATTTACACAATACTCATATGAATAAAAATAATTATTAAATAAATAAATGATTTAATATTTTTCAATTTAAAAAAAAAACCTAACAACCTAACAATAAAAAAATAATATTTTATTAATTAATATAAAATAGATCGTACGAATAAAAAAATTATCCTTCCTAAAAATAATTAATCTTCCGATAATTGTAGATTAATAGACTTCCATAAAAAAAAAAATTAGTTATACGATAATCGTATGAATAACAAACAAATTATTCGTACGATAATCGTATGAATAGACAATTCCTTCAAATATACAAACAAAACCTTCCAACCTCAAAAACAGGTATCAGTTTTAGCGAAATGCTTGTATCCATTATACTTATACAAATGAGTACAATAAATCTCCTTGTTTACTTCACGTACGTGATACTGGCGAAATAATCTGTATTCATTTGGCTCAACTGATACCCAATAATGATCATCCATACATTCGCAGACAGATAGGCAGCTCCGATGGCTTGAAGATACTTATTCATTTTATTAATATAACTGTTAGACTCTAGATAGATGCTCTGCAGACAGATGGTATGGTTTGAAGATAACTATATTAATGTAACTACTAGATACTAAATAGATGCTCTTTGTATAATTTGATAATTTTAGTAATAACATATTTTAAAAAATATATCATTACTAATTACTATTTCTATTTATGCACCGTTTCCACTACTACTTGTACTACACCACTTCCACACACAGATAACTTTTAGTGGTAAGGTCACCCTTGCACAATTTTCTTTTTTATTACTGTTGAAGGTATTAGGTCTCCGTTAATAACTGCTTGCAGCCTATACTTTTGTGTATACAGGTATAATAAAACACCGGAAGGAATTGCGACAGTGTTTACTTGCGAGTACCAAATTTATAAGCAGTAAGTAAGTAAGTAAGATTTTAAAACAATACAGTGATATTTATACTAAAATGCTTCTGCCCATCACAGCGCGGCCGTGGTCGGCATCCTACGAAGGTTGACCAATGGTGCAGGCATCTACGCCACGCCCATTTATTATTCGGACAAATGATGCGCGAGCGCAGGGTCGTAGTGGGAGCGCCGGCCAGGGTGGTCCGATAAGTAGGCGGCGTTCCAAAACCGGTCGAGTGAAGTCAGATATGGCCTGATCGCATCGTATGATTTTGGTACCTCGTTTGAACGTGGCTACTCGCCACACTGTGTATTTCATTATTTTTTGTATACTTTGATATGAGTGCAATAAAGTACTTATTTATTTACCTAAGTATCTATCTATCTATATATTTCAAATTATCGATATTTATAGAGGGGCAACACTGTAGTGTACACGTCAAAATAACTTCTCCCAATTATTTTATTTAATTTTTAATAAATTTTGTGTATTTAGAATAAATAGCTTGGTTTAAATAATTAGTAATTTAATCTAAGTGCATGTGATAAATATATATAACAGGAATATCGAAAAGATAAGTTGTGTTCGTCAGCTGTCATCGTACAGGTAACGAACTCGAGATTTAATTAGAATCTTTGTCATTGTAATTTCTTTCCTTGATTTTTTCAAAAATTGTTGAGTAAATAAATATAGAAGTTATAATACATTGTCCACACCACCTGTACATACGTTAGAAATAGATTTATTTAACTAAAAAATTCTCTAACATAAAAAAATAATAATGATGACTCGTGGATCCAAGGCGCGCCAGGCGGAGGAACAACTCCAGCTGACGCTCCAGGAGCTAAAGACATACAGGGTACAGTGTGAGCAATTGCTAAAGGAAAGGGACGACAATGAGAAAGAGTTAGAGAAGATTTTCAAAAAAAATAAAGAATTAAAAAATGAAATGTCACAAATGTATACTGATTATACTAATGTAATGTCTGAAAATGAAAATCTTCTTAAAATAGTCAATGGGTTTGACCAGTGCAGAGATGAGTATGAAGATACCCTCAAATTAAACTGTGAATTGAAACATCAGCTGCATGAGGCTAATAAACAAATAAATCATCTTAAAAATATTAACCATAGTCTAACAGCCTCTCAAACCCAATGTCTATACAATGAATTGGTTGAGAATGCACCAAACTTAGTGTCCTCTGTCCCAAACATGAAAAATAATATTAGTGTAATAGATTTGACCACCGATGACTCGAACACTACCATCCCTATGCCTAGTAAAAATAAATTAAAAAAATATATCAAAATTAATAAACTCATCAAAAAATGTCACAAATTTTTAAAAACAAAAAATATATATAAAAAGTATAATAATATCTGTAGAGAGAAAATAGCAATTAAAACAAAAATGATATCATACTGTCAAGAAATGAATGTATTAAAAAATGACTATGAGGCCGATGTTAGCTCACTGCAGTCCGAGATTGAAAATCTAAAGTATAGCCTGGAAATATTAACATCTAAATACAGTACTGCTCAGAAAGAAATCGCTGAACATATATCTGCCATGGATGACCTGGTGAAACTTAGCAACAATAACCTAGAGCGTTTTGACTCTCTTGTTAAATATCAAAATTGTGAATGCCACCTTTCAGCTTCAGGTCCAACAGGGCAGATAGATACTAACTTAACTAGTGAATCCCTTACTCGGCCTGCGGGGACTCACACCGACCCTAAATATTATAATGTACCTGCACAGTCTATATCTATTCCTGACAAAAAAAAATATTTAAAAATTTACAGTGATGAGTTAGGAAAAGATATGGGTGTATTATTAAATGATTTTTGTGTGGGACAGAGAGTAATCAATCATTGCATGCCCGGAGCCACTTATAATCAAATATTAAATAGCATTCTGAGTGAGGCTCACTGTCCCAACACAACTATTATTTTATTAATTGGGAGAAGGGGTAATGTAAACAAACATTTAATGGAAAATATTTTTAATAAATTGTCTCAACTAAATATAAATAAAATTCTATTGTTTACACTACCTTATTTAGCTAAGTTGCCCCAGGAAAATAGGTTAAGATATGATATTAATAATCTAATGCATACATTAACTACTTGTAAATACTTAAATGTAAATATAAAAAAAAAGTAACAAAATTGATGTTATTGACATAAATAATTTATGGAAAAATTATAATTATATGTTGACATATAGTAGGCTGAGCCTACCATATTTTTTTAAACGACAGATAGCATCTGTGCTATCTTACCATATACAAACTGACATAGCCAATAATCTGGTTACATTGACATCTGCTCCTATTGAGCAAAATTATAATATGACAATTTGTGACGTGGAATCCGTTCCAAATGATAATTTAAATTAATAATTAAGACAACAGAGGATACCTCTAGCATATTAATAACCCATGACATTAAATCAAATAAATGTTATAATAATTTGCTAAAGAATGCCCAAAGTTGTAAAAATTCAAATACTGTAAACCTGGTGCACCAAAATATACAGGGCATGCTAGGTAAAGATCTAGAACTGGAGTTATTTATGAATGGTGAAAATATTAGTATTTTATGTTTAACAGAACACTGGCTTTCTATTTCCCAGTCCATATTTAACTTCAGCGGTCACCAGGTAGCTAGTATGTTCAACAGAGAAAAAGCTATACGCGGTGGCTCTTTAATAATTATAAGTAAACTTTTTAAATATAAAGAACGTAAAGACATTGTGAGCCTCTCTGTTGAGCAAACTATTGAACTAGCCTGCGTAGAGCTTGAACACTTCATTGTTGTATGCGTATACAGACCTCCTAGTGGGTTATATGAGTACTTTGAGAAAGTATTGGAAGAAGTTTTGTTAAAATTAAATAATTCCAATAAGGTTATTGCTGTATGTGGGGATTTTAATATTGATTTATTACATAATTCTAATATAAGTCTCAGATTTAAATCTATGCTTCTATCATATAACCTACATAACTTATTTACTGAACCCACTAGAATCACTGCTACCAGTGCTACATGTATTGACAACATATTTACAAATTGTAAACCTTATTATAAAGCTATTATTAATAAGTTAAGCTCAGACCATTGTGGCCAGTTAGCTTCCTTTTCTTACTCTTTAAATACCAACAAAAATACTTTAAAAAAGACTTTTGTACCTATAAGTACTACACGTATGGAGAAGTTTAGATGTGGTATTGTGGCAAAACTTCCTTATTTATCATACATCAATGATCCCAATTACTTATATAACTCTTTATTTAAATTAGTAAAAACTGAATTTTCTACAATATTTACTTCTAAAACAGTCAATTCAGGGGGTCTCTTGACATTTGGTGAATGGGCAACACCTGGCATATATAAGAGCAGACAAAGGCTTTATGAATTGTACAGTGCAAAAGCCTATAATCATAGTGTATCGTTTGCTTCTTTTGTAAGTGCCTACTCAAAAATGTTTAGAAGAGTATGTTCCATGGCTAAATCCTTGTATATTAAAGACAAAATAAGAAATGCACATAATAAAATCAAAATGACATGGAACATAATTGCTTGTGAAAGTGGAAGAGTCGCAGATCGCAGCTTCGATTTTAAGTTAAATATTAATAATAATTTTGTTACCTCAGACCGAGAAGTTGCATCTGAGTTTGAAAAATTTTTCACTGACATTCCACTTGCAACAACGCAATCACTTAATTCATCTCCATGTATTGCCGAATCTTTGCTAAAGAAAAACGTTAAAGAATGTAATGTAATATTTACATTTAAACCCGTAAACCCCAAAGATATAATAGTAGCCTTCAGAAGCTTGGACGTCAAGAAAACAGCTGATCTATGGGGTTTATCTGTAAAAGTTGTTAGTTCCATAATTGATGTCGTTGCACCTCATCTAGCTACTATATTTAATGGCTGTATAGAACATGGTGTGTTTCCTGATCTAATGAAACACAGTAAAGTAATTCCTATTTTTAAATCAGGCAGTACCCTAGACCCTAATAATTTTAGACCTATTTCAGTACTGCCAACATTTAGTAAAATTTTTGAAAAAATTATACTCGGGCAAATGTTATCGTATTTTAATGCACACAATCTACTACACATAAGAAACAGTTTGGTTTTACAAAAGGTCGCTCCACAGCAGATGCTAGTGTTGAGCTAATTAAAAATGTTTTTGAGGCATGGGAAAGGTCGCAGGATGCTCTTGGGATATTCTGTGACTTATCTAAGGCCTTTGATTGTGTGCATCACGAGACGTTGATCAGGAAACTGCATCATTATGGGATTAGAAATAAGGCACTTAACCTCCTGAATTCCTATTTGAGTAATAGAATACAGAGGGTTGATGTAAATGGTAAGAGATCTCCTGGGGCTCCTCTAGATATGGGGGTTCCACAAGGCTCTATTCTTGGGCCATTTCTCTTCCTTATTTACATAAATGATCTCCCATTTTTTGTACAGGACAAACATGAGATAGTATTGTTCGCTGATGACACTTCACTTATTTTTAAGGTAAAACGTAATTTACCTATGTATGACGATGTAAACGATGCTCTCTCAAAGGTTGTCTATTGGTTTGATTCGAATAATTTACTATTAAATAACAAAAAAACAAAATTAATAAAATTCACGACACCTAATGTTAAACTTGTTGATAATGGTGTAGAATTAGGAGGGGAAATGTTAAAACCGGTAAAGTCCACTAAATTCCTAGGTTTAATTATAGATTCGAAACTACAGTGGGATCTCCATGTTGAGGGATTAGCGAATAGGCTCAGCTCTGCAGCGTTCGCGGTAAAAAAAAATTAGACTTATTACTGACGTAGATACAGCTCGCGTAGTATATTTTAGTTATTTTCATAGTATTATGTCCTATGGCATCTTATTATGGGGAAATGCAGCTACGGTTAATACAATTTTTGTCCTGCAGAAAAGAGCTATTCGTGCAATTTATAGTTTAGGCCCTAGAGTATCATTAAGAGATAAATTTAAAGAAATAAAAATATTGACTGTTGCTTCTCAATATGTGTACGAAAATGTTATGTATGTTCATAAAAATATACACGAATTTCCCAGGAATTGCGACATGCATAGCATTAATACTAGGAACAAACATAAACTTGTAATGCCTGTAACTCGCTTACGCCGAGTCAGTAATTCTTTTTATGGACAATGTATACGCTTATACAACAGGCTTCCAGAAAACGTTCAAAAAGCTTCTATTGCTAAATTTAAAAAAATTGTGAAAGAACGTTTGTGTACTAAAGGATACTATTCGATAAACGATTTTCTAGAAGATAGTACGCCTTGGGAATGATGTGATCGCCACCAGGCTATTTCAATTTACAGAGAATTATTGTTAATTTCAATTTACATTAGAAAAAAAAAAAAACATTACGTTAAAAAAATATATTAGTCCCGCTGAGTTTCTTTCGCCAGTTCTTCTCAGGTCAGAGGCTTCTTCTTTATGAACTGGTGGTAGACTCATGACGTTCAGTGAATAATTGTAATAATTTTATGCTGAATAAAATATTTTGACTTTGACTTTGACTTGACTATCGAAAAAAAAATTGATCGTATTTTTTTTGACACCAAACACTCAACGCCCCTAGAGATTTAATCCTAATTCGGTTCTCTGAAACCACAGAAAAAAAAAACATAAAGGCCTAGACCATAACAACCATCTCAATGACAAACATTTTTGTCTTCGAACCTGCAACCACTAGCGTAACAACCACCTTTTTTTCACGCTGGGAAATGCACTTATGCATCTCGCCACTGTAAAGGCGACGGGTATGTGGGACTCGCTGACTGCGGAACCAGAATACCCACTAAAACCCAGCAGTGCCCTCATCGTCATAGAAAGGCGCCACGGTTTCGCTTTCGCATGCAACCGTGACGCCCCGACGGTTGGCCCAGCTCTGCGGGCCGCCTTCGCTTATAAAGCGCTCGCGGGCACTGTGAGCGCTCTATTACCCTGGTGGCGAGTGGGAGGATGTGGTGCCCTCTCCCACTCTATTGCGGAGGATGGAGAAGTGTATATTGGCGTCTTCTTCTCCCCTATCGTCTTCTGCGGAGCGAGTCAGCGTTTCCGGCTGCTTCCCGCTCTAGCTCCCAAGGCGAGGAGGCCGCCTCCTTCAGTGCCATGACCTCCTCACAATATGAGGTCACGGCCTACCAGCACCTCTCGCTGCCAAGCATGCAGCGGACCACACTCGACAGCGAGAGGTCTCCGCCCATCACTGCCACCAGGGCCCTGCGCTGCGTGCTCCCAAGCAGCGCATTCCTCCAGGGTGTGACGCGCCGAGTCGATTGGCGCTCCACACTCGTGGCAAGCAGAGGTGGCTTCTCGCCTAGCGATATGGTGCAGGTACTTACCGAAGCAACCGTGCCCGGTAAGCACCTACGACAGCCGAAACGTAAGCACCCCGTGCCGTCTGTTGACCCAGTGATGAAGGTGAGGACGTATAGCGTCCACCGTCACTGAGCCCGCCGCTGGGGACCCCAGGTCCTCCTTCCACTATTGGATTAGTGCTCTCTGAGCTAAACCCCTGATCCTGCCGACTTGGTCCACACTTGGACGTTCGCCACTCGCTCATTGCTCGGACCGGAACTGGTACACCTTCGCAAGCACCTCCGCCTGGAGTTCCCAGGGCGGATCGCCCGCGAGAAGTGTTGCCACCGTCCAGGACATCGTACGGCATCCCCGTATCGCCCTTACCGCTATGAACCTCTGGGATCTTCTCAGGAGAGCCTTGTTGCGACCGCTAAAGGCGTCGACCCATACGGGAACACCGTACAGTGCCGTACAGAACACAGTACAAGCGCCGGCAAGGGGAGTCCGGTCCGCCTACGTTAGGGAGGAGTCGTTCCAATGCAGCGGCGGCGTTCTGCAGCCTCGGAGCGAGCTGGTCGAAGTGTAGACTAAAACTCCATCGCCCGTCCAGGGTCAAGCCAAGGTATCTCATGGCCCGAACCTCCACCTCCGTTCCCTGGACGCCGATCCGCGCACCTCGGGGAGGGCCTCGGCGTGTGCCGTCAAAGAGGAGGGCCTCCGTTTTCGATATGGAGACCCTCAGGCCTCGCCCTCATAGCAACGCGGTCGACCGTAACCGACGTGCCGGCTTCTGCTAGGCGGGCTGCCTCTTCAAAACAAGCGTAACAACCACCTACGATAACTACTAAAAAAACCGTCGTATTAGATATGATTTAGATAATTTAGAACTGTATGTAATGACCTGCATATTAATTTGAATAAGTGCGACATAACTACGTTCACTAGGGAAAAATCCAATTGTATTCAACAATACAATTTCGGGATAAAGTAATTAAGACAGTGAACGAAGCTAGACCTAAGAATGCTACTGGACTCCAATTTATTACTTGACCAACATATAAATTAAATCAACGCAAATGCTTACAGTGAGCTGGGTTTCATTTAAACATATAAATTTCTTTATAATTTATACATAAAGTCTCATTTAATACTTATTTCAACTTTTTGGACTCCATATTAAACTCAGAATATTACCTATGGCAGTTAAAAGTGTAAAGAATAGACACTTTAGAAGATTGATATTGGTCCATTACTTTTGTTTTGAAAATGTAATTAACTTTGACGCTTGAGAAATGTAGACAATACAGAGGTCATTTATTCCTTTCCTGAATTCCTAACAAAATTGTCGATTTAACGCTTTTACTAAATGTGTTTAGGTATAACTTTGATCTGTCTAAAATACCTTTACTTTTCCGTTTTGTGAAACCAATCATGCAAAAAAAAATTTTGAATGTTTATATATATTATTTCGGTTCCCTGAATGAAACTATTTAAAGAGCTCTTGTCATCTTCGACGTTCCTATTCTTATTGAGACTACTAGAATTAGTCGCGATGAGTGCAAAAGACCTCATGGATTAACAGTGATTCCCTGGAATAGGGGACGGGCGCTATTTGTAGGATGCAATCACGTCAGAAAGATAACTTTAAGAACAGAAGCCGCTGCGGAAAAAGCTGAAATGACTAAACGACACAAATATGCGTCACTTGTCCCAAATTATGACTTAATGCCGTTTGCAATCGAAACATTTGGACACTCGAAACTCTTTGGAGGAGTAGTACAAAAAAGAATCTAAATGAATTGACCCCACATCTCATAGACTCCACTAGTGACAGAAGGGCTGGTGCATTTTTTGCACAGAGAATCGGAATTGCGATTCAACGGGGAAATGCTGTCAGTATTCTTAGCACCATTCCACGCAGACATGATTTATACCAAAATTGTCTATAAATAATCAGTTTAAGTTTTGCATTTTAAACACGTATAATATTGTAAAATTTCGATACTAATATTTTACCATATAAACACATTGACAAACGAGTTCGACAAACGTTACATAATATTTTCATTATTCATTATTCGTTACAAAATATTGTTTAGAATCTAGACGCTTGATCACTGTAGAATTAGAATTTTGCTTAGCAATCTACATATACATGATAAAATCCTAACCAGCCGATGTCTGTACATGAGAAATATTTAGAAAATCTGAATTACAGGATCTTTATAAAAGCAACAGAAAAAAATTATCTCTGTTTATCTGTTATATTTATTCCGACATCACATCAAACTCGCTGCATAATTAGTAGCAATTTCCACAGTTGTGATCTTTAAAGTCTATTTTAAAATCTGCTTTTATCTCAATACACCATCTAAAAATTTTATTTTACTCTATAAACAAATGTAGTAAAAATATAACAAAATCCTCGAAGGTATCGACTTCCATTTTACATTTCGAAGAATTGAATGATTCCCGTAGAATAGTCAAACAACAAAAGTTTATAATCATCATCATTGGATGTCCACTGCTGAACGTAAGCTCCCTTATCGATCTCCAGAGCGACCGGTACGAAACAGCCTCCATCCAACGCCTTCCGGCGACTCTGCTCAAGTCATCTGTTCATCTCGCGTCCGACGCTGCACTTGCCGGTACGTGGTCTCTACTCGAGAATATTTCTGCTCCTTCGGCCGTCAGTTCTACGAGCTATACTATATGCCTGCCTACTGCCACTTCAGCTTGCAAATCCGTTGGCCTATGTCGGCAACCTTCGTTCGTATGCGGACCTCATCATTTCTGATTCGATCCCGTAGTTAATTGTACATAAAACAATACATAATATTTTTTATCATCTTCCTTTTTTGAAAGTGTAAGAGTTGGATAAAACGTGATCTAGACATGATATCATTTCCTATGAATCTTAATTTATGTATGCAGCGGATTTTAAAGTTTCCACTGCAGATGAAAGATTTCTTCTTCGATAGAGTAGAAGGCTGGGGTCCCACGGGAGTTGCTGGTCTCCTATTGGGCGCGTCCCCGGGTGGCGGATAGGGGGTACACCACTTGGACACGGTGAACGAGTGGTGTACGAGGGGTCTTCGGACCCTCGCGGACCAAAACCAGCAGCGGTGGGCACGAAAGCGCAGTAGTGAGGATGGAGGGAGATCGAGGGTACACTCTTCCTCCACTCTTGGTGGTTGGACCACTCCCGGTACTTCTCTGAATTAGCAGAGTGGACTGGTGAGTGGCTCCAACTACATACGGCGGCGCGCGGAGGCGCGGTGGAGTGTGTTGGCACGGGAGGTGCGGTCGGTGGGGGCGTAGCGCCGGGAGGCGCGGAGGGATGAAGAGGAGCTCCTGGTCTTGTCTGCTTCGCGCAGAGTGGACCGGTAGAGCAGTGGAGCGAGGATGGAGGGAGATCGAGGGTACTCTCTCCCTCCACTTCGGTGGTTGGGCCGCTCCCGGCACTTCTCTGAATTAGCAGAGTGGACCGGTTGAGCGGCTCCAATCACATACGAAGGGGCCGCCGGGCCCGGCGTCGGGCGTCACGGTTATATGCCTTTGCGACCCCGTGACGCCCCATTACGGCGCAGACGTCCGATGGGTTTTAGTGGGTATTCTGGCTTTTAGGGGAGTCAGCGAGTCCCACATACCCGTCGCTTTCGGGCGACGAGATGCGTAAATGCATATCCTATCGTAAAAAAAAAAAGAAGGCTGGGGTATTTGGGTCTTAGTGTTTCTCTGAGGTCTTCCTTTTACATCTTCATACGTATTATCTAATGATAGGGTAAATAGACGTGTTCACATCTACCAATATAATTGATTAATTCTTGTATTTAGATCATCTTCTTTTTATATGCAAAGAAAGAAAAATAAAATTCTAAAATCCGCACGTATAATAGCGAGTAAAATCTAGTATCAAAATATGAATAAATAGTCAAGCTTACTAGACCAACTTATTAATGATTATAATATCCTCCACAACACAGTTACACTAGCAGAGATCGCCGCAAAGTGTAACATAACTTAAGTTATTCAAATATATGTATAGAGAAAGTGTATTTTTTCTTTCTTTCTTTCTTTATTGTCGTATTTCATACATTATGACTTATTGATGCTAGTCTTAATAATGTTTAAAATGACCTATTAATATTATAATAATGATAATAAAATAATATATAAGTTAGTTTTTATATCGAAATTCCTACTAGCTCAAAAGTTATGGGGGTAAAATCATGAGATAAAAAAATAAAAATAAGTAAATAAACGTTTCACACTCAACCCCACAGTAGGATGTGAATCCTATGTTGGGGGTCCGGAAACACACAATACACAAGCACAAACGCCCAGACGACTACAAACATCTGTATGGCCTATACAAATATTTGTCATGTGCGGGGATCGAACCCGCGACTGCCAGCGCATCAGCCAGTTGCTGTGACCACTGCGCCAACGCGTCGCGTCGTCAGTTGCGAGTCTTATTGTTAGACAAAAATCGTAAAGAGCGAGTACGTGTGATGTCATAACGTGGTCTGAGAGAGACATGCCACGCTTTTCAATAAGATAAACTTAGAGAACTCCGTTAAAGCTGTGAAACACAAAAATAATTTGCTTGTTTACGCTATTATGTTAAAATCACGTTAGTATAACTATATATATATATATATATATATATATATATATATATATATATATATATATATATATATATATATATATATACGATATTTATACGTGCGAAAAAAATCAAACTTTAATAAAATTTTATTTGATTTTTTTTGTTATATTTCAGAAACGTCTTTATTGATTTTGACAGGAATTTCACTAGCATAATATAAATCGTATAAAATGTACTTTGGCAACTTTTAATTAAGAAAACAGACAGCAGTTACTTTTTTATTATTATGATAGGTATTCAATATGTTGTTTGTAATCGATAAACTCTGAAACTACTGAACCAAATTGACAATTAATTACCCATACAGTATTGGCTATAAAACGCTGCAACTCGAACTAATTTAATATCCACAAACATCTGAACTGAACTGAATCAGCCTGTAAGCAACCCACTACTGGGCAAAGGTCTTAATCCACCACGCTGCTCCACTGCGGGTTGGCGGATAATTTCCTTATTTTGAGAAACGGTCGCTATCAGATGTCTATGATAACAACCAGGACCGAGGGGTGGTGCTCTCCGAGGCACCGTGGGGAGACCCTCAAGGACGTACGCCAAGACCAGAAACAAATATTTGCACAAATACAAATATCTGCCCCCAGCGGGAATCAAACCCGCGACCGTTGGCGTTATGGCGACTACACGCACCACTACACCAGAACGGTTATCGAACAAACATCAACGCAGTTAAAAATTCAAGAGACATGTAGTAGATTTAGGTCCTAGAAATATATCGGAGTGTGTCAAAGGTAAAGGCACTAAAAGGCCAAAATTTCCCTTAACATATTTTACGAATGGTCCCTAAAGGATTTAATCAAATAATGTATTGGAATTACGTTATCAAATTACCGTGTATACTTTATTGAACGAGATTTAGTAATTGTAGAAACAGATAAATAATCTAAATTAATATTATAAAGAGGTACAATTTTCTTTTGTCCTAAGTTGTCTGGAAGAGATGGGATTTCTAGCGATAAACCTCCTTTTTACATTTTTTTTTCTTAGTGGTGTACAATAAAAAATAATTATTTATATATTTTTTTTGTTCATTATCGATTAAATCTTTTAACCCTTATACAAACGCGAGCCCCTGAGCGAGATAAGAAAAAAAAGTCTTTGTTTTAGGGTAATTTGGGGTCGTAGATTTCATTTTTTTTTTTTTGTCAAAATATGATAATTTTTGTTGCAAACATGTTTTTTTTTTCGGTGGTAATAAATTTACCATTATCCATTACGGACCACACATTTTTGCCAGGAGGTGGTAAAATAGTTACCTTTGTCCGTTCAGGAATATTTTTGTTTACATACTAGTAGCTGTTCCTTACTTTCGTCGGGTAATAATTATAAATTTTGTTACTGCGTTTAACTTATAAAATACTGAACTGCTTTAAATGAAATTTTGTAAACCGATGGAATAGGCTTAGAATAATGCATACGCCGTGTTGTGCCGGCCGTAGATGAATAGTAACACCCCAACTCTTCCCGAGGGTGTCGTAAGGGATAGGCAGCAGCGTCCTCCTGAGAAACTAATTAACTTACTGCGATCGCCAACCCGCCTACTAAGCGTGAGCTACGCTAAGCTACAAAGCGATTATGGCAAAACCCCTCATGGTCAATGGGGAAGGCCCATGTCCAGCAGTGAAATGTGGTGGCTTATGATGAATGCTTAAGCATATAATCGAGTTAGCGCAAAAGTTAGGGCGTAGGTACATGACCTCGGGCGGATGTTTGGTAAAAAAGAAACAAGGATATATTCGATCAATGTTTATTTGACAACAGAAATTATCAATCATAAAAATTACAAAAACTATGTAATATTTAAATGAATTTTCAAAATGATCGATTTCCTGCAAAAAAAAAATGTTTATAAGAAGTTATTACTAAAAAAACGAATAATGACATTGCAAAAAAATTTAATACACTCAGCTAATAAAACAAATCTAACAACACCTCATACATGTATATCAAAATCATTTCACATGTACACCGTGAAATAGTTTTGTTCTTGTCCGCATACCAAACGACAAATACGAGACATACGTTTGAAAAACACCCCTCCTTCTGGTGCAATCCGACAAAAAAATCTTCTCAACATACAGTCTGCATAAAAACATTTTATATACGTAGTCACCAGAAATGATTTCAAGATCAAATAATGTTCGAATATTTACCACTTTTTTAAACAGCCAAAAATCATATAAATACTTTGGAAAATATTTTGAATTTATCATTATTCTATGGCAAAATAAATAAACTTTTCAAAATTAAGTAGAAAAACAACTCACCGAAATTTTGGTCGTACAAAACTCAAAAAATTCTTTGAAACAGCACAAAAACTTCAAAACTTTCGATCAAAAAACGGCTAGACTGACTTTAGTGTCATGTATCTTTTGAAAAATGACATTTTATGTTAAGTGTTGACAACACATAAAAAAAGCGGCTAATCAAAAATACAAATGCGTCATAAATATTTCTATTGATGTTTCCAGGAGAAAAATATTTCTATTTTAAGAGGCATAGACAAGGTGGTACTATATATATACCTTAATTTGTATAAGGGTTAATATAAAAAACTACATTGAAGTAACATATAATAATGTTGATAACACTAGAAAGGTCAAGAGGCGTGAAATCAGAAGGGACATCTTTCTCTTAAATAAATAAAGTATGCTTAGTTTAGTAATTATCGTCAATGGCGCGTTAGCTCAGTTAGTTAGAGCGTCGTGCTAATATCGCGAAGGTCGCGCGCTCGATCACGTCATGGGTCACAATAAAAAAACACAACATTATTCCAAAACCATACTTACAAAGTACAAACTTTGTACAATGGTGATAGTTTGATTTCTTAATTAAAGAGATGAATAAATATATGAAAGTGTCAAAGAATGTGTAATTTTAAAATACAGAATCATACGACATGTGAATGGCAAAATCTAGCTGTAGCCAACTGAATTTACCACAGTTGTACCCCATTTTCATAATGGTCAAAA
This sequence comes from Euphydryas editha, assembly GCA_036937285.1. Classification (NCBI taxonomy): domain Eukaryota; kingdom Metazoa; phylum Arthropoda; class Insecta; order Lepidoptera; family Nymphalidae; genus Euphydryas; species Euphydryas editha. Next base: position 18,086,553 of record JAUPFZ010000010.1, read on the forward strand.
AGCTGGTACATTGAGTTTATAAACCTAAAGTTAACACCTATTTCTCCCTTACCTATTCTTATTTTCCTACTCTCTCTATTCCTTTGAACTAGCAACGCTTTTATATATTTTTTTCGGTTATGCAAACGTTCGTAAGATGATAGTTACTTAATGTCAGGCTAAGAGAGGTTTTTCCTTATTTAGTTTTTAAGTACCTATACTACAACCAAAACGTGTTAACGTAATTTTTCTTACTAAAACTTTATAACTAAGCATCCGTTTACGCTGTCTAATCTTAACAGATCACAGAACTGTATTTATGAAACTATAAGACTATTCAAAATTTCAAAGAATGAATATTAATTACAGCCCCTATTAACAATAAAAGAAATAAATAAAATTTTAATTTGATCGGCAATTTCAGCTCAATCTTTTATATGTGTACAGTGATAAACCTATTGTGGTGGAACGAAATCTTTCGTCTGCAAGTCCTACTCACGCTTTGCTGATTTTGGATAAGTTTATAATAGATATGTATGAGTACATAAATATATCATTAATAAATAGATAATGTGTATAACAAGCGGCGGCAATAAATTATTCTTTCTTTTTTTTTAATGTTTTTTATTACATTTTGCTTTTTAAAATGTCCGTTGCGATATCATCTAAATGCGGATTAAAGCTTGCAATGTTCATATAGAACTATCGCCATTTAAAAACGACTAGAAAAATCCTTTATCTTGATTTATCGTTTCGACGCGTGAAAATATTACTTTGTTACGAGACTGTTAAAAATAGCAAAGTGGTTGTGTATGTGGGTGTGACAACCGCTGTATGTGCGAGAAGTGGCGCGAGAAGTTGCATGAAAGCTGACCGTTGCCAGTTTTATGACCGCTCGAGGCAGATACTATAATAATCGTATGTAAGATATTTATATTCATACAATTATAGTTTCTGGTGCCAGTGATTTCTTGTGGATATCCCCACCATGCCTTAACACGTAAACACACGTTACTCATTGTAGGAAAATTATCTGAAAACCTGCAGTAAAGGAACGTGGCTCATTAAGTTCCAAAACTTTTTCTATGTAGAAAGAAGGTCCTTACGCAGCAGTGGGACATGTACAGAATGTTTCAACTAAGTTCAGTATACAGGCACACTCATATGCATAGGTACATTTCATAACTTCAGAGACCTTGAGGTTAGATACTTATCAAAGTCAGTATCGTAAAGTTGTATGGCATTGAAACTAAATAAACAATTTATATAAAAGACAGTCTTAAACTAAAGGACTTTTTTAACATACACACACGTGGTCTTCTGTTCCTAAGGTAGGAAACTTAATGCCTGTGTTTTAGGTAACAGCCGATTGATATCCATATTTTTTATAATAAATGTACATATAGAAATATATATATTGCACCCAATCTCTGGGCGAGAATCGAACCCACAACCCTAGAGCAGAAAACAGTATAACTGCCAACTACGCTAACGGGCCAGTCATACTTTATAAAAGTAAATTATATAAACGTAGATATATCAGATATAACTTTTTAAACAGTATATCTATACAATATGTACTTGTATAATATTATATTGGAATATATATAAGCGCTATATACATATAATAATAATTATTGTGATCAAACTGCAAACTTTTCATATTACTTTATTGTATCTGAATGTATCTGTATTGTACTGTACTGTAATAGAATACAGGTGTTCCAATACTGGGCATAAGTATCTTATACTCGAAAAACCAAGGATAAGTGCTTGATCGACTTATTATATCACTATATATTACTTTGATGTTTATTAACATTACGTACTACATTATTTAAAAAATAATTTATAATTCTGTATTTTAGCATTTTTTAAACTAAAAATAAAAAAAAAAAACATTCTTCAAGGGAAGTCTTCTATTATTTCATATTAATATCGGCAAAAATTCTAAAACATAGCTTTAAAAAGTTCGCGCCATAAGATTTTAAATAGCAATAGTTCACAATCATCTAATGATATAATTATACGTCGTATAACTACTACACTCTTGTGGTGCTGCGAGGTGCTCAGACAGCCTCCTTTATCCCGGGAAAACAAGGTCAAAATGAGATAGCAACATAGCCCAAATGCCATCTCGCTCTCACAACGCGTGCCCGACCGTGATGACGTCAAAATAGAAGCACCATCTGTCCGCATATTTTTGGACCTTTTCGTTGTTTGACATTGGTTCGAAGTATATTTTAATTGAGATTCATTTTGGAACGAATAATCAATTTTTGTTAAAAATTAAAATCAACCTAGCTAATAGTACATCGATGATGAAGACTCAATAAATAATAACTGCGAAAAAGCAATTTTTCAGGCGGCGAAAAAAAACGTTTTAAGTCCGTAAAAAAAAAAATTGTATATTTTATTTTTAAAATGTTTTATGTAAAGTGACTGCAATATTACGAAAATCAAAATTTAATTAAAATATTTTAACTTTTTTTAAATACATTGCGGAAGAACAAATTAATTTAGACTATTTAAAAAACTATAACTTCATGTAACAAAAAGTCCTTTGTTTTAGTACTTTTATCCTAGACTATACTATACTGTATTTATCAATGGTGACCCGACCGTCACCAAGTTTTAGGGTAATATAATCAAATTGTTCGCCTTGCCGATATATGGATTTGAAAGATTGTAAATTTGTAAGCGGATGAAATTTCTATTGAATAATAAGTTTATGGTTTAATTCGCTCCGGATGTTATCTATAAATACGAGCGCCTTATATTCTATTCGTTTTTATCGCTATAAATAAAAATCAATGTATGAATTCATGAAAGAGTATCATTTGAGAGGTGTTCGACTATAATGTTTTTTCTTCTCTGTTTTGTTACTAATTATAGGGACCAGTTATGCAAGAACGTTTTTTAAAAAGCAATAAATAAAAAAACTCAAAATGTCAATTAAAAATAGTATCACGACTGTGATGTAAAACTGAAATGTAACAAAAAATAATTAGACATACGTCTAATTATTTTAGACAAGCATAAGAAAATTTAAAGCAACACAGAAATTAATTTCTACAGGTTTACAAGCAATATGACGCCTTGAAAGGACTTTTTGAAATTATAACATTAAAAGTAGCTAAAGACACTCTCGCTAAGGTTAGTCTTGTAAATGCTCATTAAAATCGGTTCATACATAGAGACTATTACTTTAATTTACAATACAAATTACGCTTTAAGTAACATAACCTAAAAAATTGACAAAAAAACTAAGAAAATTATAAACAATATTACAAACAATGCTCTTATCGCTATAGCAATTTAATTTGTTGAATGGTAGGTGATTTTGAGTAATAATGAGATCGATAAACACAGCCCAACACATATTTATGAATAAACACATATACATTCACACGCAAGCTTATAGCACACACACACACAAGTCCATATACACGTAATCAGCACCTTATCGGCCATATCTCATATCATTTCATATTTAATAAGTAAGAGATAATAATAGATCGGGGAAAAAGTCTTTTCCTATTTTGATGTATAAAATTGAAGAAAAACCTCTTTGTTTGTACTGTTTATAAATGGCTGGTTTTAATATAAATAAATATCATACGTTAAAAAAAAGTAAAAAAAACACTATCCCACCATTTTTAAATTGTTTTTCTGTCCACTAAAATGAGTGAACGACGAAGAAATAACGAAAAAATTCGTTTTGAAGTTTTTTTTTACAAAAAAAATGGAAAAATGCGACTCGACCCGCGATAAAAAATTGTAACGCTTATGAACCTAATGCAGTATCTGTAAGAGGAGCGCAAAGTTGGTTCAAGCGTTTTCAGTCTGGGCATTTTGATGTTAAAGATGCAGCTCACTTTGGACGACCTCATGCGGATAAAATTAATGCCCTTTTTGTAAAAGTGGTTCAAGATAGGCATATTTGTAGTTACGACATAGCCTAAGAACTGAGAATTGACTACAAATCAATTTTGAGCCATTTGAAAAATTCTGGCTTTATAAAACAGCTCAATATTTGGGTGCCACACGAGCTCACTGAAAGAAACCTAATGAATTGTGCACTAATTTGCGATTCTCTGTTGAAACATAATGAAACATTTTTGAAAAGATTAACTACTGGTGATGAAAAGCGAATCACCTACGATAAGAACTTGCCAAAAATATCATGTTCAAAGGGTATTCAATCTCCACTGACTGTAACGAAACCCGGATTAACACGCAATAAGGTAATACTGTGTGTATAGTGGGATTGGAAGGGCATCATTCATTAGGAGCTCTTACCTACGGGAAAAACTATCGATTTGGATCTCTACTACCAACAACTAATGAGACTCGAGCAAGAAATTGAAAAAAGTGGCTGGAATTGATCAACAGAAAAGGAGAGGTCTTTCATCGTGATAACGGCAGACCACACACATTTTTGACCACAAATAAAACGCATGTACGCAATGTAACGCTTATGAACCTAATGCAGTATCTGTAAGAGGAGCGCAAAGTTGGTTCAAGCGTTTTCAGTCTGGGCATTTTGATGTTAAAGATGCAGCTCACTTTGGACGACCTCATGCGGATAAAATTAATGCCCTTTTTGTAAAAGTGGTTCAAGATAGGCATATTTGTAGTTACGACATAGCCTAAGAACTGAGAATTGACTACAAATCAATTTTGAGCCATTTGAAAAATTCTGGCTTTATAAAACAGCTCAATATTTGGGTGCCACACGAGCTCACTGAAAGAAACCTAATGAATTGTGCACTAATTTGCGATTCTCTGTTGAAACATAATGAAACATTTTTGAAAAGATTAACTACTGGTGATGAAAAGCGAATCACCTACGATAAGAACTTGCCAAAAATATCATGTTCAAAGGGTATTCAATCTCCACTGACTGTAACGAAACCCGGATTAACACGCAATAAGGTAATACTGTGTGTATAGTGGGATTGGAAGGGCATCATTCATTAGGAGCTCTTACCTACGGGAAAAACTATCGATTTGGATCTCTACTACCAACAACTAATGAGACTCGAGCAAGAAATTGAAAAAAGTGGCTGGAATTGATCAACAGAAAAGGAGAGGTCTTTCATCGTGATAACGGCAGACCACACACATTTTTGACCACAAATAAAAAATTGAGAAAGTTTGGTAAAAGTGTTAATGTATCTACCATATAGTTCTGACCTTGGACCGGTCTCTTCAGTTTTTTGTTTTTTTTTTTTTTGTATTGTTAGGTTAACATCAAGACAGCACTATCAAAACAAAATGGGATTATTTCACTACCCACAAGATCGAAACAAATTATCGAACAATCTCTTTACTCGAGAACCTTTCTGCTCCATTGGCCGTCAGTTGTACAAGATATGTGCCCTGCTCACTGCCATTTCAGTTCGATAAATTAATTAGGCTATGTCGGCAATCGTCGTTCACCTACGGATTTCGTGATTTCTGTTTCGATCTCGCAGAAATATACGAAACATAGCCCTCAACATTGCTCGCTTTGCAAGCTTATCTTTGAAATATAGATAGTATTCAACTAAAAATACATAAATGAAAGAAATCGAACTACAAATTAATTAATTACAATTAGGAACATATTTATAGTTTCCAGTATCTTAGTTCGTAGTATGAACTCAAATCATTTCATTAAAATTCATTCCATAGTTATGACGTGACATTTGGCTAAGATACATACACACCGACAGAAAAAAAATTAGCTTCTGTATCGATAAGAGAGTGCCCTCCATAAGTATAAAATATGTAGTTTTTTTTTTTTTTTTTTTTTTTTTTTTTTTTTTTTTTTTTTTTTTTTTTTTTTTTTTTTTTTTTTTTTTTTTTACGCAGGGGAATCCATTTACGGATGATATCCAGGATGCCCGGGTCGGCAGTCCTAGACCTATGTCGGACTCGGCACTTTGGGAGTGCAATACCGTACTAAACCCCTGCGGGAGCCTTCAGCCGCTTTAATTGGAGGGTCCCGGATCTGCAGGCAACAGGATCCCTCCAGCGACAGGCTGGCCTTGGCGAAAAGGCCAGACTTCTCCTCCATGGGGACTGTCCGGCTAACCTCTGAACAGTCCCGACGACGCCGTGTCTAGCAGGACCGGGTTCCCATCCCGGCCCGACACGGGCACAAGGGCGTTACAGGAGGCGCATTAAGTAGCGCCTCCTACGCACCCCCATTCGTCGCCCGCGGATGGAGGCCACGTCGGCGGCCTCCTCTCTCATCCGCTCGTCGGCCTCCTTCTGGGACATTACTGTCTCGCAGAAGGAGACCATCGCCTTCCAGGACTCGTCGTCGCCGAGCATCGCGGTGATGACGCTCGGGAGCGACAAGTCCCCTCCGATGACCGACGTCAGACCTTGACGCAGCACTGCCCATCTCGGGCACACCTCATAAAATATGTAGATATCTGTAACTAGCTTATACTAACTTATAGAGGTATTTTTATCTTCGACTACCTACTGGGTGCTTTTTATTACAATCGTTAATCTGGTAGTAAAATTTTGGAACCAGGTTCTCGTTTTCTCAGGAGAGGGGATGTAAATCAAAACGCGTAATCGCTAACGTATCGAGGGCACATCTTGTAATATAATACTTATATATTTATATATACTTAATATTTTTGTGGCTTAGCGTGCTTCAAATTTTTCATATTAGAAAGTTGCGCCCATGCGAAGTACATAAACATCTACTAATACGAATTATAAACACATACAAAAATTCATAACTCGCTAGAATTATACGAGTGGGGTAGTAAATCTAGTTGATTATATATTGTTAGCTCTCACTTGATGGTTAAATGTTTTCAGCATGAACCGGCTATGAAAGCATTTATTACAATTTCAAATTTTAATAAACTGGACCGCAAAGAAAAAGGTTCGGTTGGAAAATCTTCAATATCTTCAAAAGTACCTGGCCTACTTTTATGAAATAAAGACTTAATGAAAGAATTTTTTTTGTGCTGAAAAGAAAATAAAAAATGAATTCAACCTTTTTATTTAAAAAAAAAAGTAAAATAAATAAAAATACGTAGTTTTTCCTGTATTTATATGTAAATTAGTTACAGATGTGACGTTTTCTCGCATTTTAGTGTTTTTTGTTACCTCCGCGAACTCGCAAAATTGCTGTTATGTGATTTGGTATATCTAATCTATACCTTCTACTAGGTTTTTATAATATTCTGCCAATCCTCTATTAGAGCTTCTTTCATTTCACTTAGCGTGATTGGCGGCGGATTCCGCTGACGTATACGTCGTCCATATTTGTCCCATACATGCTCAATGGGGTGGAAGTTGGGGTTGCGTGCTGGCCACTCCATATGTGTGATTCCAACTTCTTGAAAATAGGCAAACACTATCTGAGCTGTATGCAGGTGGGTATTGAGTTGTATAAAAATGGAATTCTCGCCCATGTCCACTAAAAATGGACCAACGTAGTTGTTCACAATTTCAATGACATATCTTTCTGCAGCTAAAGTTCCATTTTCTATCACCACTAGCTAAGTGCGACTTTCAGAAGAAATCCCAGCACACATGTGAACAGAGCCTCCACCAAATGGTACTTTTTCTTCCTTATACAGCCTTGGTTATAGCGCTCTCCCGGTCTTCTGTACACTCTTTTCCTCCTGTCATGCTGGTGTAAACATAATCTAAACTCGTCTGGAAACATAACTCTTGACCAGTCATTAAGAGTCTAATCTTCGTATCCTCTACTATTACTCAACCTTGAGTTTCTATGGTATATTTCTAGTTTTGGGCTATCAGGCCCAAAACTGGCCATTTAAGGTTTTAATGGCTTTAAATTTGCTTCAGCCAGACGCCGCCGCATTACTTTATCCGTACTCAGATTGTTTCTTCCAGCTCGCAACTGATAATTCTTTACTTCAACAGCTGTAAGAAAGCGATTTATCAAAGTTTTTGACACCATATAGCGATCCTCCCGGACCCTCGTGCACCTTGTTCAATCTGTTCCTGGTCTTCGAAGATTGGATCCAGTACTCGCTGAACTATAGGAAGAGTCACACCAACAGTAATAACGCTGTATTTCGCTGACTGTGCCCATCTTCAAGCATTGTTAAGATTACTCAGGGGATAACAACATGTTAAATTCAGAATAATAACTTTATAAGACAGAGACATCATATTTATAACTGTTTTATTGCAAAAGTAAAACAATCGCGAAACAGTTGATTTGAATTTTTTTGTACTAAACTCAAAAACGCCCATTATTTTACGTTTTCAGATTTTTATATAATTATCAAAAAAAAATACATATATATATATATATATATATATATATATATATATATATATATATATATATATATATATATATATATATATATATATATATATATATATATATATATATATATAGGAGACTCTATAGATATAGTCACTCATCACGATATCTCTGGAACTATGAGACCTAAAAACTTGAAATTTGGTAGGAATATTCCCTTTGCCGAGTAGAGGTCTGCTAAGAACGGATTTTAATAAATTCTACCTCTAAGGGGATGAAACAGGGAGGCAAACTTTGTATGGGACAACATGATTCCTTGGTCCAATCTACTTCAAATTTTGCATAAATATTATTTAACAGAATTGATTGAAGACGTGTTTCGTATTTTATCGAAATTCATCCCCTAAGCGGGTTAAAAGGGGGTAGAAAGTTATTTTGATATCAATACTCCTTAGTGCTATTTTTTTTAAATTACATTTTATTTTGACACATGTTTGACAATTCAATCCGTCTATTATATTATAATATTTTCCAGTATTGACGCAGGTGTAGGTGATATCTTTTTTTGGGTGCTCCTGGTGGAACAGCCAAGACTTTATATTAAACGTAACAAAATTGATTTGTAAATATACCGTGTGGTCGCTTTATAGTAAAATAGTGTTTTATATAATACTTTTTACTTCAATGTTGGTGTTGTTTTAAGTCAAGGGTTTTAAACTGAATAACTCATCAGCAAGGGATTTGTAGCTCACAATGATACAGATATAGAAGACACCGAAGTGAACTTAGAAACATTTTTGAATTATCCGGCGTTAACATCCCAATTAGTCCACGTTGGCACCACGGACTAATGTTGGAACATGATCAGAAAACATTATAAATCATGTACCCATTTAACGTTATCTTACACTAAAACTAAGAAGGGGGAGATAAAAGCTGTCTTGGACTATTATAAAATATAAATATATGTTTGACATACACACACGATCGTCTGTTCGTAAGGTAGGCAACTTAATGCCTGCGTTTTAGGTAACAGCCGACTGACATACTTTTTTTTATAAATATACATGTAAATATTACATATGGAAATAAATACATTTTACACCCAGACTCGAGGCGGGAATCGAACCCGCGATCCTGGAGCAGAAAGCAGTGTCACTACCAACTGTGTCGAGTCAATCAAAATTTAAAAAATAATTACTTGCGGGTTTATTCAAATCTAAGAGACAAAATCGTATTGACTTGAGGTGTAATTATACCTAACATACAATGAACGAAGTATTGATGAACGTTCTGGTGTAGTGGTGCGAGTAGTCGCCTCAACGCCTCGGCTCAATCCCGGTGGTCGCGGGTTCGATTCCCGCTCGGGGCAGATATTTGTATTTGTGACAATATTTGTTTCAGGTCTGGGTGTATGTCCTCCTGGGTGTATGTTTTCCCACCGTGCCCCGGAAAGCACGTAAAGCCGTCGGTCCCGTTTGTTATCATAGATACCTTATAATAATCGTTACTTATGGTTGGATATTATCCGCCAACCCGCAGTGGAGCAGCGTGGTGGATTAAGCTCCAACCCTTCTTCTATATGGAAAAAAGGCCTTTGCTCAGCAGTAGGCTGTTTACAGTCTAATACAATACAGTACAGTACAGAAGCATTTGTGGCCTGCAGTGACGAAACTGAGCCTTACCATAAATATTAGAGTCCATCTAAGGGGAGATGTTACTGCCGGACTATTCTCAGACCTGTTGCTTAAAATAGGAAATGGTGATTTCCGGTAACTGGATAATAATATAATGTATGAGTGTATATGAGTATGTATTTACCATAAACAAAGCTTAAAGTCAAACTCTTAATGTAGCGGGAGTATACTTGAGCGAAAGCTGCTTCTCTCTCTCACAGCCAGTTGTATGTGGCATGTTCCAGATTAGCCTGGTGATTCTAGCACCCCGAAGAAAAACAAAAAATATTTTTTATAAAGAAATACTACGGGAGGTGTAGTATTTCGATTTAGTTGTAAAAAGATAATACCCCTGTGTAACTTTCTCCAGATCAAAGGCCGAGCTTCGTGTTCATAAAATATAACAATTTTTATTTTTATTTTAATGTTTTAAATTATTTAAGTTTAAATCTCTACTCTATAATAAAGATTGTTATATTTCATAAATATTTAAATAATAGACGTCGAGTTGCGGATACATGCCCGTGAATACATATACATAAGTATTCAAATATTTTAACATAATAATTTATATGTTATAATAAAATTAATAACGTAAAAAAAAACAAATAAAATCCTATTATAACCATTTTCGACTTCTACACGGACGAAGTCGCGGGCTAAAAGCTTAATATATAAAAGCGAAAGGTCACTCACTCACTCACTTATCAGGATATCTCTGGAACCATAAGACCTAGAGACTTGAAATTTAGTAAAAATATTCCTTTAGCCGAGTAGAGATCAGCTAAGAACAGATTTTACGAAATTCTGACCCTAAAGGGGTGAAAAAGGGGGACAAAGTTTGTATGGGACAACGTGATTTCTTAGTCCAATCTACTTAAAATTTTGCATAAACATTTATTAACAGAATCGATTGAAGACGTGTTTCGTATTTTATCGAAATTCATCCCCTAACGGGCTTAAAAGGGGGTAGAATCTTATTTGCTTTGTAGTTGACATCAATACTCCTTAGTGCTTTTGATTCAAATTACATTTTATTTTGACACAAACTTAATCCGTCTATAATAAAATATTTTCCAGTATCGACGCAGGTGTAGGTGATAAAAAATATAAATTTATAATTTTTGAAATTTAAGTTAAATACCCGTGCGAAGCCGGGGCGGGCCGCTAGTATATATATATATATATAATTATTATTTTATGTGGCATTAAATATTATTAAATTTAGTCTTTATTTTTTTTTTTCATAAAGCTAGGCCAGGTACCTACTTTTAAAAATATTGAAGCTTTTCTAACCGACCCTTCTTCTTTGCGGTTCAGGGTATATCAGATGGCGAATACATCAATGTATTTCAAAATGTATTAAAAAACCGAATTCAGAAGACAGCTTACATCTTATTTAGATTACTTTATAATAAACTATTTAATTATGACAAGAACTTAAAGCATAATTAAAAGTTTAATTATATAATACTAGCTTCTGCCCGCGGCTTTGTATATTTGTATTGACAAAAAGTAGCCATGTCCTTCCACAGGCTTCACACTATCCGTACCAAGTTCTTACAACACCAAACGGTAACAAAGACTCTCATACAAAAAAAAAAAGTTCCTCCACACTCGCAGAGTGTATAGTAATAAATGCTCCCAGTCGACACTTTAGTGAATTCTCGCGAAAAGAAGGTCGTTAAGCGTTTTAGTGTGATAATTTTTAACTATTTTATATTATTTATTTATTATTATTATTATTATTATTATGACCAAACTACACAAAATCTTTATAAATTGTAGCCTATGTGATATTCTGATGTATAAACTATATTACTGTAATGTTTCATATGAATCCGTTCAGTAGTTTTTGGGTGAAAGAGTAACAAACATTTATTCAGACAAATTTTCGCATTTATAATATATAATTTATAATACTAGCTGCTGCCCGCGACGTCGTCTGCGTGAACGCTATACAGCACCAAAAATACCTACGATTATACCTTTTAAAATAACATTCATTTAGCCGTTTCTTCTTTACATTTCATATCTACAGAAAGTGCAGTAACAGAGGGAGACTGTCTTTTGTAAAATTGACTTTCAAAAAGTGCTTATTTTTAGCCTGCTTTGAATAAATGACTTTATGGTGATTCTGCTGAATTAAGTCATAAGTTGTGACTAAAACGGATGGAGAAAATAATAAATAAGAAATACAGAATAGGGTAAAAATACATATTTATAGGACTTCTCGATAAACAACATTAGTAGTTTGGCTCTCCGCAGCCAAAACGTAAAGAGAGTCAGGACTGGTGACGCGGGAGCAAGCAACGTACAGCTGCCCGTGTGAAGCAGCTCGTACTGAGGTCGACACCAGCTACCCTCAGTGTCTGCCCCTGCGACTTATTGATGGTCATCGCGAAGCAAACACTCACGGGCAACTGTACGCGCTTGAACTGGAACGGGAAGTTATGAGGTATGAGGGGAATGCGTGGTATAAATACTGCTTTGCCGACGCCACAACCCGTAAGAATTTCCGCCTCAATGGTGTGTCTGTGGAGCGAGATGACTTAAAGGCGGGTCCCGTTACACAACTTTGGCGTGAAATACATATTTCAGTAAAAAAAGCTTTTTAAAAAAGTATGCTTGTCGGGACGCAAGACAGAAGTGATAACTTTAACTAGTCTAAGTTGAACTATTTAATATTTAAATTGTTTAACAAGAGAAAAGTTTAGGTTATTACTTAAATTTTATGTATATTAGTATAATAATGTAAGGAAAGGTTATTTATTAACACTGTCAACAGTATATGTCTATCTCACACTAAACACTGAATAGACAGATGGGGATGCGTCTGTCCGAAATATGGCAAGCGCTGTGGGTTAGAGTGAGAGAGGAGGAGCCTGCCTGCCGCTGCTGACGCGTGAGAGAAAGGGAAGCCAGACTGGCACCATAACGTGTTACGTAACGAAGCGGTTTACCCGCCCATAAGAAGTTATCACTTCAAAACAGAAAAATAATGAAAAAAAATATTGTCAGCTGAGTTCGTTGTGTTAATATAACTGTATACATTTTCGAGTACGAAAATTGTTTAAAAATTCATTTGACGGTGATGAAAAACATCGTTAGCAAATATTTCTCAAAAGAATTTCTTCCATATATCCGCTAATCAACTTAAATAGCAAAAGCGTTATAAAAGCTTTCTAATTTAATGTTTACTCGGGCTAAGCATGTGCCTGGGAGCGTCATGTATTTTAACTAGTATGTTTTTTTTATATCATTAGAGTTAAAATAAATACTCTTTTATTATTCGCCAACATACATGGAGAAGCGTGATTGAGAAACAACCCTTCTATATGCACCGCAGGCCTTTGTGTACGACGCTTACATGCTGTTCAGTTCAGTCCACTTCAATTCAATTTGTCATGTACATAAATGAACGCTTAAACAAATGCTTTACACTTAAAGATCCTTAGTAGTATGTAAATACTGTGTCAGGGGTCAGGAAATAAACACAACACCATCATAAACCCCTAGACCACGACAAACGTTGTATTGTATCACCCTATAAAGAACCCACTGTTGAGCGAAGGTCTCTTCTCCATATAGAAGAAGGGTTGGAACTTAATCCACCAAGCTGCTCCACTGCGGGTTGGCGGATAATTTCTCTACCATAATTAACGATCGTTTAGGTGTCTATGATAACAGCCAGGATCGACGGCTTTACGTGCTCTCCGAGGTACGGTAGGGAGACCCACAAGGACATACACCCAGACCGGAAACAAATATTTGGACAAATACAAATATCTGTCCCGAGCGGGAATCGAAACAGCGACCACTACACCAGAACGGATGAAAAATATGGGCACATGTTTCTCTTTCGAGGAACTCCGTCCATGGAACATGGACGAGAAACATAGGCAATAGCCTATACAAATATTTCTCATATACGGAGATCGAATCCACGCGCTCATCATCATCACTAGCGCGTCAGCCAATTGTTGTGGTCTTGCGCTAACTCGTCGTCATAATACTTATTCGTCCAAGATTTCTCAGTACCTAAGTAGAATAATGACGGCCGGCTGGTCGAGTGGTCAGGCAACTGGACACTTTACGCAGCGGTCGCGGGTTCGTATCCCGCCAGGTGCAGATAATTTGTATGACGAATATAGATGTCTGCACCGGTTCATGGATGTGTATTTATGTATATTTATTTATTTATTTATTTATTTATTTATTTATATAAGCGTGCTAACAATATACATATTTCTACATTGATAAAAACACCATTACAATAAAGTTCTTAATACATATATCAATAACTAGCATGCATAACATACATTTTTATTCAACTTACGTCAAGATAAAGCAAAAAAGAAAGTAAATCATTAAAATACGAGAAATTTAATTTGAAGAGAAAAAAAAAATCATTTAAGAAAATGTACAAGTTTTTTTTTGAACATGGTAAAGGAATCACCAAATATGTCTATGACAGGTAAATCCTTCACAATTCTGTTATAATTCGCACACAGTCTAACCACGGGCGCCTGGTTTCCCATACGAGTTTTCGATATTGGAATATGAAAGATGTTGTGAATTTTATTTCTCGGGTACCTACGTGGGACTGAAAGAGATATACGCTCGACCAAATTGCTGTCACGCACATCTTGACTCAGAATTTTGTGTAAAAAGCACATGTCAAGAAGTGTACGTCTATTCCGAAGGCTCATCATTCCAAACCAAGCCAATCGCTGACAATACGGTCACCTGTGTGAGATGCCGCTAGCAGAAAAAGCGAGATGCCTTGTAAAAGTACGCTGTATACTTTCAACACGTTGAGAGTGGACATTAAAGGTTGGGCTCCAAATTACACTAGCGTATTCGAGAAGGCTGCGAACTAAAGCGTTGTACAAGACTATTTTTACACCCTGAGAGAAACCGTTGGAATTTCGCCTGATGAATCCAAGTACACGAGCTGCTTTCGCAACAACTTTGTCCACGTGAGATCTAAATGTTAACTTTTTATCAATGATGACTCCCAAATCTCTAATTTCCGACACTTCCTTCAGTGGTTTATTGCCAATTAAGTAGTTAGAAACAAGCGGTTTTTTCTTTCTAGAATATTTAATGAAAAAACATTTGTTAACATTGAGAGTCATGCTATTAGTTTGACACCATGTAAAAATAGCATTCAGATCTTTCTGCACTAACCCAGCATCTACGTTATTTTTTATTGTTCTATAAATCTTTAAATCGTCAGCGAATAGAGAAATTTTGCAATGCTTTATTTCATTAGTAATATCATTTATAAAGACAAGAAACAACAGTGGCCCCAAATGTGATCCCTGTGGCACACCGGAACTTGCCAAATATGTATTAGATTCAAAACCTTTGATAGCAACACTTTGGGGCCGCCTGCTTAAGTACGATTTAAACCATTCCAAAATAGGACCCCCCACCCCATATCGGCCAAGGTTGTCGAGTAATAAAGTATGATTGACTTTGTCAAAAGCGCTGCTGAAGTCAGTATATATTGCATCAACCTCCTGTCCCCTATCAATAGCGCGCGATAAATCCGAGACAAAGACCGATAAGTTGGTTTGAACAGAAAAACCCTTCCTAAAACCGTGCTGAGACCATGTAAGAAAACGTTCTAAATGATTCGACATTATAGGATATACTATTTTTTCAAATAATTTGGAAAAACACGAGAGAATCGATATTGAACGATAATTTTGAACATCCATGCGATCACCTTTCTTGTGCACAGGAACTATTCTTGCCTTTTTCCACTCATCAGGGAAAACGCCCTCGCTTAACGAACGATTAAAAATTAAGGTAAGCGGAAAAGCTATAGCTGGACCACATCGCCTAACAAAAAGAGGCGGAAGATTATCTGGACCGGCTCCTTTTTGAATATCTAGAGATTTTACTAATTTTAGTATTTCACTTTCATTAAACTCTATTTTGCCTATTTGTGGAATGTTGGGGTCAGAAAAACCGGTAAGAGAAGCATTATTGTCTTGTGTAAAAACTGACGAAAAATGAATAGCAAAAAGACTTGCGATTTCATGACCAGAGCGAGCCATTACATTTCCCAATTTCATTGATGCTGGTACAGACGATTCGTTATCCCTCTTGTCTTTAATAAAACTCCAAAAAGCCCCTGTGTGTTCAATGTATATATGTATTTATATCTTAAATTTATTTCCGTTCCTAGTACCTGTAACACAAGTTCTTACGAACTTAGCACGGGGCTAGGTTAACGTGGTGTGATTGTTGGTTAATATTTATTTATTTATTTTATTTATTATAATCTTCAAGTAGTGCGTGTTGCTTAAGATGCCCTATGTGTTTAGGTACTATATCGGTGACCTCCTCGTGGTGCATTCTGGGCAACGTAGTTGCTGGCTGCAGCTGACGATAGACCGAAAACCGCGAGAGCGAAAGCGCAGAAGGGGGATGACTCGTTCTCTCCCTCCACCTGGGGGCGCAAAAGCACAGTTGATGGGCGCGGAGGCGCATAACCTACTGGGCCCCTGGACCAGCTAATGTGCGGGCCCAGATCAGGAGTTTACCATCTGGGGTAGCTAGGTGTCCATTGGCGGGCGGTACGTGAAAGCTCGGTGGAATGTGTGAGCATGGGGGTTCAGACGGAGAAGGTGTAGCGCTGAGGTATGGAGAAATGAGGGAGAGATTTTTCCCCTATTCAGTCGCTGGAGCGAGCGGGTTCCCTCTTCCGCTTTGCAACATCATAAAAAGATGATTGCGCATAACTGTGATAAAAAAAATCGATAAAAAATTCGTTGCAAGACCTATATTTAAGAACATGTTGACAACAGACTTTGACGATTAACAAAACTTGTGTATATATTTATATTGTACATATGTGTGTGTGCCGTAGTGTGTGTAGTGTTTTTTGTTTTTTTTTAATGTATTTTTCGATCATTATTATAAAAAATATTAGCATTCTGCACTTTTTCTCCATATAAATTTTAACTTTTCCAAATTTCATACTTCTCTGTCCGCGTGATTTTCGTAAAAAGGGATACAAAGGTTTCGCTTCACGTATTAATATATAGCTCATAACTATCTAATTATTTTTGTCATTGAACTAACAATATTTAAAGACAAAAGACCCTAATCAAAGTTCATTAACTTGTAAGAAGTTTTAAATATAAACGCTAGGTCTAAGAGACGTAAGTCAGTATTGACGTAATGAAATATACGACATTGGTTAAGGGTTAACCTGTTACGTGTGCTCCAATTTAATAATTCGTATACTTCGAGTGCGACGCTACAGAAAAGTAGGTTGGGCCATTTAACCTCAATAACAAAACGTATTTTAAGCATTGAATTTTAGGCTCAGGTTCGTACTAGCACAACACAAAGATTTCAAAGAGTATATTTATGATATTGTTGGAATACCTGACAGCATTTATTTATAAATTAAACGTACACACATGGTCATCTACTCCTAAGGTAGGCAACTAAACGCCTGTTTATTAGGCAACAGCCGACTAATAAATTTATAGAATTTTTCTTAATATATACACAATTACACATATAAATATTACACCCAGAATCGGAGCGGGAAACAGAACTCACGACCCTGGAGCGGAAAGCAGGGTCATTAACAAGTGCTCCAACGGCCCAGTCAATTCAGTATTATCAGAGTTGTCAAGATAAATAAAGAAACTTATATGTTATATTTGTTTTTCTCAATAAGAAGAAAAAGAAAAAGAAAAATATAAAAACTTACATAAACGAGTATTACCTGTGGTTGAAAAATTTGTGTTGCCAGTTTCTGCCAGTAAATTGATAGAACGCAAAAATACAACATACGTTTAAAATTCCAAATTCAATAAAAAAAATCTGATCAATAACGTTTTTACACCGTTATATAAATCGAAAGTTTTCAGAGAAAGAGAGAGGAGAAAGAGAGGAGCCCTTTTAACTAATAATTTGTTTCGAAGTTGGTATCTAAATACAATACCTTTAACTATATAAAAAATTTATTGTAGAGACAGAAATCAAGAACCCTTTTAAAGCCTAGTCGAATTAACTAAATTTTTATTTTTATTTTTGATTGATTATGTAGGTTGAAATTTTCAAATAATGTCCGATTATGATTAAAAGTATGCATACTTAATTGTATTTATATAAATAAATCTATAAAAAACACTCTTTTATAATCTTTCACAAGGGCTGCTCGGTACGTGGCAGGAATACCGCGTTGTAAAATATTTATACGGAATATACTAAAAATACATGTTGTTTATACTACAGATAGTGACGTTGATAAATACGGATGCTGTTGCTTATTTATACAATAACTTATGTAGACTACTTAGAGATTGGGCAAAGTAAAAATTTATATTTTTGTATCCATAAAAGGTGTTAGGCCGATTTCGGTAAAATTTAATGCGGAAATGTTTAAAGTATAGGCAGATCATAAATGGTAAGAACGTACGAACGTCTCGTTTTTTATCATAGATTTCTCTTAGTAATCGGTTCTCATGTTAGGGAAATTAGTCATTAACCCGCAGTAGAGCAGCGTGGTGGATGAAGCTCCAAACCTTTTCTTATAGTATAGAGAGGAGGCCTTTGCCCAGAAGTGTGACATTTACAGCCTAATTACACTTAATTCGATTCAATTTAGTGAAAAAATTATAGATTATGAAAATTTATGCCATGAGTCATGGGACAAGTGCAGTAACTTTAAACATATTTATTAAAATTAAAAAAATATATCAAGTCCAAACTGTCATTTTTCTTTGTAGGCCATAATATTGCGGACTAAAAATTGTACGAAATATTTCTTTGGCGACAGACCTTGCCAACGCTTGCTTTTAGTACAAATGTCAACGTGACATGACATTGCTGTCATATTATTCTCATTACGAGATCTGTAATGGAAGAAGATATGTCTTATATTGAAATGGGAAATGTCATTGCAATATATTTCTTATTTACGTATGGTTTTTTTTTTTTTTGTTTATGTAGCTGATTTGCGGTGGTATATGTCAGAGTTTAATTATTTTTATATATTTAAGTTGATGGTACAAATAAAATAAAAAGAAGAAGAAAAAAGAAAAATCTAAAAAACCGTATTAGGCTTTGGCCTAGCCTTTTTTTTTTTTTTTTTTTTTTTTTTGACGCTGTGAAATGCGTTTACGCATCCCGCCACCCGCAGGCGACGAGTATGTGGGACTCGCTGACTGCAAAGTCAGAATACCCACTAAAACACAGCGGTGCCCTCGTCGTCGTACAAGGACGCCACGGGATCGCTGGCGCATGCCACCGTGACGCCCCGACGGTTGGCTCGCCTACGCGGGCCGCCTTCGGTCATAGAGCACTCGCGGGCACCGTGAGCGCTCTATCTCCGCTTCTCCAGGGACCGGCGAACGGGGGAAACTGCGGCAGGTCATGACGACATCGCCGCAGTCTCCTCCGTGACCTGGATAATTGGACTTTGGGGAGCGGCCGGGGTCTTCGCGGCCGCTCTACCTCTCGATTTGGGGGGGCGGCAGTCCCGTCCCCCCATCAAATGCGACGCCGGTTTGCCGGCGGCAGCACAAACGGCGCAGTGCAGTGCCCCGGTGCAATTGCGGGCGATGTGCCCCTCGAGGCCACACCGGAAGCACGCGCCGCTGCGGTCAACCGCAGCCGGACAGGTCGGGCGAGTGTGCCCGATTCCCAAGCATTTAAAGCAGCGCATGGGGCGCTGCTCTAAGACCTGCACTCTGGCTGAGGTCCAGCCGACTAGGAGCCTGCCAGCCTCGGCCAGGGCCTTGGCGGCTGGGATCGGGCATCGCACGACTGTGCACCCCAACCCACCCGGTCCGACTGTGATTGCGCCGGTCTTGATCGAGCCGGCATCGCACCGGCCCACCTTCGCTACCGCTGCGGTCACCATCTCGCAGGAGACGGAGTCGTCCAGCCCAGAGATTCGCACACCCGCGAGCTTTATGGGTTGGACGACTTTCGCCATACTCCCCAACGCCTCCTGCATGGCCTCCGCCAGGCGTCCCGCCGCTTCCTGGGTCTGCCCCTTCGGCAGCTCCAACAATCTGGCCCCAGTCGCGGCGCGCCGTAGCTTGAGCCCACCGACGATGCCGAGTTCGGCCAGATTTATCGTATCTGCCGCCTGCTTGAGCAGGTGGCAGTACGTGACGCCCTTGCTCTCAGCGTACTCGTCAAGCGTGACGAGCACTGCCGGAGAACGGGGGGCAGACAGCTTAGGCTTTTTGGCCTTCCTCTTTTTCGCCGGCGGCTGCGGCTGCGGTTCCTTCGAGGCCGGAGTGGCGGCGGCGGCGGCAGCGTAGCTCTTAGGCGCCGTCTTCTTTTTCTTTGTCCGCTTGGCGACGGTAGTCCACTCACCGTCGCCAGTCTGGACTGCGGGTGCCGCCTCCTCGCTCACGTGTGCGCGTCTTTTCTTCACTGGAGCAGGGGTGGCGCTAGAAGACGGCGCCTTCTGCGTCGTCCTCTCCTTCTTCTTCCTGTCCGCCGCAAGCGGAGGACGGAGTGTCTTCGCCGGTAGGAGGCGGTCTTCAAGGCCGGCGAAGCGGGCATCGATCATCCGCCCCACCGACCGAATTACCGACGCGCTAACCTTCTCGACGAGGCCCTCTTCTGGTCTTGGTAGACAGGTGGGAGCGGACTGCTGAGAGCGCTGCCCTCGTAGCTCCACCACCTGCCTACGGAGGTCGTCCAGATCGCGTCTCAGGCTTGAGTTTTCCGCCTGGAGCCGACGCACCTCCTCCGAGGCTGTCCTCTCCCTGAGGGCCTCGACCACCGTCTTTATTGAGGCCGCCGCATCCTTCAGGGCGCGTTGTAACGTGCCCTTGAGGTTGGACGACCTCGTCGCCACCATACACATCAGGTCCACATCTGTGGCCACCTGATCCACCAGAGCGTCGGCCGTGCGCGGATCTCCAACTTCGACGCCCAACGCTCTGCGCCCCTCTTCGGCCGCGCGTGCCTGCTCCAGGATGGCCTTCTCGGCCTCGGTGCAGGTCTCGTCCTGCCCAATAATCCGCCTCTTACAGCCGGCGAGGATCAAGCTCCCCCCGCCGGACGACCGCGGCCTCTTGCCTCTTCGACCCTCTTCGCTGGCTGTCGCTGCCGAGCTATAATCGTCGGAGTCGACAGGAGTCGACTCCTCTCCCGCATCCTTCTTTCTAAAAATTTTTACAGTGATAGGTTCCATTTTTGTTCCCACGAGTATGGGGGAAAGACGGTCCACCCAGGCAGTGCCCCCTGTACCTGGGTAAGCCTAGCGTAACTCGTCACGGGTGTCGGCCGGTACCCGGACGAGGATCGCAGTCGAGACTGATCCACCCGTCAGCCATGCATCCCCTCGCGCTGCGTCGCCGCTTAGGATTCGGGGTAATTTTTTATAGAGGTTTTCTTCCTCGCGGTCCGGCCGGTTAAGGCAAGACCCTCGGTCCCGCACGTAGCCGCGAGACATGACCACGACACCACGTAGCGGGATTACGAGAGGACGGTGAACGACTAAGACAAGCCTAACCGTTCTGTCTGACGGCAGTGTGAGTGCACATCAGACCCGTCCGTCCTCCGTTACTTCACCGCGCGCGAGCGCAGTGGCACCGGAGCCCCCGAGGAGACGGCTGTCCCCTTCACGCCATGCGGCCGCTCAGCGGGGCAACTCTGCGTGACAGAGCAGTCCCCGGAGCGCTGAATCGCATACCCAGCGTTCCCCCGAGTCGGTCGTTAGCCGTAGGCAGCAGCAGTTCCGCAATCGCAACTGTGCAGCTGCTGCTGCCTACGTTTCCAGGGTGCACCACGCGGAGAGGCTTTGGCCTAGCCTAGGATATACTCGAAAAAAAAGTATACAATATACTGAAAGAGAAAAATACCGTCAGCGTCAGACCACGTCCCAGTCTTCACTGGGCAGTCCCGAGGACTGCTGATCTGATAGTTCAATGTATATAAATCGCCTTAGGATATATATACTTGACTGGTCCGTCAGCGCAGTTGGTAGTAACCCTGATTTCAGTTCCAGGGTTATGGGTTCCATTACCACACCGAATCTAAGTGTAATATATATTTATTTATATATGTATTTTTCAAATGTATATTTATTACAAAAAATAAATTTTTAATACTTAAAACACAGGCATTAAGTTGTTTATTTTACAAACACGACCATGTGTGTGTTTCTTAATCGTATTATAATATATAATATTTAAAAAAAGGCACGGGCAAAAGAGCCTGCGGATTTAATTTTAAAAAAAAGTCGATGATACGTTTTCATATTAGAGTGTTTTGGGTTATGTTTTTGTTTAATTATAAGGAATTAAGGCACCAAATTCTGTGGTTAAATTAAATAATTAAAATACTTTTAGAATAAATTATAATCTTTACTTACTAAAAGCATAAAGTAAGCAGATAAGCCTATAAAAAGGTGAAAGTATTTTATTAAAGGATTTACTTTTATAACGTGTTTTTTTTTTTTTTTTTTTTTAATGTAGAATTTCTATCCGCTAAAAGCTAAATGAATATTTAATAAGGGTTGATGGGTAGTTTGTATTGAAGTTCGTTCCACTTTCCGAGTAATTTTAATCATTATCGAAGAACCATGTAATCTGCTTATAAATTACGTTTGATGTTAAGTGAGAAAATATATTTATAACATATTTCGATGACTCGTATTTCGTAAAAAAAAAAAAATTTTAACATACAAGCACATATTATTAATATGAAAACTTATTTGTTTGAACGAGATAATAAATAATATTTTGACTTTAGATATTTATAGCCTGTGAAACCGAATACAGCAATCGAAGAAGCATTGTGACAGTAAGCACGAATAAACCTGAAAAGTCGTAAATGACAAGGCTAATGATTACAATGCCCGTAATTATTTATAGACCGTTCAAAAACATAATATGTATGACAATATTTATTCGTATCATCGTATTATATCAACGTGATGATATCACACGTCAGCGTGATATTATCACGTCAGTGATGTCGTGGTTTACCATTGAATTAGATGGCTCCCAAAATCATAAAATTATTTGGAAATTTGTTCATTAAAAAATAGATTAATGAAAAAATTATCACCGCCAACTTATAAAAAATTCGGCGATAACTTTGTTTACAGACTAATAGCCCAGAGTAAAGAAAAGCGTATGCGAATCCGCGAGATACGTCTAGTTAGATAACTAGCTAGCAAGACGTTAGACAGTTGTTCTGAACAGTGACGACTGTCTGGCGCCATTTAAGAGATCAGTGAATTTGCTCTTCACTTATTTGGTTTTCTCTATTCATACATTTATTTGTCATCTTTCGTACGGAAACGCCTTTTTTTTTAATTGTCAAAAGTTAAACAATTATTCTACTAAATATTAAACTCGTTAAAAAATCAAAAAAAAATATCACGTGAAGCGGTCAACGAAACGGAGACCCATTTCATATTTTTATTGTGTGTGTGTTTTACGACCGTTCTGGTATGGTGCGAGTAGTCGCCTCAACGCCAGCGATCGCGGGTTCTAGTGCCGCTCTTGGCAGATATATAAATATAAATATGTTTAACACACATACAAGGTCGTCTGTTACTAAGGTAGGCAACTTAATGCCTGTGTTTTAGGTAACAGCCGACTGATATACATTTTTTAAATGGATATACATATAAATAATACATATACAAATAAACATATATTACACCCAGACTCGGGGCGGGAATCGAACCCACAACCCTTGAAGCAGAAAACAGGGTCACGGAAAACTGCGCCAACGGGTCAGTCTTATTTGTATTTATTTGTATTGATATTTGTATTTGTGCAAATATTCGTTTCCGGTCTGGATGTATGTCCTTGTGGGTTTCTCCACCGTACCTCGGAGAGAACGTTAAGACGTTGGTCCCGGTTGTTATCATAGATACCTGGTAACGATCGATACTTATGGTAGGGATATTATCCGCCAACTCGCAGTGGAGCAGCGTGGCGTATTAACCTCCATCCCTTCTTAGTGTATATTTTCAAGATTTTCTTTAGTAAATATGATACACAAAAGCCTATCTTTGTTTAAAAGTAAAATACTATAAAATAAATGCCATTTAACCTTCTCCATATATTAAAGTCAATTCGCTAACTTCTTAACTTTGTGATTTACTTAATATTTACATAACAAGCTACATTGAGTCTTTTTCAAAAGGAAAAAGATGGAGAAAAATTAAGTCAGTTAAAAACCTTCAAAACTCGGAAAATTTTATAAATTGTATTACCTGAGATACTGATCGGATAAAGTTGTTTACATCCATTTGGCTATCTTCCAAATATATTTATTCTTGATGTTTTATCTCGATGAAGATGACAAAAACATCTTTCGTACGTTTAACGAGACATACCTCACAATGTCACCAAATTGATTCATAATTTGATTGATTGAGCCTCACAATAGTTTCTTCATATTTATATCAAACTCATTGATCTCCTGAGATTGACCTTTTAAAACAAAACAATGTTTAACTTTGTCTCCAAAACTCCGTAGATTGGCGTGTTAAAAAAACGTCTTTAGTTTTGCCACCAAAAGTATCGCTACAAAATAAGACTAAACATTTTTTACAATATATTTTTGACAAAAAAACTATTAAACTATATATTTAACATTTAACATACGAGAATTATTGCAACTCTCCCGTACTAAGTCTTAGTGCGACGGATATATATATCTATATACTAATAATAAATCTGTTAAAACCTCCGCTTTATTAATACACTATCTATCATCAAGAATAAATTTTAATAGCGCGATTTAATTTCAATCAACGCCATCTCTTATAATTTTTTGTTTGTGCACGTATCACGTAAAAAGTACAAAACGAATGTAAATAACTTTAATACATAAAAATGATACATAACTCACCGTAACATTTAGTTTTTGTTTCATTGTAATTAAATTTATAAATAAATATTTAAGAAAATAGAAATACGCCTACGCGACATAGACGCCATCTGGTCTAACGAATCTTAAAAACTCACAAAACTTATTTTTGAGTTATTATTTTGTTAAACTTAAAAGTGTACTAAATATGTCGGATAGGAATAGAAATCGTTTTGATATTTTAGATAAACATCATTTTCAATTAATATACTATTAAGTATTATGGTAAATTATGTTAAATGTCACTAAATATAAAAACGATATTCTACCATTATATAATATAATTTTTTTAATCGCGCTCACCAAAACTTCGGCCAAAAGAATGACACTCGCCCGTATTTAAAAAAATGTTTCTCTTTTTTGCATTTAATCCTTAGGGTACTACGGTCTTGATTGTTTGTTTGTTGTTAAAATATTTGGTCGTTATGTGTATGTTGATTGTACAAAGTTGGATGGTTATAGCTATTTAAGTTGTAATCTATATACATACATAAAGAAAGTCGTGTTAGTTACACCGTTTATAAATCGAGAACGAGTGGACCGATTTTTATGATTTTTGTGTTTTTGGATTTGTCTTCGTTGGGAATAATACTTATTAAAATATGATATTCATCAATAAAAAAATAATTAATAAAAAAATCAGGTCAAATATTTCATCCGTACTATCTATACATATAATAAATCTGTTAACGAATCCGTTTTATAATCTTAATATATAAAAGCGAAACTCACGAAAGGTCACTCATCACGATATCTCAGGAACTATAAGACCTAGAGACTTTAAATTTGGTAGGAATATTCCTTTTGCCGAGGAGAGGTCAGCTAAGAACAGATTTTACGAAATTCTACCCCTAAGGGGGCAAAAAAGGGGGGCAAAGTTTGTATGGGACAACGTAGTTCCTTGGTCCAATCTACTTCAAATTTTGCATAAAATATTCTTTAACAGAATTGATTGAAGACGTGTTTCGTATTTTATCAAAATTCATTCCCTAACGGGGTTAAAAGGGGGTTGCTTTTGCTTCGAAGTTGATTTGACAACTCAATCCGTCTATTATAACATATTTTCCAGTATCGACGCAGGTGTAGGTGATAAAAAATATAAATTTATAATTTTTAAAATTTTAGTTAAATACACGTGCGAAGCCGGGGCGGGCCGCTAGTATATATTATATCTGTATATATAGTACCTGTAAAGTTCGTCCGTAAGCTGTAAGGTAAGATAATGTTTATATTATTCTGTTAGTAGTTATTGCTTGGATCCAAAACTAACAAAGTAAATTCGCATAATTATTGTAGTATGAAAAGGCATGCTTACTTAATACTGAATACATCTTATTATGTTGTTGATACGTTATAAATACGAAAGTTTGGATAGGTGTTTATTACTAAATACAGAACAGCTAAATGCGTCTGGATTAAATTTGGTACCGAGATTAAGTTGTAGTACGGCATAGCATTCGACTAATTTATATCCCGAAAAATTTACGGTTCCTGAGGGATAAATTTCCACGCGAATAAACAGCTGGTTTAAAACATATTACCTTAAGCCATTATGTATATTTGCCATATTTTTATTATCCTTACAGTACTTCTTTTTTTAACGCTGGGTAATGCATTTATGCATGGCATGCACCAGGGCATGACGTTGACCCCCAAGCGGCGCACTCCTCGAGAGTGTAATGCGCCGTGTCTATCGGCGCGCCACACTTCTGACAGGCAGGGGTGGCTTCCCTCCCCGCAATTTGATGCAGGTACTTACCAAAGCACCGTGCACCGTGCACCAGTGCCCGGTAGTAATTAATTGCGTCATCCGGAAGGTTAGCCCCAGCGACGACCATCGACCATCGCCCCCCTCCCAGAGGACCTCTCTCCCCCGAGGTACGCCTACAACAGCCTCTGGAGATAGTGCGACTCTTCATGAAACTTCAGTGCCTCCACAATCGTCTCAAAAGGAATGCTGTTGATGGCGTTTGCCACGTCTAGCGAGATCATCTCGCCAGGAGAGCGTCTCCACTGGCCACCGCCTCCGAGAAGAGAGACCTCAGGGCGTTCAGGGCGTCCAGTGTTGAACGGCCCGCCCTGAATGCGAACTGCGCCTCTAAGATGTCCAGCTCCGACTCTTCAAGGTGCTGGACGAGGCGGGCAGCGAGAATCTTCTCAAGCAATTTGGCCGTCTCATCTAGCAGCACGATTGGCCTGTACGCAGAGGGGGAGTCAGATGGTTGACCATCCTTGCATATCAGGTACAACCGGCCCGTCTTCCGTCCGGTGCTGAGGCACTTATCAACCACCCTGACCGCGCAACTTGTTATGAGCTGCGCGATAGGGACGCCCCCATGGATCTCGGTTGAGACCCACCAGCAATTTCTCCCGGCCAGCGTCCTTCGCCCTTCTGATGGCGAAGCTGCAGAGCCTTCTTCGCTTGCTTAGTTAACGACCTGCATATGCGGCCCGCCAACTCTTCCACGCTGGTGCATCTTCTCCAGAGACCCATCGCTGAACAATCGCAGCCTCCCGAGCCAACTCTACATCCAGTTTGCTGAGTGCCCAGCGCGGAAGTTTGCTTGGGCCCCTCGGCGGATCCACTGAAGAATACAAAATGGAGACGCTGAATCGAATGTATCTGTGATCCGACAGGGTCTCCACCTCCTCCTCTACTTTCCAGTCTGTCACTCTCCGCGCGACTGCAGGGCTGGCGAACGATAGATCCACCGCGACCCCCACGCAGTCGCACGCAGTTATGTACAGTTCCCCTGTTTAAGAGTGATAGACCGGAGAGAAGGGCCCAAGACTGGACGGCACGCCCCCTCACATTTGTCGCCGGGTTTCTCCAGGCTCGGGACATACAGAAGGGTTAGAGCTTAATCCACCACGCACGAGTAACGATAGTTACCAGGTGTCTATGATAACAACCGGGACTGACGGCTTAGTGTACTCTCAAGCTAAGCCATTGGTCCCGGCTGTTATCGAGGCACGGTGTGGAAATCCACAAGACATACATACACCCAGACCGGAAACGAGTATTTGCACAAAAATACAAATATCTGCTCCGAGCAGAAATCAAATTCGTCAGCGTTGAGGTGACTACTCGCATCACTACACCAGAACAGTCGTCAGTTTATTTTATTAATTATACCTTTGCTCATAAAGAAGACAAGTTTGTCTTTTATCATTCCGAATTCCCTATATATCGACATTGTTGAAAGCGATATGGTCACACTCTCAAATAATATATCTCTTCCCCGTTTTGTATCTTAATACTAACAACGTAACGTATTCATATAAATATAATTTCAGGAACTGTTCAAACATATCAACTGTGGTTGCGAGATTCAATTAATTAGACATTAAATACTACAATTAGCAACTAACTGATCCGTACGAGTATAATGAAAAAATTTCTTCCAATAACTCGATTCATAATTTTCAAAAATATTTTATTTTTTATTTTCAAAACAAACTCATATTAATAGGTATATGATTTTTTATATTGCGTGAAAATGAAAACCGATTTCAGACTAAACGAATAAATTTTGATCCTTGATAACACTCGACGAATTCAGTTCTTAATAATTAAGGTGCAAGCACTGCTCTTTTAAGATCCAATGCCACATTGACTAATGGGTAGAGTTAGAAAGTCTATTTAAAGTTGCAACAACTTTAAACTAGTAACTTTCGTTGCTGCAACTGGGATCCGTTAACGAAAACTTGTAAAAACTTGTCCGTTGTACACACAACACATACACGTGCAGTGCTTTAGCAAATACTAAAATACCTGAACTCAATCAGCGATCCTTAATAGACTTCTGCCCAAAAGTAAAATACTTTTATCAGATCAACAGATGTAGTAAAAATTAAAATCTTGAAACTATTATAATCGCTGTTTTTCAGATTGTTTCACACTTCAATTCAGTTTCTATAGAATAAATTCCGTTTCCTAAATTAACAAGTCAGAGAAAATTATACCACTATTTTTTTACAATATTAATTTTTATAACAAATATATTACAATACACCGTATTACAGTAACCTGTCAAAGAAATTCGTATACAAATATATGATCATACCTAAATATTATATATATATATATATATATATATATATATATATATATATATATATATATATATATATATATATAGGGGAACCTGTTCTACCTTGGTCAGTTTTTTTTTTTTTTTTTTTTATAAAATAATGTCACTTTCTACGTCTGTCAAATGTATATGTATGTAAGGAGCATTTAATTAACTAGAAAATTCAATGATAAAACTGTGTATATTTCTAAAGACTTGAGATCACTACCCACTTGAAAAAAAAAAGGGAAAACTGACCAAAGTACAACAAACCAGATGTACCTTGGGCGGTGTCCGTTGTACCTTGGACAGAGAAGGTTCAAATCAAGATAAACACTTTTATTACGTGGCAGATATGGCTCTTGGCAGATATATAAATATAAATATGTTTAACACACATACAAGGTCGTCTGTTACTAAGGTAGGCAACTTAATGCCTGTGTTTTAGGTAACAGCCGACTGATATACATTTTTTAAATGGATATACATATAAATAATACATATACAAATAAACATATATTACACCCAGACTCGGGGCGGGAATCGAACCCACAACCCTTGAAGCAGAAAACAGGGTCACGGAAAACTGCGCCAACGGGTCAGTCTTATTTGTATTTATTTGTATTGATATTTGTATTTGTGCAAATATTCGTTTCCGGTCTGGATGTATGTCCTTGTGGGTTTCTCCACCGTACCTCGGAGAGAACGTTAAGACGTTGGTCCCGGTTGTTATCATAGATACCTGGTAACGATCGATACTTATGGTAGGGATATTATCCGCCAACTCGCAGTGGAGCAGCGTGGCGTATTAACCTCCATCCCTTCTTAGTGTATATTTTCAAGATTTTCTTTAGTAAATATGATACACAAAAGCCTATCTTTGTTTAAAAGTAAAATACTATAAAATAAATGCCATTTAACCTTCTCCATATATTAAAGTCAATTCGCTAACTTCTTAACTTTGTGATTTACTTAATATTTACATAACAAGCTACATTGAGTCTTTTTCAAAAGGAAAAAGATGGAGAAAAATTAAGTCAGTTAAAAACCTTCAAAACTCGGAAAATTTTATAAATTGTATTACCTGAGATACTGATCGGATAAAGTTGTTTACATCCATTTGGCTATCTTCCAAATATATTTATTCTTGATGTTTTATCTCGATGAAGATGACAAAAACATCTTTCGTACGTTTAACGAGACATACCTCACAATGTCACCAAATTGATTCATAATTTGATTGATTGAGCCTCACAATAGTTTCTTCATATTTATATCAAACTCATTGATCTCCTGAGATTGACCTTTTAAAACAAAACAATGTTTAACTTTGTCTCCAAAACTCCGTAGATTGGCGTGTTAAAAAAACGTCTTTAGTTTTGCCACCAAAAGTATCGCTACAAAATAAGACTAAACATTTTTTACAATATATTTTTGACAAAAAAACTATTAAACTATATATTTAACATTTAACATACGAGAATTATTGCAACTCTCCCGTACTAAGTCTTAGTGCGACGGATATATATATCTATATACTAATAATAAATCTGTTAAAACCTCCGCTTTATTAATACACTATCTATCATCAAGAATAAATTTTAATAGCGCGATTTAATTTCAATCAACGCCATCTCTTATAATTTTTTGTTTGTGCACGTATCACGTAAAAAGTACAAAACGAATGTAAATAACTTTAATACATAAAAATGATACATAACTCACCGTAACATTTAGTTTTTGTTTCATTGTAATTAAATTTATAAATAAATATTTAAGAAAATAGAAATACGCCTACGCGACATAGACGCCATCTGGTCTAACGAATCTTAAAAACTCACAAAACTTATTTTTGAGTTATTATTTTGTTAAACTTAAAAGTGTACTAAATATGTCGGATAGGAATAGAAATCGTTTTGATATTTTAGATAAACATCATTTTCAATTAATATACTATTAAGTATTATGGTAAATTATGTTAAATGTCACTAAATATAAAAACGATATTCTACCATTATATAATATAATTTTTTTAATCGCGCTCACCAAAACTTCGGCCAAAAGAATGACACTCGCCCGTATTTAAAAAAATGTTTCTCTTTTTTGCATTTAATCCTTAGGGTACTACGGTCTTGATTGTTTGTTTGTTGTTAAAATATTTGGTCGTTATGTGTATGTTGATTGTACAAAGTTGGATGGTTATAGCTATTTAAGTTGTAATCTATATACATACATAAAGAAAGTCGTGTTAGTTACACCGTTTATAAATCGAGAACGAGTGGACCGATTTTTATGATTTTTGTGTTTTTGGATTTGTCTTCGTTGGGAATAATACTTATTAAAATATGATATTCATCAATAAAAAAATAATTAATAAAAAAATCAGGTCAAATATTTCATCCGTACTATCTATACATATAATAAATCTGTTAACGAATCCGTTTTATAATCTTAATATATAAAAGCGAAACTCACGAAAGGTCACTCATCACGATATCTCAGGAACTATAAGACCTAGAGACTTTAAATTTGGTAGGAATATTCCTTTTGCCGAGGAGAGGTCAGCTAAGAACAGATTTTACGAAATTCTACCCCTAAGGGGGCAAAAAAGGGGGGCAAAGTTTGTATGGGACAACGTAGTTCCTTGGTCCAATCTACTTCAAATTTTGCATAAAATATTCTTTAACAGAATTGATTGAAGACGTGTTTCGTATTTTATCAAAATTCATTCCCTAACGGGGTTAAAAGGGGGTTGCTTTTGCTTCGAAGTTGATTTGACAACTCAATCCGTCTATTATAACATATTTTCCAGTATCGACGCAGGTGTAGGTGATAAAAAATATAAATTTATAATTTTTAAAATTTTAGTTAAATACACGTGCGAAGCCGGGGCGGGCCGCTAGTATATATTATATCTGTATATATAGTACCTGTAAAGTTCGTCCGTAAGCTGTAAGGTAAGATAATGTTTATATTATTCTGTTAGTAGTTATTGCTTGGATCCAAAACTAACAAAGTAAATTCGCATAATTATTGTAGTATGAAAAGGCATGCTTACTTAATACTGAATACATCTTATTATGTTGTTGATACGTTATAAATACGAAAGTTTGGATAGGTGTTTATTACTAAATACAGAACAGCTAAATGCGTCTGGATTAAATTTGGTACCGAGATTAAGTTGTAGTACGGCATAGCATTCGACTAATTTATATCCCGAAAAATTTACGGTTCCTGAGGGATAAATTTCCACGCGAATAAACAGCTGGTTTAAAACATATTACCTTAAGCCATTATGTATATTTGCCATATTTTTATTATCCTTACAGTACTTCTTTTTTTAACGCTGGGTAATGCATTTATGCATGGCATGCACCAGGGCATGACGTTGACCCCCAAGCGGCGCACTCCTCGAGAGTGTAATGCGCCGTGTCTATCGGCGCGCCACACTTCTGACAGGCAGGGGTGGCTTCCCTCCCCGCAATTTGATGCAGGTACTTACCAAAGCACCGTGCACCGTGCACCAGTGCCCGGTAGTAATTAATTGCGTCATCCGGAAGGTTAGCCCCAGCGACGACCATCGACCATCGCCCCCCTCCCAGAGGACCTCTCTCCCCCGAGGTACGCCTACAACAGCCTCTGGAGATAGTGCGACTCTTCATGAAACTTCAGTGCCTCCACAATCGTCTCAAAAGGAATGCTGTTGATGGCGTTTGCCACGTCTAGCGAGATCATCTCGCCAAGAGAGCGTCTCCACTGGCCACCGCCTCCGAGAAGAGAGACCTCAGGGCGTTCAGGGCGTCCAGTGTTGAACGGCCCGCCCTGAATGCGAACTGCGCCTCTAAGATGTCCAGCTCCGACTCTTCAAGGTGCTGGACGAGGCGGGCAGCGAGAATCTTCTCAAGCAATTTGGCCGTCTCATCTAGCAGCACGATTGGCCTGTACGCAGAGGGGGAGTCAGATGGTTGACCATCCTTGCATATCAGGTACAACCGGCCCGTCTTCCGTCCGGTGCTGAGGCACTTATCAACCACCCTGACCGCGCAACTTGTTATGAGCTGCGCGATAGGGACGCCCCCATGGATCTCGGTTGAGACCCACCAGCAATTTCTCCCGGCCAGCGTCCTTCGCCCTTCTGATGGCGAAGCTGCAGAGCCTTCTTCGCTTGCTTAGTTAACGACCTGCATATGCGGCCCGCCAACTCTTCCACGCTGGTGCATCTTCTCCAGAGACCCATCGCTGAACAATCGCAGCCTCCCGAGCCAACTCTACATCCAGTTTGCTGAGTGCCCAGCGCGGAAGTTTGCTTGGGCCCCTCGGCGGATCCACTGAAGAATACAAAATGGAGACGCTGAATCGAATGTATCTGTGATCCGACAGGGTCTCCACCTCCTCCTCTACTTTCCAGTCTGTCACTCTCCGCGCGACTGCAGGGCTGGCGAACGATAGATCCACCGCGACCCCCACGCAGTCGCACGCAGTTATGTACAGTTCCCCTGTTTAAGAGTGATAGACCGGAGAGAAGGGCCCAAGACTGGACGGCACGCCCCCTCACATTTGTCGCCGGGTTTCTCCAGGCTCGGGACATACAGAAGGGTTAGAGCTTAATCCACCACGCACGAGTAACGATAGTTACCAGGTGTCTATGATAACAACCGGGACTGACGGCTTAGTGTACTCTCAAGCTAAGCCATTGGTCCCGGCTGTTATCGAGGCACGGTGTGGAAATCCACAAGACATACATACACCCAGACCGGAAACGAGTATTTGCACAAAAATACAAATATCTGCTCCGAGCAGAAATCAAATTCGTCAGCGTTGAGGTGACTACTCGCATCACTACACCAGAACAGTCGTCAGTTTATTTTATTAATTATACCTTTGCTCATAAAGAAGACAAGTTTGTCTTTTATCATTCCGAATTCCCTATATATCGACATTGTTGAAAGCGATATGGTCACACTCTCAAATAATATATCTCTTCCCCGTTTTGTATCTTAATACTAACAACGTAACGTATTCATATAAATATAATTTCAGGAACTGTTCAAACATATCAACTGTGGTTGCGAGATTCAATTAATTAGACATTAAATACTACAATTAGCAACTAACTGATCCGTACGAGTATAATGAAAAAATTTCTTCCAATAACTCGATTCATAATTTTCAAAAATATTTTATTTTTTATTTTCAAAACAAACTCATATTAATAGGTATATGATTTTTTATATTGCGTGAAAATGAAAACCGATTTCAGACTAAACGAATAAATTTTGATCCTTGATAACACTCGACGAATTCAGTTCTTAATAATTAAGGTGCAAGCACTGCTCTTTTAAGATCCAATGCCACATTGACTAATGGGTAGAGTTAGAAAGTCTATTTAAAGTTGCAACAACTTTAAACTAGTAACTTTCGTTGCTGCAACTGGGATCCGTTAACGAAAACTTGTAAAAACTTGTCCGTTGTACACACAACACATACACGTGCAGTGCTTTAGCAAATACTAAAATACCTGAACTCAATCAGCGATCCTTAATAGACTTCTGCCCAAAAGTAAAATACTTTTATCAGATCAACAGATGTAGTAAAAATTAAAATCTTGAAACTATTATAATCGCTGTTTTTCAGATTGTTTCACACTTCAATTCAGTTTCTATAGAATAAATTCCGTTTCCTAAATTAACAAGTCAGAGAAAATTATACCACTATTTTTTTACAATATTAATTTTTATAACAAATATATTACAATACACCGTATTACAGTAACCTGTCAAAGAAATTCGTATACAAATATATGATCATACCTAAATATTATATATATATATATATATATATATATATATATATATATATATATATATATATATATATATATATATATATATATATATATATATATATATATATATATATATATATATAGGGGAACCTGTTCTACCTTGGTCAGTTTTTTTTTTTTTTTTTTTTTTTATAAAATAATGTCACTTTCTACGTCTGTCAAATGTATATGTATGTAAGGAGCATTTAATTAACTAGAAAATTCAATGATAAAACTGTGTATATTTCTAAAGACTTGAGATCACTACCCACTTGAAAAAAAAAAGGGAAAACTGACCAAAGTACAACAAACCAGATGTACCTTGGGCGGTGTCCGTTGTACCTTGGACAGAGAAGGTTCAAATCAAGATAAACACTTTTATTAGCTATAATTTATTTATTTTCTGTTGAAATAATATAAGTTATAATTATTTAATCATATGAATATTTGCAAATATAAAATAAAAACAGTTATTGACAACATTATCTAAGTAAAACTATTATTCTTTTAAATAAGCCACATATATTTATTTTCTACTCATTATTGTCGACAATACTTTAGATTCGAATTACGTAATTGTAATTTACAACCTAATTATTTTTTATTTTCATATTATAAAATATAAATTCCAACAAAACTTCCATTAAAATTGTTGTATTAAACAAAAATAAATCATAAAAAAAACTTAAGAAATTACAACAAAAATAAACAAAAAAAGAACTTACGAAACACTCACAATCAGACTTTTAGTTAATATTTTGGGATGAATACTTATATTTAATTAAATATTAAAAAAAAATCCAAGTATTTTTCAATTTCTGGAACACGATAAACTTCTCTTTTTGAGTTGACTCTCTTTGGTGGGTTAATCTTTTTCTTGATATCTTGATACGGGTACGAGTTCAAATCCTCCTTTTCATGCCATTTCCAGTTTTTCAAAGACTTTTGCATGGAATTTATCAAAACTCCTTCTTCACTAAGGGATTTTATTTTACACACATGAAGA
Organism: Euphydryas editha; assembly: GCA_036937285.1. Lineage (NCBI taxonomy): Eukaryota > Metazoa > Arthropoda > Insecta > Lepidoptera > Nymphalidae > Euphydryas > Euphydryas editha. The sequence continues at coordinate 18,122,266 of JAUPFZ010000010.1, forward strand.
AGAACACTTCGTAAGTTCGGTGGCTAAGGTACAACATCGCGACAACTTCACTAGACAAGCTTTATAAGCCCACTTGCGATTGAGGTTAGGAGCAGACGCTCATGCTGTATAGTAGCTAGATATACTAAGATCAGATTTTATATAAGACAATTTTCACAAACATACAACACTTTAAATAAATTGGAATAAAGTAAAACCCAAAATACTTATTTTTTGAGTGTAAAACAATACATTACCTTTTTTAACTGTGCTCACACGGCGCCGGCGAAACGCAACTAACGTCACATTAATGTGGACAAATGACGTATCAAATACTATACACAACGGTTCTAAATGGCGCAAAATTTTATCCATACCACTACATTCACATCATAAAGGTTTTATATCTAAACGAGTGATTTAGATATTTCAAGAGAATGTTACGAATTAGTAAGTAATTATTAAGTTTTTGAATTAGTAGAATATCAAAACAGTCAAAGACAATTTTTATAAAGCCAATAATTTCTATTTTTTAAACAAACGTTAATAGATTCGGCCCCCTAGGGATGATAATAAGGTACTTAAAAAAGTTAATCTCTAAGATGACAAAGTGATACTTCAATATAAGATTAAAATGTATGAGTTCTACAAATATTATTTAAAAGTTACGAAACAAAAATTCAGGAACGCAAAGCCGACGGACGATAATTATAATTAATATTTAAAAGGTAGCAAATTATATATTTTTGCTAGATACAGCTATTATTTTCAGTGATATTACAAAGAGAAAATATTTGCTCGTGCTATAAACTCTGAATTTAATAAAACGCTTTTAATAATTTTACATTACCTAAAAGTAGTATAGCATATAACAAAAAGTTACGAAGTCTATATAACATCGCACTAAGACTTAGTAACGGAAGAGTAGCAATAATTCTCGTATGTTAAATATAATTTATTAGTTTTAATATTTTTTATTGCACTTTGCACAACTTCAAAATTGAAATTGAAAAAAGTTTGCATAATTTTTATTTTTATTTTTTAAGCTTACTTTTTTATGCTTCTGTCGCATTTCTGTTCTTAGTATAACTTCTAAAACCTGTATCAATATATATGTCTATATGTGGATTTTAAGTTGAAATGTAGTCAAATCAGTGAGCGTGAATCGATAAGACGGTCGCGAGTTCAAACCTGGGCTAGCACCGTTGAGATTTAAAGTGCTAATCTTGTTTCTTAAATTCATTCATCTTTCTCTCGAGACTAAGAAGATAATCCTAATGAAGAAATCTCTATAATATCCCGGTAACACTAGGACATGTAGATAGATATATTTTCCAACTTTATCTTCCATTTAAGAAAAAGCATTTACTATTACTAGTTAAACGCTTTTAAATACAACACGAATTGAATTCATAGTTAAAATTAATTTAGGGAACGTACCCATACTACATGACCCGTTCATTGGGGTTAAAAATACCACGCTTGGTCACTAGGGCGGGGGGATCTTAGGTTTTCGTCACGTAATCAATATCTTTTTAAACTTCCAGGAAACAACACTATGCTCACTACCAGTACTGCTACTAATTACACTTTTTAACTATCTGTTTGCAAAAAATCATTTAAAAACATATTTATGAATTACTACGTAAAAATTTGAAAGGGAGAGGGGTTTTTTAGCAAGGAGGAGGGTAGAAAATTGTAAAAAAAATGGATTACGTAGTATGGGTACGTTCCCTTAAAACAATAATTAAAGTTTCCGGCGGCAATAATAAATCAAATAAAGTTATTTATTACAACTGAACTGAAATCTGTAACAGCCTGCAAACGGTTAACGTCTGGGCTAAGGCCTCCTCTCGAAAGGAAAGCTTCATTATACCGTCAGCGACCATCGCGGGTTCGATTCGGAGCAGATACTTGTATTTGTACAAATATATTTTTTCTGGTATTATTGTTTATCCTCTTAAGTCTCCTACCATGTCTCGGAGAGCATGTAAAGCCGTTGGTCCCGGTTGGAATCATAAACACCTGTTAACGATCGTTACTGTCAGTGTGGAAATCCGCTGAACTGACTACAGTGGTGGAATAGGTCACATCCGTTCTCCTCTGTCAACTCCCTAACAATTAATAGATATCCAAAATCCTACTCTGAAGCTTTGCCAAAATTGTAACTAGCTTTATTGAAATTATTTTTTATACCTATTAAATTTTTCTCAAACTTATTATATGACAATAGTATAATATTGCGTAGTTCGTGAGTACTCGTATATTTTTTGTCGTGTCGTTTTATACTTCCAAAGAATTTGTTCATCAAAATAAATATATTTAATATCAAAAATTACATTTTGGAATATTACCAAATTTCTTTTAACAATCTCCAAAAGACACAGGAGATAATTTTATTTAAAGCTTTCTTGTATCATGTTTTATTCGTTTAATATAAACAAACTTACATAAAATATAATATATAATAAGTTGTATATTTAATCATAATATAAAGTAAAACGTCAACGTTAATTATCGAAACATTGTTGGCATTAATTAAGAGTAATTCTTAATTAAAAAATAATTAAATATTGTTTAACAAAAAACATAAAACTTAGTTACTCACCTTTATTTAAAACACAAATTTTTACTTCTTATTTACACTTAATAATAATATAAAAACATTTTTTTTTTTCATTTAAAAGAAAAAACAAAGTAAATTAAACTATTTTCTCTATTTACTATCCTAAAAATTAAATTTCGTGTTCTTAAATCCTGTATTCAAAAAAGATTCCATTTTCGAATTCATTATTTGTATCTAAGGCGCGTATACATGTACACGGACGCCTGAAGCCAAGGTCGCGGGCACACTGCTCTTAGGTGAATAGAGCGCAGCCTCCCTGCCGTCGAAATTAAGCGTGTAAACACTGGGAACGTACAACGAAATATTTAAATATATTTTTCTAAGTTCCTTACTCTACTGTAAAGTAATCTTAAAAGTCAATTCCAATCGCAATAATTACAAAGTCGCGGGATATTGTTGATGCAGTTTCACCACGTTCGATCTTCTTAATCAAAAATAATGGATCATTGAAATTTGTTTTTTACCTACGCTTTGCGTAAAGACTGTGTGTGTGTTATAAAAATAATAGTCTATTATTTGAATGAAACAAAAAAAAATATGTTTCATGATCGTTATGATAATACAGGTGTCAAATTAAAACAAATCAAAACTTTTAAAAAGTATACAATTTTTACTAATTCAATAATTATAATTGTGAAGGTACCACCAATTCGAAATTCAAATTCTGCTGACAATAATCAGCAACTAACTAAATTTAACAGTTACACTGTTAAAAAGATCGTCTATAAAATATTGCATTATAAAAATTCATTCATAGATCCTACATGAAAAAAACGCCACTAAACCCACACGTCTTTGTCATTTATCTTGCACAGATTAATCTTCATTTATGATCAAAGCCAAATATACAGTTGTATTACGTACTACAATAGCATTTACTTTAAGCATTATAAAATATTCACAAGTATATTTATCAAACAAAGATCACTAACATACCCGAAAGGCTGAGAAAAAAAAATATAGGCAGTCAGAAAAAAATCTAGTAACTTAAAAAAATGATAGTATGCTCTATGAATCTATATAATATATAGATGTATTTATTCCAACTGAAATGACTTAACCGTGTATCGATTGGTAAAAAAGTAAAACAAAATAACTAAACGGCCGTTCTATTGCGGTAAAGTATGTTTACGATGCTAGTGTTGCTGATCGCAAGCCAACTGTCGATATTGATAGATGAAATCGAAATTATCGATACTTGTTGGCTTCTGTCTCAAACAACTTTGTCAATTTATTAAATTTTGAGCTATTATTATTTCTGCTATATTTCATACAAACTCATCTTTGTCACATCTTGATCTTATTTTCTGCTCCAACTCCGACTTCATTTCTAAGTATAGCCAATTTCCTGCTTTCTTCCTGCTTCCAGCTTTCTCTCATCATATCATCATCATCATCAAAATTTTATTTTTTGTAAAATTGATCTGGAACGAATGTAAAGTAGCATGATAACATGGTTTCTTAAACAGTAAGAATATTGCTTTATTCTATTGAAACGCTCTACTGTGGAAGGTAAAATTAAAACTCAGAAGTTTTTCAATTGGGTACCTAAAAAATCCATGGTTAAGTGAGACCACACTTTCCATAGTGACAAAAACGAGCGGGTCTGTTTATAAGTATTGCAATCAGTTATCTCATAACTTAAAATGTTGTTTTTATTTTCATGAGAATATCTATTCTTCGACCAATTCATCTTTGACTAAATACGACCTACATGATCCATTGCAATCGGGTTTTTGGGCTGATCACAGTCCATGAACAGCACTCCTAATGATCACTGATAATAGAAGGCATGGAGAAGACCTTATAGACCTTATAGATTTCAGTAATGTGTTTTATGCTATCGACCACAATCTATTACTTGCATTACTGACTTATTACTCTATATTAGCTCCTTCTATCAAGTGGCTTTCCTCATATCTTCGAGGGCAGGCTATTCGTACTAATGAGGGTTACTCTGATTTTTGCGATGTGGTTGCTAGTTTTCCTCAAGGCTGTTGTGGCCGCTGTGGGCGATCACACGCAGAGATGGGTATGAAATGTGTAAAGGGCTGGTAAGGATGATGGGCAGGTGGACTTACTTGTATATAAATGAGCGGATGGTGGGGTGTCAGCGGGCACCCGCACTAGATCTGCTGGGCTGATGATACGCTCCTGAGCAGAAACACACACGTGCAATGAAAGTCTTGTGACTACTCAATCTTCACTTTCACTTAGGCTAATATCACCCAAATTAGGTACCGGCCGGTAATATTGCAACGGCAATGAGCGAGAACGAGTTGAAGGTCGCGGGTGCGCAACGAAAAATCTACTCACGGGTCACCGTTTTGGCGCGAACTGGTGTCGCGAGACGGCGCTCGCCGCACTCGCGTCGAATGATTTTGCGAGTGAGTGAGTGACAAAAAATGAATTCGATCGTCGCACCTAAGTGGCGCGAACAGCGGTTTATTATATTAACATAATTAGATCTTCGCTAAGATGCCAGTATCATCTTAATTCCCATGACTTGTAACTTTATATACAGACAAAAACCTAGATCTAAACTCTATCAGTTTTAAAAATCTAAGATCTAATGGATATAAACAACTGATCATCGAATCATAATGTTGCTGTCAACACTGCTAAGTGCCTATAGTGTCATCTAAAATTGGCTTCTACACTCATATATTCACTTCAAATGTTAGGGATTTAGCCATAAATATTGACAAGTCCCTTACCTGGTATGTCCAGATTAATGAAGTGTCACACAAAATTTTACTTGATATTCCATCTCCTATAATTTATTTATTTATTTATTTATTTACATACTTTATTGCACACTCAAGAAGTACACGAGACAGAAAACAAAAAATATATAGACAGAACAGAACACAGTGCAAAGGCGGTCTTCACTAATAGTAATTTCTTACAGACAACCCCTGTCTATAAAGGAAACATTGGTGACATGACAGGCACACGATGCAGTAATTCTTTAAATTAAAATATTAATCCTATTACACTGTAAGCATTTTTTATCTACCAAGTCTAAACGTCAACTAGTAAATTCATTACTTTTACCTATCATTGATTCCGGTGATGTATGTTACATAGATCTTAATGAAAGTTACTTAAACAAACTCGACAATGTGTACAATGTGTACTTGCATTCGATTCATTTTTGATTTGTGAAAATATGGTTATGTTTTTCACTACAGATTTTTTTTTCATTACTATTTTTCACTATTCAAATGGTTACCTATTCGTCAACGTTTTCTACGTTAAGAGTTCTTAGTTTACTCTTCACTCTCTTATTCTATATTTCTACTCCATCTTACCTTAAAAGAAAGTTCACTTTCCTATTTGATTTTCATGAAAGACTACTTCGCTCTTTATATAATCTATCTCTATCTACTCCTATTCATCGGTCTGGGTTTTTGTCTAACTCAATTTCTGTGTTAACAGTTCGATCCTCTACTCGTAAAGCTCCTTCAGGTAACTCTTTTAAAAGACAAGTTAAAAAATTTCTTCTATCAAAAACTTAATTAAGCCTTCTCATGAAAACAAATGTACCTAACGAGTAATGCATATCATATTAAATAAGATTGTTTAGTGTGATTGCCAAGTCAATCTATTTATTTAAAACATAAAAGATTTTTAATATTGATATGGTCACTATAAGATGTTGTTAGGTTAGCTAATTACGTAATAAGTTAAGACAGGAGGACCCTTAAGTAGTGACTGAATAAATTAACCGGCTTGGTATTACATGGATCTCACAACTTTTTACGGTAGAAGAACTGAGTTTTGAGACTTGGTTTTTTTACAAGTTATGTTTTTGATGGCATGTCATTATTAAGTAAAAAATTACAAAAACTCGGGAGATATCGCGCTATACGAGTATGTTTAAGCAAGATCTAGGAGAGATGCTATTAATAACAAAATACGTGTATGTAATGCAGAATTATTTACCTATTGTATCACACTACGGGTAATATAGTATCGGTTTTTTTTTTTCGTATCTCTATCGACAATTCAGATGATTTCAGGGATAGTTCATCTATCAATACTTCGGCAACATTAGTTCGTATTATATGACAATAACGACAACGGTTCCTTTGAGAAAATATTTTAGTACTAGCGGCCCGTCCCGGCTTCGCACGGGTATTTAACTAAAATTTTAAAAATTATAAATTTCTATTTTTTATCACCTACACCTGCTTTGATACTGGAAAATATTTTATAATAGACGGATTGAGTTGTCAAATCAACTTCGAAGCAAAAGCAACCCCCTTTTAACCCCGTTAGGGGATGAATTTTGATAAAATGCGAAACACGTCTTCAATCAATTCTGTTAAAGAATATTTTATGCAAAATTTGAAGTAGATTGGACCAAGAAACTACGTTGTCCCATACAAACTTTGCCCCCCTTTTTTGCCCTCTTAGGGGTAGAATTTGGTAAAATCCATTCTTACGTAACCTCTCCTCGGCAAAAGGAATATTCCTACTAAATTTCAAGTCTCTAGGTCTTATAGTTCCAGAGATATCATGATCAGTGACCTTTCGCTTTTATATATTAATATTAAGATTATAAAACGGACTCGTTAACAGATTTATTATATGTATAGGATGTACGGATACGGATATGTACGGATGAAACATTTGAACTGATTTTTTTATTAATTATTTTTTCATTGATGAAAATCATATTTTAATAAGTATTATTCCCGACGAAGACAAATCCAAAAACACAAAAACCATAAAAATCGGTCCACTCGTTGTCGAGTTATAAACGGTGTAACTAACACGACTTTCTTTATGTATGTATATAGATTACAACTTAAATAGCTATAACCATCCAACTTTGTACAATCAACATACACATAACGACCAAATATTTTAACAACAAACAAACAATGAAGACCTACTACTAGTACCCTAAGGTATTAAATGCAAAAAAGAAAAACGTTTTTTTAAATACGGGCGGGTGTCATTCTTTAGGCCGAAGTTTTGGTCAGCGCGATTCAAAAAATTATATTCTGCGCCATCTATCGTATAATGGTAGAATATCGTTTTTATATTTAGTGACATTTAACATCATTTAACATAATGATTTTTACGCGAGCAGTCTATGGGTGAGTCATACCCGTCGGGTTGCCAGAGTCCTGCGCGTTCAATATAACAACATCTTTAGGATGCTGTTGCGGCTGCCTCCATATTGCTCCGCGTCGCTTATGTTTGCTGAAACTCATACGGATGGCTATCAAGCGTTAATTCGTAAAAAAGTTGCCTCATTATTAAGACGGTTGAGAGACAGCATCAATGACATCCTCAGGATGATTGCCTCACGCACAGATTGCCCGATCCAACACAGAATGATGTGTATCACAACAGGACAGCATTGACTCATTTTAATTTAATTGATATTGTGTTATTGTATTTTTATTATTTAATAATTGTATAATATTATTGTTTATTATTTTATTTTTATTTTTCTAATCATGACATTGAAATTGAATTTGAATTTTTGAACTTTGACGCAATGTTATTTAATTATTATTAATTTAAATTGACTGACATTACCTTATATTGACTTACATTTTATTTAATTCAATGTTAAATTATGTTTTCATTTTTCTTTGCTTACTTCTGTTATAATGTTATAATGTTTGTAGTTTTTATTTCCATTTTCTATGTTTTACCGTGTTCTACTTGTATCTCCTAATGTAAAATAATGTTTATTTTTATTTATTTATTGTAAATTTTATATGGACTTCTTGTCTGAAATAAAAGTTTATTATTATTATAATAGTATATTAATTGAAAATGATGTTTATCTAAAATATTAAATCGATTTCTATTCCTATCCGACATATTTAGAAAACTTTTAACAAAATAATAACTCAAAAATAAGTTTTGTGAGTTTTTAAGATTCGTTAGACCAGATGGCGTCTATGTCGCGTAGGCGTATTTCTATTTTCTTAAATATTTATTTTTAAATTTAATTACAATGAAACAAAAACTAAATGTTACTGTGAGTTATGTATAATTTTTATGTATTAAAGTTATTTATATTGGTTTTGTACTTTTTACGTGATACGCGCACAGACAAAAAATATAAGAGATGGCGCTGATTGAAATTAAATCGCGCTATTAAAATTTATTCTTGATGATATATAGTGTATTAATAAAACGGAGGTTTTAACAGATTTATTATTAGTATAGATATAGATATAGATAAAATTTACAGTTTAAATGAGTTATAAAATATGTATAGATCGAGATAAAAGTAGAAAGATGAGTGATAAAACAAAATAGCCTTTCGAGAATAGTCCTTCATAGGACTGTTATTCTTCCTTTTCAGTTTCACAGTTGTTTCATTTCTTTTCAGTTTCATAACTGTGAAACCATTAAATATGTATTATATTATAATTTGACATTCGTAGCGAACGAAATTTACATAACTTAATCTGCCAGTTTGCCCTCTAAATTGTTAGATCAAAATGAGATCTTTGTTGAAGTGCGTTTGTCTAGTTTAAATGCTTATTATCCCCTCTCTTAAAGATATCTAAGTCTTATGTAACATGAAACATAAGCTTTGTAGCGTTTATTGCATTGATTTCGTCAAAGATAATACATTTAATCTCAATTACCCAGGTGTTAATTACGTTGCAGTGTAAAGAACTATCTCCTATACTAGAAAAAAAATCGGAGCTTAATACGCTCGCTATGCCATTATGGTTTGACAGATAATTTTTCTATCAAGATTAACGATCATAACCTAATCAAATGAAAGGAAAATAATATCTGAGTATTCGTTTGTGACATCACACCTTCATTGAGACATTTATAGAATGATTTAGGTGAGTTCAGTTGAAATGAATGAAATATATGATAAAAACATGACATTTAGTATATCTTAAATATAATAAAACATATTTTATTGCACAACAAATCAAAATACAAAGTGATACAAGACGATTTCAGTAATAGGCAAAAGTCAGTTGCACAAAGTGTTTATTTATTTATTTATTTTTTGCTTTTAATTTTTTTTTTTTCATTCCTAAAAAACAATTTCCAAGACCAGAATAAAATAAATACGATAGTAAAATGTTACCCTCTCTTCTTTTCAAATAGACGTTGAATATGACAGATGATACCTTGGAAATATTTTAACCGGAAACTGAAAGCTTTTATGTTGAACCTTTTTTTTGAAATATCATTTTCTATATATCACCATCCCATAGTGTAAATACGAACACTATCAACATGCCGCTATTCAATAAAATGAACTAGACCAACCACGCTGTTTTATCCGACTTGATTTTCGATACTTTTCAGATTGTTTTACATTTATTATATTGGAATAAAAATTTCGCATTAAGTGTGAAAAGTTTAATTTTATTTATGGAATAATATTTCTTTTCTATCAGCGTGTTATCTGATATTATTTCTAAGAAAAATGATGACCTAATAAAGTTTTTTTTTATTATTATTAAACTATCAAGCCCAGGCGCGTCAAACAAAGTGTTCAACTTAGTATATTAAAGTATATTTTACAGATATCGTGGCAATAACTATTATATCATATCTAAAACATCACAATAACTATAATATCTGGGATGCGAAACACGTGCCTTTGATGCCACGCGACAAAATAATTCAAGTTCGTCAGCAATTAAGAAATTTATTTTCTTGGTCAATAAAAACTTTTTTATCATCTACCTTCTTTATCTGAATTGAACTGAATCAGCCTGTAAATGTCTCACTGCTGGGCAAAGGCCTCTTTTTCTTCTAAAAGAAGGGTTGGAGCTTAATCCACTACGCTGCTCCACTGCTGGTTGGCGGATAATTTCCCTACCATGAGTAACGATCGTTACAAAATGTCTATAATAATATCCGGGACCACCGGCTTTACGTGCTCTCTGAGGCACGGTGATGAGACCCACAAGGATATATACAAGGATACACCTAGATCGGAAACAAATACTAGTATTTATACTGGCCGTGTGGTTGCCGGCTTAGAATAGCGCCACTCCGAGTCGACCCGTGGAGATCGTAAGAGGCGATCGAAGGGATAAATATACCAGGAGATGGGCAGCAGCGTCTTCCTGAGGACTATTAAACCTACTGCGGTCACCAACACGCACTTGCCAAGCGTGGTGACTATGGCAGAAACCCCCCATAATCATGAACATCACAAATAAACCACGGCCCCCAGTCCCCGGCAGCTCCGTTATTCCTGGCTCTGGCAGCGGTCACGGTAACGGCGGAGCAGGGGGTGCTAAGAATCTCCGGCAGAGATCGCGCTGCCACAAACGACGACTCTTGCACCTGGCAACATACAATACCAGGACACTGAGGACCGACGACAAGATCCGTGAGCTGGAAGACGAGATAGACAAGTTAAACTGGAGTGTCGTGGGATTATCCGAAGTCCGAAGACAGGGGGAGGACACGATAATCCTAAACTCCGGTAACTTGTTCTATCACCGGGAGGGCGAACATCTGTCCCAAGGTGGTGTCGGGTTCCTCGTCCACAGGTCCCTCGTCAACAACGTGACGGAAGTCGGGAGCGTGTCAGCAAGGGTAGCGTACCTTATACTCAGAATATCCAAGCGATATTCGCTGAAGGTCATACAGGTTTACGCACCGACCTCGGCACACCCCGACGATGAGGTTGAAGTTATGTATGAGGACGTAAGTAGGGCCATGCGTAACTCCAAGACTCATTTCACGGTGGTGATGGGGGACTTCAACGCAAGACTGGGTGCGCGAGACGGCGACGAGCTGAAGGTGGGGCCCTTTGGTATCGGGCAACGGAACCACCGTGGCCACTTGCTGGCTAACTTCTTGGAGAAGGAGGACTTCTATATGATGAACTCCTTCTTCAAGAAGAAGCCACAGCGCAGGTGGACTTGGATCAGTCCCAATGGTTCCGTAAAAAGTGAGATAGACTTCATTTTGGCAGACAAACCGCACATATTCAATGATGTCTCTGTGATCAGCAGGTTTAAAACCGGAAGCGATCACCGGATGGTCAGAGGCACATTGAATATCAATGTCAAGCTGGAACGGTCACGCCTGATGAAGTCTACGCTCCGACCCACACCTGCCCAGATCCAGGACTCCGAGGCCTTTCAGCTGGAACTCCGCAATCGTTTCGCGTGCCTAGAAACATGCAGTTCAGTGGACGAGTATAACACCAGTATGGTAGACACTGTCCACGAGGTTGGGTCTAAGTATTTCAAGGCCCCCTCCAGTGGTAAACCTCAAGTTCTCTCAGAACATACTCTCGGTCTTATGAGGGAAAGGCGGGAACTATGTGTGCAGTCTCCAACCTCAATGTCGAAGTACCGACTGCTCAACAAACAGATCTCTCAGAGTAGGCGACGCGATTTGCGTGTTTATAACACCAATCGTGTAAAAAACACGATCGAGCGGAACAAAGGCTCGAAAGTGTTCGCAAGAGATCTGGAGGTTGGGCAAAGTCAGTTGACGAGGTTGAAGACCGACTCTGGCACCATAGTTACGTCTAAGCCCGAAGTTCTGAGAGAAATTGAGAGGTACTACGGACAGTTGTATACCTCCTCAAGAGCTCCCGTTCCCAAGGCGGCGAACGACAAGCGAGCCAAATTAACCCGGCACTATACCGAAGATATCCCGGACGTCAGTCTGTACGAAATTAGGGGGGCACTCAAACAGCTCAAGAACAACAAAGCTCCGGGGGATGACGGAATCACAACCGAGCTGCTGAAAGCGGGCGGCAAACCCGTCTTAGTAGCGCTCCAGCAATTGTTTGATTCCGTCATCAACACTGGAAGTACCCCGGAGGCGTGGAGCAGAAGCGTGGTGGTACTGTTCTTCAAGAAGGGGGATAAAACCCAGCTGAAGAACTACAGGCCCATCGCGCTTCTGAGCCACGTTTATAAGCTGTTTTCGAGGGTCCTTACTAATCGTTTAGCGCGCAGACTAGACGACTTCCAGCCTCCCGAACAAGCCGGTTTCCGAAAAGGCTATAGTACCATAGACCATATACATACGCTTCGGCAGGTTATACAAAAGACCGAGGAGTATAACCTGCCGCTTTGCGTAGCGTATGTGGACTATGAGAAGGCCTTCGATTCTATCGAGACCTGGGCGGTGCTCGAGTCTCTTCAGCGGTGCCAGATCGACTATCGGTACATCGAGGCGTTGAAGTGTGTATACAATGCCGCCACCATGAAAGTCCGAGTACACGACAGCAGTACGAACCCCATCCATGTGCAGCGCGGCGTACGGCAGGGGGATGTCATCTCCCCAAAACTCTTTACCGCTGCACTGGAAGACGTGTTCAAGCTGATGGAGTGGAAAGGGCGTGGTATTAACATCAACGGCGAACACCTCTCACACCTCCGATTTGCCGATGACATAGTGATCCTGGCGGAGTCGCTGGAGGAACTCGGCATTATGCTCAGCGACCTCAATAGTGCCTCACAACGGGTGGGTCTTAAGATGAACATGGACAAGACGAAAATCATGTCTAACGTCCATGTCACACCCGTACCAGTGGTTGTCGACGGCACTGCTCTCGAAGTTGTAGACGAGTACGTTTACCTGGGACAAACGATACGAATGGGTAAGTCCAACTTCGAGAGGGAGGTCACTCGAAGAATCCAACTCGGCTGGGCAGCGTTCGGGAGACTACGACACGTCTTGACGTCTGATATACCTCAGTGCCTGAAGTCGAAAGTTTTCGAGCAATGTGTGTTGCCAGCGATGACCTATGGTGCCGAGACGTGGTCTTTTACTGTGGGCCTAATCCACAAGCTCAGAGTCGCTCAGAGGGCAATGGAGAGAGCTATGCTCGGTATTTCTCTACGTGACAAAGTCAGAAATGATGAAATCCGTAGAAGAACGAAGGTAACCGACATAGCGCTCAAAGTTTGCAAATTGAAGTGGCAATGGGCTGGCCACATCGTTCGCAGGACTGACAACCGATGGGGAAAGAAGGTCCTTGAATGGCGACCACGTTTAGGTAAAAGGAGCACAGGCCGCCCTCCTACCAGGTGGACTGACGACCTGAAGAAGACAGCGGGAAACCGTTGGATTCAGAGGGCCCAGGACCGGGTGGAGTGGCGTCGATTAGGGGAGGCCCATGTCCAGCAGTGGACTACCAAGGGCTGAAAAGAAGAAGAAGAAGAAGATACAAATACAAATATCTGCTCCGAGCGGGAATCGAACAAGCAACCGCTGACGGCGACTACTTGCACCACTACATCAAAACGGTCGTCAAACTTCTTTTTCGTACGGTATATATTCATTTCGATGTCCGATCTATGTGCCATCCCCTTAATTATGACAGATTACAATAGTAATACATACTAGGAAATGCAATGTTATTTCGATATTATGCGATATTACGAGATTATATAAACCTTGATAAGCTGTGTTTTATGGCGCTATTTCCTAATAAAATTTGCAAGAATTTGATAAACTATGACCAACTTTTTTGACGTGATAACGTCTTATAAATCGATGAACTCCGGCTGCACGCACGAAAAAGCATGACTCATTGTCACGTTCCACGAGCGAGAGCGCAGAACAAGCGATAGAGAGTATCTCTATTCCACTCCATCGACAGATGCGTCCGAGTACAAGAGAAAAAATATTTGAATTAACGGGTGCAAATAAATGTTAATTTATCGAATAAGTTGTAATTTTCAATTAACTACTTCTTTGTATTATACAAAATAATGATAATATTACAATATTTTGTTATGACGTTATCATGTACAATTATCGTCCGTAAATCGACTTTACAGACAACCAATTTTTTTTTTTTAAAGTAACTTGAAAAAGGTGTACGAATAAAAAATGTAATGTGCATGTATTTTTTAATTTTATTATTGTATAATAAAATTAAAAATAATTTATTTTAATATTTATACTACATTTAATGCATTTTTATATATTTCTTAAACGACAATTATTAAATAACAATCGAAACAAATGAAATTAGAAAAATTAACACAATTTTAAACAAAATTCATTAATTTAATACTTAACTGTTATGTATATGGCTTAACCCATTATAGGAAATATATGCCATACTAGTATTGCAATATAATAATCAAGAGTAAATCATTTTATCCGTAACACTTACACAGCCAAATCGCTAGGTCGTTTTCGGTGAATTTTTGATGCGGAAATAGTTTAAAGTCTAGGCAGAACATAAATTGAAAGAACATACGAAATACGATACGAACGGAATAAATACATACTAAAGTGAAATTCCACGATAATTAAATTGCGAAAAACTACGATGAGATAAATATTTCACGCATTGTTCCGTATCTATAAATCAAAATTGTTTGACTCCACGTCTTAACCACAAAAATTTAATAGAATATACTGTATCAAGATTAAGTTATATCATTCGAATAACTGTAAGTTGTATACCTTTGAAATTACATAGAATATTCATATAAAAGTATGACCGGTATTCAGTGGTAGAGAATGCGAGTGAATCGAGGACTCGTTTTGGTATTTATATTGTTCTTTGTATGAAACATACGGCACGCACACCAAAAAATATATTTATTTATTTATAAGATCACCAACATACTGTACACTGTTGCTACATAAAATATAATAATCAACATTAATATATCTAAGTGCCAGCACAATTACAGGTGACGACAACATGCAAATGAATAACAGTATTTAAGACCGCGTACGTTACAGTGGTAAAAATATACAGTTTACGTTTGAAATATAACAATAGGTATAGAATAGATAGTTTTAGGAACAGTATAATAATTCATGATTACACAAATGAATAAAAACTCACATAATATCTATTTAAAAATGTCTTAAAAATAAAAACCTATTAATTAAAACAAGTAATTAAAAAAATGCATACAAAATTAACATCATTTGACAAAAAAAAGATAGGATTTCATTCAAAAATGTCATAAAAATTAAAAATTATTAATTAAAACAAACATAAATAAAATAAAATAAAAGTTGAATTTCATTCAAAAATGTCATAAAAATTAAAAATTATCAACCAACAACCAATAAATAAAATGAAATAAGAATTAAATACGAAATTAACACCCGACAAAAAAAAACATATAACATTAATTTTAAAATATCATAGTAACATTTAATGTAATTAAGACAATTAATAAATAAAATAGAACAATGCATATAATTATGATGTTGTAATAATATGTAATTATGAGTAACGTTAATAATAAATGAAAAGTTGTGTACAAAATTAACTTTAAAAGACAGTAATTGACATGTTCATTTATTATATATTTTAGTAATTTCTTTTTTAAATTTGTAAAGGCTGTCTGAAAAGAGGTCTAATTGATCGATTTTAGCAGTTTCATTGAATTCTTTTACAAATCTATTTAGAGGAGCATTTTTGCCTAAATTAGTATAAAATTTCGAACAACTTAGGAAATTATAAGACTTTGATATTCTTGGCAGCTTATAAGGAATAGAAAAATTCAACGATGAAAGTAGTTCGGGCACGTCTAAAGAGCCATTAACAATCTTATAAAGAAAATCTATGTCTAGCATGCGTCTTCGATTCACCGACGATTGCATTTTAAAGAAGGCGAGTCTATTCTCGTACGACTTAACTTTCTTGGCTACATTAAGCGAGTAGGTTAAATGCCACAAAAATCTTTTCTGGACACCCTCAATTCTTTTAATGTAAGTGTCATACAGTGTCATACATCCAAGCGACACTGCAGTATTCCAATCCGCTACGCACAAGGGAATTAAACAGTGTTATTTTAGTAACAGGAGATTTAAAGTCTTTACTGTTCCGTAAGACAAATCCAAGATTTTTAAATGCTTTAGAGCATATAAGATCAATATGGTTGTTTAGCCGTAACTTACTGTCTAGCATTACTCCTAAGTCCCTGATGTTGTCTACCTTAACTAGGGCGTAGTCATTAATTTTATACCGGTAATGATTCTCAATCATTTTGCGGGTGAACCTCATTGAAAAACACTTTGATACATTTAAATTCATATTATTATCAGCACACCATAACACAAGGCGGTCTAAGTCCTCCTGCAGCAACACAGCATCCGAAGGAGAGTCCACTGTCCTGAAGAATTTTAGGTCATCGGCAAATAAGTAGTACTCAGAATGTCGGAAACAGCTCCCAATATCATTAATAAAGATATTAAAAAGAATGGGGCCCAGATGAGATCCCTGGGGCACACCTGAGTGCGATGGAAAAGGTTGTGATGGGTACCCATTGACAACAACCGTGGAAGTTCTGTTCGACAAGTACGATTCACACCAACTCAGCAAAGGTTCAGCAACTCCGTAGGCGGAAAGCTTATAAAGTAATATTTTATGATTAACTCGATCAAACGCCTTGCTAAAGTCGGTGTAAATCGCATCGACGGACGAGCAGCGATCGAGCACCATAGAGACAGAGTTGACAAAACATGTGAGATTGGTAAACGTAGACCTTGCTCTCATGAAGCCATGCTGACGAGGGCTTATCAGAGGCTTAAAATGCCATGCTAAGGTGGGGTAAAGCAGCTGCTCAAAGACCTTCGCAAAGACTGGGAGAATAGAAATCGGTCTGTAGTTCTTGACTAGGTTTCTCTCACCAGTCTTGAATAGAGGAGTAACAAGTGCAGCCTTCCAACTGGCAGGAAAGACCCCAGAACTTAGAGACTTATTGTAAATGAGAGTAAGAGGTTGCACCAGTGCAGTTGCACATTTGGATACGAATAAGGATGGAATTCCATCCGTTCCCGCACCTTTATATAAGTTGAGTCTTTTTAACACCTTCAACACTTGATCGTCTTTGAACTTAATAGAGCTCAAGTAAACACTCGTCAACATGGCTACAGAGCAGCCATGTTCATGAAAACGATGCTGGGTGGAGTTGTCAGAGTAACTTGTAGAAAAGTTCTGAGCAAAGAGTTTACAGATATCGTGTCCATCGGATGCTGTGCTGTCGCCCAGCGACATTTGCGCGGGGTAATGGCTATTGTTATTTTTTTTTGTTTTTAATGAAACTCCAGAAGAGTTTGGGATTGGATCGTAGATTTTGTTCCAGTCGACCAATGTATAAGTTATAGCACTCCGTCATTAAGCGCTCTGATCGTTTTTTCGCCAATTCAAACGAAAGCTGATCCAACGGATTATTATTGAACTTTCGTAGCTTGTTCCGATATTTAAGCTTTTCCCGTAAAAGGTTAATAAGATCTTTTGAGAACCATACAGGGTATTTTTTGCATTTCGGTTTAGTTTTTGGAACATATTTTACAATGGCTGCTCGGACGTGAGTGTAAAATATGGTGACCATATCATTGACAGATGGACAATTACTAAACTCCTTTTCCCAACATAGCGAATTAAGTTCATTATTAATTTTGTCGTAATCGGCTCTATGAAAACAGAAGCGATCGTTTACGTTGTAATCTAGAACTTTAGTTGCCTTAAACGAAACAATGAATTGTAGTGGTGGATGAAACGGATCAACAATCGACATAGGGCAGCCAGTAGTCAGGTCCGAAACCTTGACATTACTTAAAATTATATCTAAAAGTTTACCTTTGGAATTTGTGACGTTGTTAAGTTCAGTAAAGTCCAAAAGCTGACTAGTAAATAAGCTATTAGAACTCATAGAGTTATTGGAACTCCAAGGAATTGATCCCAGATTAAAGTCACCGACGAACAAAACATTCGAAATATTATTTTGTTCGAGGGTGCGATTTGAATTCGATATAAATTCTTCGAGTATATGTCTTTGTATAGGAGGAGGTAAATAAACTGCGCACAGATGTAATAATTCGGTTTTGCCGATGCTATTCCGGCATTCGATCTCTACCCATAAGTCTTCACAATTGGACTCGAAGTTATACAAGCGTCTTGAAGTGTACTGTTTGGATACGGCAATTAGTACGCCGCCACCATTCTTGTTCTTGTGAAATCCACTAGCTTCTCTGTCACGCCTGTAGACCACATAGCGGCTATCGAAAAGTTCTGAATCAAAAACGCTGCTGTTCGACCAAGTCTCGCACAAGACTATGACATCGTAATTGTTGCAGATGGAATTATTAAAGAATTCAACAGTTTTAGACCTTAAACCTCTAACATTTTGGTAATAAAAATGTGTCATAAAAAAAGAAAATGACAATAAAAACAAATTCTGACACAAAAAAAGCAACTGAAGTAACTAACTAGGGTAAAAATTTATGATAACTTGTTTAACACGAGTGAGTCTTTAACAAAGATGTAACTAGAGCTATCAGTCTTTCGAAGAAACACTTTTCCGTCACGTACCCAGCAGTAACCACCCAACCAGTGTGATCGCTTTGTATAAAAAGTGAGATGCTCCGACACAAACACAGCACTTTTCTTTTCTCCGCCGTACCCGAGATGACTGGTGTTGAGTTTTTCCGTCGGGTGATTGCGGTTGAACTTAATAACTCCGGCTAAAAAGTTATCGCGGAGACGACGACTGCTAAACTTTACTAGTATTGAGCGGGGGCGAGGACTTTTTGAATTAAGTTTAGCAATGCGTGTGCAGTAATTTATATCTGAGTCAGAAAGAGGGCACTTGATGGTATTGGCCAGCTGATGAACTGTGTTGTATACGTTCTCGTTTTTATTTTCGGGCACGCACTGTATTTCGACACTACAAGTGCGCGACAATTGTTCTGCTTGGGTAATACGTTGGGATAAGTCCTTACAAGTAGCTCGCAGTTCTTCTTTGTCCCTCTGCAATTGAGTGATAATTGTTGTTTGTGATTCACATTGACTTTTAACCTTTTCGAATTCGCTATTGAAGTGAGCCAAAACTTCGTCGAGACTAGCCAATTTCACCTGAATATCTCGGATTTGAGTGTCAAATTTTTTATCCAGCTCTTCGAATAGTATCCGCTGAAAGGCTTTCGCATGTGACCCTTCCGCGAGGTTTTATACGCTGAGTTACGTTCTCACACTGCGGAATCACGGGTACCGCTGCAGCTACAACACGAATAGGCGTGTTAGAATTATCACCAAGCCGTGGTTCTTTGGAGCGACAGGTCGGACAAACCCAAGTGTCCTTATATTCTTTCGTTAGACTTAAAAAGAGCTCTTTACTGAAATTCACGCAAGTGTGGTGATATTTATCTTCACAGCGACAGCATTGCAAGAATAAAGATCCTTTGTGCTGATTAGGGCAGCCTGCACAGTTGTTACTCATTGCAAACAATCGTCCGATAAGATTGTAAACTTACACAAAATACGGTATTAAACAGGGCTCGACGGCGGCAAGTTCACTCGCTCGCTTGAACGCAGCACTGCGCGGTGATGATGACTCACGCACGACGACGGTAGTACAAAATAATATACTTTAGAAGTCCTCAACTCACGTTATTATATCACTGATTACTTTTTATTTCATGTGAATACTTGATAATAGATATTACTAAAAGTTGGATCGTTCTATTACCTATATAAAAATACTTAGTTTTACACCTTTCGACTAAGATTGACTAATAATTCAAAAATTATTTTATAGAACAAAAAGTAACACGCGTGTATCGGATGGAGTCCAAGTTTCCATGCCATCTCTGCTTCATATTATTCTGAACAAATATTTCGTGAATCTAAAAATATCAAAAGTAAATACAAAATTTACTTTCTTATTTTGTATATAAAACGTAATAATTTGATCTTACTTTGATCCGGTTGTATATTTTCACTAACTTAATAGATTTATATAAGTTCAAACTCCGCTTCGTAGTATAAATATACCTCATACGTTTTAATTAAATTAAGGGACGTTTCAACAAATATTATAATTAATGAAATCGTTTAAACTTTTGGAACTCTAAGTAAATTTTACTTTAAAATTTTGTAGATTATATTGTTCTATAGCTGATTGTTCACGCCTTTGAAAATGGAACAATAAGGATTAATACTTTTAATATTTTTCAAAAAAAGTGATAATTGCGTCCACTAAAAAGTTCGTTATAGTTTAGTAGTTCGTTGTTTACTTTTTTATATAATCATTTTGAAATAAAACAATAATCCAAAGATACAACGATACATAATATTATAAACATACGTTTAGAGAGTTTTCGACAAATAAACAATTGCTTATGAATAAATAGCAAATTTGGTTCATGAATTAAGTTTAATGGTTTTCAATGGTGCCAAACGAGCAGCGTATGATTTCACCGGATGTCACGTAAAGTAGAGAATACAGGAGGAGATTAATTAATGCATTCGAGATTAATTTAATTATAACTAAACCGTAGTAAAATAATTGTTTAATTGTTTTTATTATTATTTAACCGTCATTAATTTTGAAGATAGAAAAATAGTATTAATTTATTTTGATTATATTATAATTGATTTAATATTGAAATCATGTTCTAAAAACCCATACTCGGCCTGTAAAACTTGCACTACAAAAAAAACAACATTTTAAAACGTAAACATAATAATAACACTATTCACATTAATTTCTATATATTTTATGGTCTGTCAAATCGATAATAATAATTTAAAAGAATGTTTTGTATTCAGCGTCGGTAAACAGATACGAGAGTTTAAAAAAAGTAGAGAGAACTCTATACGAATACTTGCCTCTCGCAATTGAATTTAATAAAATTTTGTACGGAGATAAGTTAAAACCCCAGGGAAACCTAAGGCACATAAAATAATCCCGAAGGTGATTAAATGGGACTTCAGGAACATAAACATTTTTGAGATGTCGTAATATTTTAAACGTCTAATTTTAAATACACTTTTACGCATTCATTTCGCATTTAACGAAACCCACGTGAACGTATATAAAAATTTATTTTTTCTTAATTTAGTATATATACCTATATATATATATATTACGTATATTAAAGTATAAATATTATATGTATTTAAGTATATTAATGCATAATATTGTAAAATTTCAAAATAAATATCTCAATTTATATAAATTAATACATATTACCATGTCGTGACCGGCAGAGAAAATAGTCCCGACTTGTTTCTTACCGACGTGTCTTAAAAGGTAAGAAGGCCATAGTGTTGCGAACTACTGTACAGCAACCAGGATGTTGATGGCCAACCCGCCTGCCAAGCGTGGCGAGTATTGGCATACCCCCTAGAGATTATCGTTGAGGCCTACATTCAGCAGTAGACATCCAACGGATGATGTGGTGATTCATTTTTCTATTCTACCCTCAAAAGTACGTAGTACGCAAGGTAAGGTATCCTTAAATAGATTTACTTCAACAGGCTGAATCAACGAATCAATCATAATTATTATTATTTAAAATTAATAAAATGTTAGAAATTACTGCTATCAACTAATTTTATTTATCCTAGTAATACATTGATTAAAAAGCCGTCCAAGTATGAATCGAATGCATGAAGAGCTAAGTTAAAATAAGCAAAAATTTTATTATTATTAACTGTCGTTGGCGGATACCTTCATCCACCAACCCGCAATGAAGTAGAGGGACAGATTAAAATCCAATCCTTCTCCATTATAAGAGAAGTCTATGCCTAAAAATGGACGGTTGTTTAAGTGTAACACAGTAAATTATTTATAATTATAGAATCACAGTAATAAATACTCTGTTAAAAATTCCAAGACACCCTATTATGATACCAAAGACAGCCCTTTGAGAGACGTCCGGACAGTGGAGTCTTAGTAACATGTTTATATAGGGTCCATACAGGTACGGAACCATAAAACTGCTTAAAGCCATTTATTACAGCCCTTCTTAGAAGCTCGTAATTCCAAAATAAATCTATGATCTTTGTTTAAACTCTATAATAACACAAAGGTATCGTTATGTGTGTTGTTAAGTTTCATACTTTGATGATGGTCTGTCTGTCGGTTAGTATCACTTGGGTGTCTCTGTGAAACTTGTTTTGCAACATTTATCTAAATTCTTAAGACAAAATTTTAAAATTTCTTGCCTGTGTATAAATGACCCTTTGGGCAAATGAGGGACTAATGACTCTCCGGGCAAATGATCATTTGAAAGGGCTTTGTTTGAAAATTCTAAAATTCTTTTTTCGTTTAATTTTACATGACATAGTTTTGGGGTATGATAAAACATTCAAAAAAATTTATTAAATAATTAGTGAAAAAATAAATTTACGTTAAAATCTTACCTTATGAAAAAAAAATTGCAATAAATCGTATTACTTTTTATTAAAAAATAAAAAATAAAAAAATAAAACGATAAATAAAAATTTGTAACATAAACTATAACTAATTTCTCACACAGGACCAGATTTTTCAATGTACATTAACAAAGACATACTAAATCTATATTTACAAACACATACTAACTCTTACGCTGAACAATATACATGTATAGAGCTAAGTGAAAAGATTGATTTTCGTGAATTTTAAACTGAATAAATACTGAAATCATTATATGTAATTTTATTAATTCAAATGCTATTTTGGAAGGTTAGTTAATTTAACCCTCAAACAGCACGTGCTTACAAAGCTAGATGTATTTTTAAAAGAAAAACTTTTATAGTCATAATTTATTATAAAATAAAGTTATAAACTTTATTTTTACTTTATTTAAACCTAATTTTGTAGAGTATTTTCTTTATCTAAGCACAGATATTAGGTATAAAGCTTATGGTTATTTTAGTATTTGTTTTATGGATAGTACCATGAATAAAACGATTATGTTTATTTATTTATTTTATTTTATTTATTTTTATCTCATTAATAAGACTATATTAGAGTACACATAATAGGCTAGACTACGATTAGAGTACACTATCATAAAAATCTTCGTTTAAACATCTATATTTTTTTAATAATAAACAAAGCTCTGTGTTAATAAATGGAACTTTGCTCTTACTCAGTGAATGCCTTAATTAAGGCACAAAGGAATGTTAATTAAACTTTAAATAAATAACTTAAATACTCACCTTTGATTCAAGACACAAATCTTCACTTAAATCACAGAAATTTATACAATCGATTTTATAAATATAATTAAAAATTACTATGCAATTATTTACACTTTAATGACGTTTATTATTAAATTTCTATGCTATTTAATTTTAAATTTAAAAACGATTCCATTATCGAATTCATATTTTATTACAATGTCGTAGCCACGTGACGCGAACGCCTGAAGCAAAGGTCGCGGCAATACTGCCGCTTAGATGAATGGAGCGCAGCCTCCCTGCCATGGTTTAAATTATACGATTAAATATTGGAAATGTAATTTTTAATGGAATTTCACGGAGCTTTATATAATCTTCTGATTATAAAACAATATTAATTATTGACGTATAACAAGGGATTTAAATCTTTATTATTTTTGTATGCTCTAGTATTACTTCTAACTCTTAATGAATTCTCATAAATATCACAACATTTAAGTCTTGTTATCTGACTAGACAAAATGTTATGTACTTATATATTTAAATACATATAGATATATATTTTTTTGTTTTTTTTTTTATATATATTAACCAACAATCACACCACGTTAACCTAGCCCCGTGCTAAGTTCGTAAGAACTTGTGTTACAGGTACTAGGAACGGAAATAAATTTAAGAAATTTATATAAATACATATATACATAAATACACATCCATGACCCGGTGCTGACATCTATATTCGTCATACAAATTATCTACACCTGGCGGGATTCGAACCCGCGACCGCTGCGTAAAGTGTAACCTGTTGTCTGACCAGTCGATCAGCCGGCCATCATATATGCTCTTATATAAACGCAAGTGTCACGGTTACATGAAAATTCCGGAATCTAATTCTTCAAAATTCATTCAGTATGTCTTCCGTAAAAGAAAAAAAAACACCAAAATAAAGAGCAAAAACAATATTACAAAAATATATGTAATACCTACGTTTAAATATAATTTTAAAAAACAAACCGCAGAAATATTAATTTAACTGGAAGAACGAGATAATTTTTAAACAATTTAAAACTAAAAAGCTTTAATTTAAAAATTAGTGTTTAAAAAATCAGAATGACGTGACATAGATGACATTGTGATTGGAAAAGAAAAATAATGAAGCTTAATAATGCTAATTTTTCTTTAATGTTCTATCAACAACAACAACAACAAAATTAACGTTTTTAATTTTACTTAACATTGTTATCGTATTTGGGTTTTAGATTTTTAACTATATTTGTACTAAAGACTAAACGAATCGAGGCACTTTATTTTATTAAAATTATGTAAGTAGGTCAAGGGTTGTGAAGATTTGTAGCATTATGTGTGAAAATCAGTGAGGAAATATGAGTAAAAATACATGAACTAGAATAATAAGTAAGCATTTTTTTATTATGCTAAAAATGTTTTTGCGCATAGCGCCCGAAAAAAATACGAAAAGTTGTGTAGGTAATAAAAATATACCAAAATATCCACGAAGCGCTCGAAAATAAATAGGTGGGTATGTGGGACTCTGAGATTTAAAAGAAGAATACTCCCTAAGTACCACGGGGTCGCTTGCTCATGCTACATGGTGCCACATGATAAGTAGAACCAAAAAAGTTAAAGCGTTTATGAAAAACAAAAAAAATGTGAGCCGTCACGGGACGCCTGGCAGATGTGAAACATCGACATTATTTTGTAAAAGTAATATGCAGAAAAGAACATATTGTGATAGGAACTAAATATGTCATAATGATAAAATAAAATATTACGATTTTTTTCCAGATAACGATGACTATTTATTGAATAAACATTTATTTTCATGAAATACAAAAATTTACGAATTTATTTCAAATCGTGACTACTTAATTCGTTTAATTAGTGACTTCGATTGCGCATGGCGACGCGTCGCCACACCGCACACACTACTGCATATAGACTGTATATATATACCATCGTATAGCGTGGCGACGCGTCGCCACGGCATGCGTCGCCACGCCAGAAATCGGTTTTACGTGCGGCTATAGATGTATCACATCAAAACCTTATATACCAGATATGAAGTCACGTAATCTGAACTGAAACCATGAGATATGCGGAATAAAAAAAATATATCAGAAATCCTCATCGGCTTTGACATGAAAGTTTCAAATAAGCCCATACATGTGTATGTAAGTCGCAACAATTAAGTTTTATTTCTATAAAATATTCAATATGAAAATTGGATTTAATAATGTAACTTTTTTTTTCAGAAAATGTGTTTCTCATCGTAAAGAACTAAGCTTACAATTAGTTCAAATAATCAAGAAGGAAGCCATAAAGCTTAATTAAGTTTTAGTCTTTATTTCATTTCCATCTAGTTATCCATTAAGTAAGAATAATTTAAATGACAGAGTGGGTTTATTTAGAGAGAACAACAGGTAAGATAATGCATTTGACTTTTATTCCAGAAAATGGTAATTTACAAAATGTAAAATACAGTAAACTAAAAAAGTATTTCTTTTCATGCAAAAAGTATTAAACAAAACACAAATAAAGTTCAATAACGTCATTATAGACGGCGTTGAGTTACGTGATGAAATATGAGAATTATATGTATATATATTTCGCACTTACGATATATAGGCGACATTCATTTGACAAACTATAGTTAGTGTCGTCTCGAATTTTGATATATAGGTTTTACTCAGATGTAATAAATTATCTAATGGGTTCAATGAATATTAATTGCTTTTGTTTTTGTCTTTCAAATGTTCAATTCAATAGTTTATTGTTTAAATTGATTGATATATTATTACTGTACTACTCCACATATAGTTTTACCCTCCATCACCTACATGATACCATATTACAGTGAAACTTCTACGCAGGCAAAAAAAGTAATAAAAATAAATAGCTGTAATAAAATCAATGGCTTTACGTAAAGAGACTTATTTTCAACATCTTGGACCCTCAACGACCACCGGTTCTTTGTACTATGTGTTCACACAATGCCTCGTGACGCATTTACGTACATCGGTTACTCCTAAAAATCCCCTCATTTCTGATTCGATAGCTACATCAAATAAAACGAGCATATCTCTCTCCATCGTCTGCTGACTGATCCCATCCATTCTTATAATGTCAATAGTGAACAACCCTATTTTGGAACCATATTTCATCACCGGCAACTTGCACTGAGAATACATGCATGAGTCTGGTTATCAAGCACATCTTAGATGGATTGGAAACGATCAAGAATTTTCCCGAATGCTACTCAACGGAACTGGATTTGGTGGCTTACATCTTTCTCAAACTTGGTCCTACCCAATTGGATTCTATATTATATATATTTCTCGATAATTTCAAGAGCATAGTTTTCAACTTTTAATCATATTGAAATCTTAGTTTTGCTAATGCTAATTTTAGATCTAAATTCGATATGAAATGTATTTAATAAGATATAATTATTGGCAGAAACGATAATATAATTTTTGACAGGTTTTTTTTTTTGCTTTTATATTTCGAAATTATTTATAAAAAAAATCAGAGCTACCTGGACTCACCACTTATTTTTTCTAGTTAACCTAGGTCCAGACTACATTTCATCCTGGTATCAACGACAATGAAATCATATACCAAAATTACCACTAGCTCCCTAGCTAGTATTGTTATAGTTATAGCGCCTTTTGCCATTCGTCAGAGCCTTAGTCGTTTATCAGATGTGAGCGCCACATGCTGGTGAGGTAAACTTTTAGAGCGTAACAATATTTTTTCGTACTCTTAAATAAAATATGGATCATGTACCATATCCTAAAATTTCATATTCTTAATGTACCTGCTACCCATTTCTTATCATTCTACTATTATAACGAATCTAATGCTATCTCATAAACATCAACTACTTGTAACTGTACATAACTCAACATAACTACACTCTATAAATAAAAATTTAAGGACAAGATCTATGTTTAATTTTGATAATAATTAATAATTATGTAGTAAACATTTTACGTGACCAACCTCTATCATTCTTTGTAATTTTGCATAAAAATTATTATCGAAACAAAAAGATATTCCAAAATACATTAATTCAATATTTCTTTGAAAAGAAAGCAATATTATAAACAATATTATAGTAATATTTAATTAAATCGAGGAACAAAGAACTGATAGAGAAAGAATCTCATGAAACGGTTTACTAAATGAAATTCTTCCATCTTATATTAGATTTAAATATCGAATGTAATTATGATCCCTTGAACGGTTTCGCAATTATACTATACTATACATCCCTTGTGGTTTCACCTGTGTCAACATTTACGGAAGAAGAGTTAGAATATTTTTATTTAGAACTTCTCAAAGATCTCAGACACAAATTTTAACTAATCTT
The DNA here is from genome assembly GCA_036937285.1 of Euphydryas editha. Taxonomy (NCBI): domain Eukaryota; kingdom Metazoa; phylum Arthropoda; class Insecta; order Lepidoptera; family Nymphalidae; genus Euphydryas; species Euphydryas editha. The sequence goes on from JAUPFZ010000010.1 coordinate 18,150,133, forward strand.
TTAATACTAACAGAAAACAAAAATAAATTCGGTATAAAAACAGAAAAAAAAAGGAATTATTACAAAAAATATGTACAAAAATCTTTTACATGTATTTAATTATTTTAATGAAATTAAAATAAAAGTAATTGAATATAAAAATTAAATATAAAAAAAACATTAATTAAAAATATCATATAATGAACATCTGCAACCATAATCATTTTAGATCTAAAAATTCACCGGGAAAATTGTTAAAGAAGATACTTTTCTTTTTTTTATCAATACGGTGAAGGTCGGTGGTAAAGTTTTTGTGCCAAGCGCTTCTCTGTAATTTATTTAGGCAATATCTCGTCAAATTTTGATCTGGAATGTCTATTCACGCCGCTAACCACACAGAAGGCGATTCCTTAAGTATCACTTAGTAAAATTTGAAATTTTCAAGAATAATAAAGAAATTAAAAATGAAAAATGTTTTTAATTGTAGATAAACGTATTATATTACAATGTATGTAAGTATTTTAGAAAAGCCGTTTCGTTATAATAAATCAAGTTATTATCTGTACTGAAGGTAATTTTTTCAATTTCCTAGTTAAAAATGGATAGAGATAGAGTTACATCAAAAATGATGAAATAACTTCTGACTAGAATCATTATTTATTTCTTTATTTTAAGTTGTATTTTGTTCTTTTTTATTTAAAATTATATATAAATAAAACTGCTGGGCAAAGGCGTTAACTCCTATATACTAGAAGGATTAGACCTTAATCAAATACGCTGTTTGACTACAGATTAGTGGATAGTTTCCTTACTAAAAGTAACGACTGTTCTTAGGTATTTGTGATAACAACTTGAATCGACGGCTTAACATATAGAGGCCCCTAACATGGGCGCCGGCATAAATAATTTCCAGGTGGTGCAGATTTTAGTTTTCTTACAATCTTTCTCTTTGCCGATATTTATAAGTTCGGTCAAAAACCCCGCCGGCTGCAGTTGCTTTTTAAATGAGAATTGTGTAATTACTGCCTACTAATTATTGTGAATAAAAAAATGATTTCCAACAGACGGCTTTTCATTTCAATAATTCCTGTTGATCCCGAGATTCCCAAGGAGTGCAAGTGCACCCCCTGGCACCCCCCTCCGGCGCCCAAGGCCCTTATTAACAATAAACACCCAGACCGGAAACAAATATGTGTACAAACACAACTATTATACCACGAACGTGAACTGCGCTCTAATGATAATCTTCTCCTCGAAATTCCTTCTCATTCCACTACTTTCTATACAAAATCTTTCACCGTTCAAGCTGCTCGACTTTGGAACTCTTTACCTTTATCCATCAGACTTTCTCAATCACCCTTTTCTTTTAAAAAATCTGTAAAACAACATTTTCTTCAAATGTAATTCTTGCCCTTATCGAATCATTTAATTGTCATCTTTTGCCACTATTAATCACATTATTCCTCATCAATATTTGCATCTATGTATGTATATTTATAGTATTTATACTGCATGTATATTTATAGTATGAATTGTTCCTATTTTGCATTTATAAAATTATATTATAGTTTTGTTATTAATGTACTGTACAGTTGTACACCTATACCATCTATATACCATTTCCTCTACCCTAAGGTTGCCTGGAAGAGATCGCTCATTAGCGATAAGGCCGCCTTTTGTACTTATTTCCTTTTTCTTTTGTACTATTGCTTATTCTTGGTGTACAATAAAGAATTATTATTATTTATTTTATTATATCCAAGTTGGTAACGAACCTACAACGAACAGTGTTAATGATACTTTCATCATCATTACACCACAATTGTCATCTGCAGATGTGACTAAGTGACGTCGAATAATTAATGTTGGACGTCCATAAAGTATAATACATTTGACCTCTGTATGTACACATAATTGCTATGAGGTTACTAAGAGATTAATAAAGTATGTAAAGTATATATTATACATACCTATTAACAATTATTATTATTATTTATGACCGTTCTGGTGTAGTGGTGCGAATAATTGCCTCAAAATTACGCGCCGGCGGTCGCGCGTTCGATTCCCACTCAGGACAAATATTTGTTTCCGGTCTGGGTGTATTGTCCTTGTGGGTCTCCCAACCGTGCCTCGGAGAGCACGTTAAGCCCTGATTGTTATCATAGACAACTGATAACGATCGTTACTCATGGTAGGGAAATTATCCGCCAACCCGCAGTGGGGCAGCATGGTGGCTTAAGCTCCAACCCTTCTTCTGTATGGGGAAGAGGCCTTCGCTAGCAGTGGGTGGTTTACAGGCTGATACAGTATTCACAATTTATGATCAGCTATTTTTGGAGTCGGTTCCAACAAAAGCAAACAAAAATCAAAGCTATGTTTCGTTTTGAGCTATTGCTTCGAGTATATAATTTCTGTAGTACATATTATTTTATAAAATACGTAAAAGTCCTTATTTTATTATTCGATATATGTATATCAATTGTAAAAAATATTTTAGTATTATTTTAAAAGTTTAGAAATGTCTAAAAACCTGGAGACCTATTTACTTATTAATATTACCATTCTAATACGTCGTATCCCACATTTTGGAATTTTTCCAGGAGGCGTTAAAAATGTTATCTGAGCGCGCGCGCGCGCGCGCGCGTGTGTGTGTGTGTGTGTGTGTGTATGTGTGTATGTGTGTGTGTTTGTGTGTGTATGTGTGTATGTATTTATTTATTTATTATAACTTTATTGCACAATACATTAAAGAATTGTACAAAAGGCGGGCTTAATGCTAAAAGCATTGTCTACCAGCCAACCTTAGGACGTACAAGAGCGAACGTTTGTAGGTGTGCGAAAATTGAAAATTAATAAAATTCACTTTAAGAGAAAAAAAAAATAAAAGATTGAAAAATAAGATAACGTTAATGACAATCGTTATATTATATGCACAATAGGTACATACATAAATACATAAACAGATACAAACATACATACATATACATATGCATACATACATAAACAGATAAAAACATACATATATACAAAGATACATACATATAAACATACAATATGTATATGTATATTGCATGTTATTATATATTACCTTTATAGGTTTACATTTCAATTTTGTACACCTATGCAACAAGATTATTTTCTCTACCCCAAGGTTTCCTGGAAAAGAAAGCTTTTCAAAAAGCATGCGACCCTTTATAACAAACAGTTACAGTTTTGGTATACAATAAATTATACCTATTAGATGGGTATGACACTTTTATCCAAATTACTTAATTCAAGTATCCTGTCCGAGGATTTTGTTTAATATTGATTTTTCTGTTCCCATTAAACGGACTCTGCATACTAAACTCCTTCACGTACCATGTCCTCATACTAATTACACTAAGCACTTAATAATTATATTGAGAATGTATGATATTTTCAATAAGTAATTTAATACCATTAACCTTTTCTTTTCCATATGTAAGCTATTTATTTTTTAGTATAACTTTGCATTTTGTTTGCGCACTCTTCCTGACACTTTTTCCTAAATAAATAATTATTATGAATAAAGGTTGCCTGAAACAGATCACTATAAGCGATAAGGCTGCCTTTCCATACACGTTTCTGTGCAAATGTCTAATTTGTAAATACATATTTCGTGTTATGTGTGTAATAATGATTTAATAAAACTTAATTCCTAAATAAAATACTACTAAGTATATAAAAAAATAAAAATGCAATAAATAATAACAAATACTATACAAAAATATTATATATAAAAACATGACACACATACAATATATAAATATAATATATACTTACTTAAGATAATGTTGAGGAAAGATAAAATTGGACAAAAAATACTAATTGATTTAGTATGACGGATATCATTGGACAGAAAGTTTTGACGCTTGACAATCTTAACCGTATATAAGTTACTATATACAAAGGAACACGACAACTGACACACACAGACAAACTGCGTTCAGTGCTATGTCCTAAGAAATTAAATCTCTCTTTAAGAAAGGAGAGGGATGTATAGCAGTAAGGGCATACATATTCCATCACAGTCTAATTGGTAGCCAGCCTAGTTAGTTTAGTAGTAAGTAGTTGTTATTATGTTTAAAACTGATACATACCACGATATAACACAGTGATTTTGTGTCAATATTTCGACCCAGTTGCCGACCGTGTGTTTTTAGTAATTGCTCTGACAAATCTAAGTATACCGAGTCGGCATAATCTAACAAAGGAAGAAGTAAGGAGAGTTTGGTTTTGAAACGTAGTAGTTTATCGCCGTGTAGCATTTCAATGAACCGATTATTGCAGAAACGTTTTGACTCACCTCACCTTGAGGCACCCAAGTAAGAGAATTATCTATTAACAACAGGGAAAAGTGGAATTGTGGTAGAATTAAATAAGATAGGAGGTAAGTTAATTGAATATATTCTAGACAACTGATAAGAATTAACTATAATAAAAGTCTGAGGTATATTTGAGTTAATTAAAAGACCGTATGAATGACACCACGTAAAAATTTTGTCTACCTCAATATTCAAAATATTGATATCGTTAGCGTATGTACACTTGTAAGTCATCAGCATAGAAGTGATGGTTTAAAGTAAGAAAAGAAAACGAAGGGTATTCAGTGTGGCACCGCTAAAAAACTTCAGTAATGCACTAATTTCGACCAAATTGAAGGCTTTATCATAGTCCACAAATATACATGTATATATACAGCACGAGAGCGATCACAATACTGCAATGTGTGAGAGACATGGAGATGTTATATTTTCGAAACTATAAGGCTGCCATTGGGAGACGCTTTGAAGTTTCTGGAATGAAAAGACTTCGGCATAAACATAAACGACGAAAACATCACTCAACTTCGATTTGCCGACGATATCGTGGTCATAGCGGAAGACCGCAGCGTAATACTCGGTGACCTCGATAGAGTTTTCCGACGGCTGGGCCTTAAAATGAACATGGACAAGACGAAAATGATGTTGAATGCCCATGTCGCGCCTGCTCCGATATTAGTTGGATATTCCACTCGCGAAGTTATTAACGAGTACATGTACATGATTGTATCTTAACACTATACATTAAATTTTCTAGAAATTTTACTTTCATAAAAATATTGTCTAAGATAACTGCACCCTTAAGGATTCAAAGCTAAGCCGGTAGATTATTCAAGCACTTAATTTCAAACAACTCGTAAGCCAATTTACTATATAATCTAGACTTGTCTCGACAATTTATTAACATTAAAACATTCTTTACTACTTTAGGTAGATATATAGTGGTATGTACATTTAGCTGTTTTTTTAGCAGTTTTTCAAAAAAGCCTATAAAACACTGATATGTACTTAATTAGTGTGTACGTATTTTGTAAATTATTTTTCTTTCACAAATTAATTGAATATTTTTTTATAAAAAATAATTTTAAAATACAATAATTTACAGTTATTAATAATTAAAAGCACTGTAACATAATGTTTTTTTAGAATATATTACTACATACGATAGCATTCTAATGATAAAACAGTTATTTTAATGGAATTTGTATTTTTTGGGATAATAAATTACAAGTAAATAATCGATTGCTTTTTTTTTAATAGTAGTAGTGTGATTGGAAATGGCAATAATAACGTAACTGTACTGTACTGTATCAGCCTGTAAACAACTGACTACTGAGCGAGAGCCTCTTCTCCATAAATACGAAGGGTTAGAGCAGGGATGGGCAAACTACGGCCCGCGGGCCGGATCCGGCCCGTTAGAGGTTTTAATCCGGCCCGCCGAGCGTTTTTTACAAAAATTTTATCATCAAAAATTAAAATTGTATTATATTTTTTGGAATTAAAATATTTTATCTACACTTAAAACATAAAAATCTCGTACTTTTTATAACAATAGGTACTGCTAAGGCGACAATTTTTTATGTGAAAAAGTATAAAAATAAAAAAAAAATTATATAAGTTTCTATAAAACAATGTTTTAAAATCTTTAGTCCAGTAGCCTTGCCCTGAATGTTATTAATTGACCGGCCCGCAGCATTATTTTTTTCTAATTTTCTGGCCCGCGTCAAGAATTTTTTTAATTTACCGGCCCGCGATCAAAAAAGTTTGCCCACCCCTGGGTTAGAGCTTAATCCATCACGATGCTCCACTGCGGGTTGGCAGATAATTTATCTACCATTTTTTTAACGCTGCGAAATGCATTTACGCATCCCGCCGCAGAGAAGCGGCGAGTATGTGGGCACCTCCGCCTAGAGTTCCCAATTGCAGATCTCTCGCGGGAAGTGTTGCCGCCGTCCATGACACTGTGCGGTATCCACGTATCGCACGACGCCCGGGTCGGCAGTCCTAGACCTATGTCGGACTCAACACTTTGGGAGTGCAATACCGTACTAAACCCCTGCGTAAGCCTTCAGCCGCTTTAATTGGATGGTCCCGGATCTGCAGGCAACAGGATCCCTCCAGCGACAGGCTGGCCTCGGCGAAAAGGCCAGACTTCTCCTCCATGGGGACTGTCCGGCTAACCTCTGAACAGTCCCGACGACGTCGTGTCTAGCAGGACCGGGTTCCCATCCCGGCCCGACACGGGCACAAGGGCGTTACTGGAGGCGCATTAAGTAGCGCCTCCTACGCATCCCCATTCGTCGCCCGCGGATGGAGGCCACGTCGGCGGCCTCCTCTCTCCTCCGCTCGTCGGCCTCCTTCTGGGACATTACTGTCTCGCAGAAGGAGACCATCGCCTTCCAGGACTCGTCGTCGCCGAGCATCGCGGTGATGATGCTCGGGAGCGACAAGTCCCCTCCGAGGACCGACGTCAGACCTTGACGCAGCGCCGCCCATCTCGGGCACACCTCGAGGGTGTGCTAGGCAGAGTCCACCGCCGCGCCACAATCGTGACATTCAGTCGTGGGCTCCCTCTGGGCCGTCCGGCACAGGTAGTCACCAAAGCAACCCGGTGAGAACCTGCGTCAGACGGAAGATGAAGGGCTTGCGTTTTCGACGCATCCACCGCTCAAGGACCGAGCGAATGGCAGCCGTTACGCGTGTGCCGTACGGCTGCCCCGCCAGGTCCTCCCCCCACCTCCGCATAAGCGCTTCCTGCCCTATCCGACGCACCCGTAGGATCCCGTCCAACGTAGGGTTCTCACCAAGAGCCCTCCTACCCGAGACGTAAGAGTAGGTCTCGGCAAGAATCTCCGCCACGAGTTCCCGCGGGGGGCCGCCGGCTAGAGCAGTAGCTGCAGCATAATTTCCCTACCATGTGTAACGATCGTTATCGGTTGTCTATGATAACAACCGGGAGCGACGGCTTTACGTGCGTTCCGAGGTACGGTGGGGACACCCACAAGGACATACACCCAGAATGGAAATAAATATTTGTACAAACACAAATATCTGTCCCTAGCGGGAATTGAACCCGCGGCCGCCGCGCCGGCGCGTGGTTTTAGACGACTACTCGCACCGATACACCAGAACAATCGTCTTCGAAGCTTAACAGTGAAGTAACTGTTAAGCTATACATTCATAAAACACATTTAAGAAGCAATTTGTAAGCACATTTCTACGATAATAAAGTGTCACGGTACTGAAAGTAAATCTACGAATCGCAAAATGGGGAAGAACCCTATAACTAGTTAAATTACGTAAATTTTATTTAATAGCCTCTAAAAAATATGATACAGCTATTTTTCGAAGTTTTTAAGCGACTTATATTTTAAAATTAAGTAAATATGTTTTTTTATCTTACCATGTCAAAATATTTGCTTCGTTAACCCAATAATTACACTTAGAAGTATGGGAATCAAACAGTAATTTCTTTTACCGGTTAATATTTTTCTAATTTCCAAAAATATTTCAGGAACTAACCAATAACAAACTAGCTATAAAAAAAACATTTTGTTGAGATTACACGGAAATAACACATCCTTCAGAACAAAATTGCGTATTCACCATTCCGCCTGTGCCTTCGAATTCAATATAATGTCAATATATCAATTTATGTGAATGTTTGTTTGTTTTATTTATGTATACATAATTACATATTATATATTAATATTTTTTGGACATCAACCTACCACGCATTCTTGCACTTTTACAGTTGGCTGAAAGATAAAGTTGTAAAACTTTAACCCCTCATTCAGTTCAATATGAATAAATATATAAAATAATTTGCAATAATTTAAAAAATAGTCAATCTTTTGCAATTAACTTGCTTCTTTAAAAAATACGACTACAGTAAAAAGGGCATATACATATACAATTTGTAAAAGGTGCGAATGTATATTAGTAATTCTAAATAAGAAGCTATTTAATTTAATATTCACTCGTTTGAATTAAATATGACCGACTAGAAGTATCTCGTCTAGACACTCGCGTTTGTATACCGCTACTATGAGTCTAGTGATATGTTTAATAGCTTAAACTTACTCAGTCAACAAGCTCTATAATAAAAATTTTCTTATATTTATAGAAGAAAAAAAAATTCTGATTTAAGATGTGAATTTATTTGAAGTAGACGAAATCTTAAGCTAACTGTGATTAAAATCTACAATGATTTTTCATTGAATTTAATTGACGCGACGAAACGACGACCCAACTCATGTCCGTAATGCTTAAAATAAAATACATAGATCGACGCATCGATATATTATTATCGATTATAGTTTATAGGAATATTATATTATATTGTTGTAGTAAAAAAAATTGACTAGAAAACGTGCAAGCGGAGGAAGCAAACTTACTGCGGTGGCAAATGATTTGCGCCAACATCAATAGCTATAGCAGCAATTCGCCTATTTAATGTATCGACCAGGCAAGATTTTAAGCATTTTTTTATTGACACGATTGAACATATTATAATGGCCTGAATAACATTAGATCAATAGCGTCTGCCAGTTAAAGGAGTATAGTAAACAATAAAAAATCGTTAAACCGGCAGTGTGTACCATTTGGATACATGTACAAAAAAAAAAACGGTAGCGTCTTAAATAAAAGTGTAAAGCTTAATTTTACCGGTTACTGATTAAGACTATTATATACTAACTGTTAAATACTAAACTAACTATTAAATACTAAAACGCAGTGGTTGGGTGCGGAGGCGCACAAGCTACTGGGCCCCTGGACCAGCTGATGTGCGGGCCCAGCTCAAAGGGTTTCGTCGTCTGGGGTAGCTGGGGTCCAGTGGTGGGCAGGGCGCGACAGCGCGGAGAGATTGTTGGCACAGGAGGTGCAGCCGGTGGCGCCGAGAGGAGAGGCCGGAGATTTCGGTGGTGGAGCCGCTCCTCCACTGCGCAGAGTGGACCAGTCGAGCGGCTCCAATCACATGCGGAGGGGCCTCCGGGCCAAGCGTCGGGGCGTCACGGTTGTGTGCGCGAGCGATCCCTTGGCGCCCCACTACGGCGCAGACGGTCAATGGGTTTTAGTGGGTATTCTGGCTTCGCAGCCAGCAAGTCCCACATACTCGTCGCCTTCAGGCGGCGGGATGCGTAAATGCATTACCCATCGTTAAAAAAAAAGGTGATAGCGTGATAATATGTCTATATATGATATAGCCTATATGTTGACCCGACTTCTTAATAATATTCATGCCAAATTTGAAGTAAATCCATGTAGTACTTTTTGAGCTTATCCCGAACATACATACAGACAAACAGACAAAAATTCTATAAACTATATTTTTGGCTTCGATATCGATTGTAGATCACACCCCAAGTATTCTTTTAAAAATATAGATATTCAATGTATAGTTTTGACTTTCCTACCATTTTATTATATAGATATAGATATATATATATATATATATATATATATATATATATATATATATATATATATATATATATATATATATATATATATATATATATATATATATATAATTTTCTCTTAGGCCCCGTTTTACCTCAACTAATAAACTACAACTTCTAGTTTCATAGATTGTGAATCGAAATATCCCACGGTTAAATTGAAGTTCGATGGTGAAAATGATAAAAATATCTGTTGAATACAGTTACATATCGCTCGTTTAATAATAAGCCGAAATAAGTCAAGTTGATTTCTACTTTTTCTAAAAAAATTAACTAACTCAGCTCAAAGAATAGGTACAGTCTGGTTGCCACGCAAAACAGAGTAAAATTACCGATTTAATGGACCACAAAGACGACAGAATGCCTCCAACAAGGTAGAGGTTCAAAACTTTAACAGCGATTTCCCACAAAAGTGTTTTTTTGACTTAATTCGGTTTATTATTAAGCAAGCGATATATATTTATATCGTGCCTCCGAGCTGGTTGTTATCATAAACACCTGATAACGATCGTTACTCGTGGTAGAAAAATTATCCGCCAACCCGCAGTGTAGCAGCGTGGTGGATTAAGCTCCAACCCTTCTATGTAACAGGCCTTCGCTCATCAGTGGGTTGTTTACAGGCTGATACATTACAGTATATCTATACTTATAAAATTCTTTGTCCTGAATGACTGACGGATCAATGCACAGCCTAAACCGCTAATCGTAGAGACCTGAAACTTGGAGGGTATGTTCTTTGTATGACGTAGGTATCCGCTAAGAACGGATTTTCCGAAATTCTACCCCTAAGGGGGTTAAAGGGGGGGGGGGCAAAGTCAATGTATAGTTTTGACTTTCCTACCATTTTATTATATAGATATAGATATATATATATATATATATATATATATATATATATATATATATATAATTTTCTCTTAGGCCCCGTTTTACCTCAACTAATAAACTACAACTTCTAGTTTCATAGATTGTGAATCGAAATATCCCACGGTTAAATTGAAGTTCGATGGTGAAAATGATAAAAATATCTGTTGAATACAGTTACATATCGCTCGTTTAATAATAAGCCGAAATAAGTCAAGTTGATTTCTACTTTTTCTAAAAAAATTAACTAACTCAGCTCAAAGAATAGGTACAGTCTGGTTGCCACGCAAAACAGAGTAAAATTACCGATTTAATGGACCACAAAGACGACAGAATGCCTCCAACAAGGTAGAGGTTCAAAACTTTAACAGCGATTTCCCACAAAAGTGTTTTTTTGACTTAATTCGGTTTATTATTAAGCAAGCGATATATATTTATATCGTGCCTCCGAGCTGGTTGTTATCATAAACACCTGATAACGATCGTTACTCGTGGTAGAAAAATTATCCGCCAACCCGCAGTGTAGCAGCGTGGTGGATTAAGCTCCAACCCTTCTATGTAACAGGCCTTCGCTCATCAGTGGGTTGTTTACAGGCTGATACATTACAGTATATCTATACTTATAAAATTCTTTGTCCTGAATGACTGACGGATCAATGCACAGCCTAAACCGCTAATCGTAGAGACCTGAAACTTGGAGGGTATGTTCTTTGTATGACGTAGGTATCCGCTAAGAACGGATTTTCCGAAATTCTACCCCTAAGGGGGTTAAAGGGGGGGGGGCAAAGTTTGTATAAGACGTGATTACTTGGTCCAATCTACTTCAAATTTTGCATAAATATTCTTTAACAGAATTTATTGAAGACGTGTTTCGTATTTTATCAAAATTTATCCCCTAACGGGATTAAAAGGGGGTAGAAAGTTATTTGCTTCGAAGTTGATATCAAGTGTTGATATCAGTGCTTTTGATTAAAATTAAATTTTATTTTGACACATGTTTGACAACTCAATCCGTCTATTACAAAATATTTTCCAGTATCGACGCAGGTGTAGGTGATATCTTTTTTTGGATGCGCCTGGTGGAGCAGGCAAGACTTTTCTATGAAAATTGAAGCAATCGTGATATCGCCTTAATGCGACCGGCATTGTCCGGAATCGCTGCCACGCTGCTGGACTAAGGTAAAACTGCACACTCCGCATTTAAACTTCCTTTTCATTTGAAATTAATTGTTGGGGATGAGAGTAAGTACTATGGCTCATAAAGGAGGTTTCGAAGCCCTAAACAGATCTACAACTACTACTACATACAGGAGTTACTGTATTATTAGCAGGCGATTTCCGGCCGACTTTACCAGGAGTACCCAGAGGAACGCGAGCGGATAAAAAGATATACCTACTGCGGAAGGTGTAGTATTTTGTTTCGTTGTAAAAATATAATACCCGTTTAACTTTCTCCAGATTCAGTTCCGGCCGAGCTTCGTGTTCATAAAATCTAACAAAATTTCATTTTATTTTAATGTTTATTTAAACTTTAAATCCCTACTCTATAATAAAGATTGTTACATTTTATAACTATTCAAACATTTTAACATAATGATTTATGTTTAACATTTTAACAAAATTAGAGACGAGTAAATTTCTGCTGTCCAGATTTTTTTCTTATGTAATATTTATCCTTAAACTAATTAAGTAGACCTCCTTCGTCGCAATTTACAATTTTCTGTAATTTTTATAATTTTATTTTTGTAAATTAGATCAACGTATATCTCTGTTTCCTGACTTTTCTTTTACAAAAACAAAAAGACGCTGTATATACTTTACTTCAATTTAATTATACTTTACCATAAAAACTTTTACAGAGAAACGAACAACTGACAGGTAAAAATAACAATGTGAATGATATAGATGACGTCAAAATAGACAAATGACAAACCGCTTTGCAATTAATAATTCATGAATAAGGTTACCGTAATAAAACTGAGCTGTAACAAGTTTTATACGATAGAAAACAATTTTCTGAGAGCAGTCGTAAAAATATATCGTTTAACTATTGATCGTAAAATGATATTACCCATTAGAAATCACTGCAGCGATATTACTGAAGAATAAAGTAATAAATATCGATTTGACCAAAGTCCTCCTGACTTGTTATACTTGGAAGTCCAAAAGACAAAATCACAAAACAACACGAGTCGAGTCAACGCGTAGCGAGCATCATGTTGTCGTTGTATCTATAAAGTTGTCTAGCTGACGAGTTTCTGCAGGGAAAGGTTTGTATGTGTCATACAAATGTTGGTCGTAGACTGTTCTTAACTTCGTGTCTGGCGTTTTTTGTGTTGTATCAATTTCCGGACCCCCGACACGGCATTTCAACCTACTAGTGCCCATTGAGTATGATATATTTAGGTATTGCTTATTGTGATATAATTATTTATGCACATTGCACATTCTTGTCGTAATGAACTAATGCCTAACGCATTAGTTCACGTAACGATAAGACTTATTGACCGTATTAAATCGCACTGCGTCGCGTTACGTCGCCATTCTTCGTAACATTTATCACCGTTCATGTAAGACCAGATAAAGTTACAAGTAAAATAACAATTCATAATTTAACCATATTCATAGAACACCTTTAACTTTGGCAACTATTATAACTGCATTTCACAAAAATCAATACCGATGAGGTTGAACAGAAATTAAGTATTTATAAGGCCAATATCTTCTATAGAACTGTAAAACGTAGAAGCTTCGAAAACTAGTTAATACTAGTACATCGTTTTTAGTTTACAATCAATAAATAACCATTAACTTTTACAGATGCCTATTTAACTTACAATGTCCTAAAGTATTATATATGATGCTAGCCTGTAATACACAATAATACTTTTTACTTAAAATGTTGCTTATATTTTAAGTGTGAACTGAATCTATTATTTGTATAATGATATCTATTATTTTATTTTTTATATTTTTTGTTAAATTTATTAATGACTTACAAAAAATCTGTAGGCATATGGCACTTCCCAGTGGCACTTCCTAAAGTTTTTATTTGTTTGGAGACGCGAAAAAGCTTCCGCTTGCCACCTGCTCGCCTTAGCAGCTTCGGCTGACTGATATATAAGCCGCTGCAAATCCCGCGGTGGAAGCATCTTTTTTACACCAAGGCGTAGACGCTACTTACTCCACAAGGTTTATGACATTAATTTCGTCATTATAATATGATACGACTAGACAAAAATTCTTTAGACCGAATTGATTTTGTGCTCAAAAAGCAATATAATTGTTAAAAAACAGCCAAGTGTGGATGGTACCAAATTAAACATAGTGTTGAATGTTATTGTACTGTACTGTATCAACTTGTAAACAACCCACTGCTGAGCGAAGGCCTTTTCTCCGTATAGAAAAAGGGTTGGAGCTTAATCGACCACGCTGCTCCACTGCGGGTTGGCGGATAATTTCCCTACCATGAGTAACGATCGTTATCAGGTGCCTATTATAACAATCGGGACCGACGGCTTTACATGCTCTCCGCCGCACGGCGGGGAGGCCCACAAGGACATACACCTAGACCGGAAACAAATATTTCGACTGCAGCAACGAACAGTATCGAAACTACAAATCACATACTTTACAGTAGAGCAGTTTAAAGTTGTATTTTGATCTCTGAAGAAAACTAAAAATGATGTTAAAAAGTATTGACAATTCAGGTACATTCATACCATAATTGTCAATACTTTTTAACATCATTTTTAGTTTTTTTCAGAGATCAAAATACAACTTTAAACTGCTCTACTGTAAAGTATGTGATTTGTAGTTTCGATACTGTTCGTTGCTGCAGTCGATTTGTACAAATACAAATACCAGTCCCGAGCGGAAATCGAACCCGCGACCGCCAGCGTGTGGTTTGAGGCGACCATTACACCAGAACTATTGAATGTTAATATTGAGTTAAATACGCCAAACAAACACAATTTTACTATTTTTAACTTTATTTTTTTGTTATTTATCGTTACACTAACGAATATTCTGTAATAATTTCAAGTAATGTCAAGAATGTACCTATTGTGTTTCAATATGGCTAAAGTACGGACAGCGATGTTATAGTAGTGGACAGGCATACACGGATTATGCCATTCATCCTTTTAATTACAGTAAATCAACTTGCCCGTAACATAATCATGCACAGTAAGTATTTTATTATAGGTAACATTTTACCGATACAGTTAAAAATTAACTGTACCCTTCCTAACCAAATCAATCTATATTATATATACGTACTTCATTATAAAAAGGCTTTGAATATTAAAATAAACCAAGGTCCAACAAACTGACAGAGAGAGAGTACATCTTGAAACGGTTCACTAATGAAATTCTTTATAATTTTAAGTTGAAATCTGTACCAATGTTAGAAAGCCAAAAAGTTTGTTTATTTAAACGCTTCAGTATCTTCTGGTTCGATTTAATTTTTCTTTAAAAACCAGCTTGTCGATTAATGTTATAAAACTATAGAAAATCACAGTCTACCGAGCAGCTAACATAAACTGCCTGATAATAAACTTTCGTCGTAAGTGTAACCACAAGGGACATCTAGTGTCATTTTAAACCTTGAATGGTTTCTCAATTATACTTCGTAAAGATATTGAATATAAATAGGAATTTACGAAAATTACTTTTTTTATATCAATTTATTTTCAGCTTTCGAAGTATTAGCTGGTAGGGTGGCACCGCTATTACAAATGATAATATCTCTTCTTTGATCATAGATTAGATGGAAAACATTTAATATGAATATATTTATATATATATATGTGTGTGTGTGTGTGTGTGTGTGTGTGTGTGTGCATGTGTGTGTAACCTAATTATATTATATATTAATTTAATATTGAAATTAACTGAAAATTTTTAAAAATAACTGAACGTTTTATTTGATAAACGAATTCTAGAGGTCGTCTGCTATTATTTAAATAAAAAAACATCGTTAGAATTTTATATTTAATATTTTTTTAGCTTTGGATAACGTTCATTGTTTAAATAATGATTTTGCGTTTGAATTTATTCGTATTTTTTAATAAACGTTAAAAATTTGACATTTAATTAAAATTTTACATTTCTTCAGCTTCAGCAGACATTCATTGTTTATGTAATAAACTTGCTTGGTAAAATTTTTACAGTAATCAACAAGGAAGCCTTATAATTACACTGTTTGCGTAAGTCTGCATATTTTTATATTTATTAAATCTTTATTGCACACATATAAAGTAAACAATTTTGAAAATTTACAAACCGATGTATACAAAGGCAGCCTTAACGCTTACAGCGATCTTTTCCAAAAACCTTCATTAACAGTCATTAAGGAAAGAGTGCGCAAACAAAACTACTATACTAGTACTGAATATTTGTTTAAAAAGTATCCAGTGCCTTAGTTCATGCTATAAACTCAAATAGTGTCCATTTTTATTCCAGTTCATTAAACTTTTTTGACGTGATTCGCAGCCAAGATACAGACAGCCAATAATGAAAAAATATTATATTTTTGCCTTCAGTATTGATACTAATACAAAATTGAACCTATTACTGTTTTATTATAAGTTTAATATTGATATTTTTAATGAAAAATTAATTTGGCGTAATATTTAACAATAAATGTAAAGGTGTGCGTTTGTCAAACATGGTCACAGTCGAAGTACGAGTATGATAATAATGCCTGTGATGGTAACTATAAAATCAAAATATTTGTCAATTGGTTTTACCGCATTAACTGTTGTTTAATAAAAACGTAAAGGTTAAGATTTTTTTTATAAAAACATGTCGAGGGTGAGGCGTTATTAAAATTTTTACAAATGATAAATCTTTCTATGTCAATAAGGTCTAACTTGTAAACTTTAAAATAAAATCTAACTTGCAAGATATGAAAATAAACATAAATAAATAAAATAAAACTTTAAAATTAGTACTTTTCTACTCTTGTAAAAACTTTTTGTCTTCACAAAATTTGTTTTGGTATTAGTTTATATGCAAAGAGAAAGAGAAAGATAGGTTAACAATCAGCAATTGATACTCGTACCTAGCTAATGGGCCCGGGTGATGCTACTTAATAGAAGCCACCCAGTACTAGATCTCACAATTTACATCAAGGCTGATACTAAACAAATACGAGGAGATGGAAAATCTAATAAATGCCAGCTGCGATAACGTTCTATCCTACGATACAGATTCATTACGACCGAACGTTGAACGAATGAAGTAAATCGAATATCATTTCATTCACTCCACGCGTGGATTCTCATTAATTTAATATAAACACCATCTTGCTTCTCATCCAATAATCATCTGCTCCCAGCTCTACCGGTCTATGAAAAAATTATTATATACTAACATTCAACACTTCTGGTGTGCTCACTACACTTACCATGCCTCAGAGAGCACGTAAAGCTTTCGGTCCCGGTTGTTATAATAGACCCCTTTTTTTTTTGACGCTGGGAAATACTTTTACGTATGCCGCCGCCCAAAGGTGACGGGTATGTGAGACTCGCTGACTGCGAAGTCAGAATACCCACTAAAACCCAGCGGTGCCCTCATCGTCGTACAAGGACGTCACGGGATCACCTGATAACGATCGTTACTCATGATAGAGAAATTATCCGACAAGAAATTATCTGCCAACCCGCAGTGGAGCGGCGCGGTTGATTAAGCTCTAACCCGTCTTCTATGTGAAGAGGCCTTCTCTCATCGATGGGTGATTTAAATACTGATACAGTAAGGAAAATACAATAAATAAAAAAGTTCCCACTCTAGGTATTCTCGTATCACAGGATCCTGTTTATGGAGATTATTATTCTGATTTATTGAGATATTATTTTTTATGGACCTGTCTTTTTATATGTACCTACTGGTATATCTATTTTTATATCATGACTCTCAAACTTCAATATGATCTATTTCTGTAATCAAGAGCATTCGATTTTTTATCTGCCTTTTTCTTGTTGATAAAGGTATATGAGAAACTGCAATAGGTGTTTTCAAACCCTTTTAATGATATCGCAAAAACATCAGCTTGAATTCGATAGAATTTGATTTAAAATTATACATTTTATTAAATTTAAAAATTACTTTCACTTTTCAGAGATATTTTGTTCGGTAGCTTTTTTTTTTATTAAATCTCAATTATTTGCTTTGTATAATTATATTACTTAACAATAATTAATTTTGAGTCTTTCATTTTTATGTCCAATGCAAAAATTTTAAATACCATATACTTTCTCTTTGTTTTGGAAATAGGTTTCTTTTTAGTTCTAAAACGTACAAAAAACATTGAATTGGTTTTACAATACGGGGTAATCTTCGGCAGTTATAATATTGAACTTGAATAACTTTCATCTGTTACTTTGAAATCGTTTGGTCTTAATTCAAACAAAATTAATTAAATTGCGCTTTGGAATTGTACCAGTTGGTTACTGAACCCAAGTAAAATTATTCAAGCTTAAATTTAAATGTAATTTAATAATAATTAGAAGCCGAGAACATTGACTAATTTAATGTATTATTACTGTGATCATTGTTAAAAAGCCTTACAAGGTTGGCTGGAAGAGATCGCTATAAGTTATAAGACCGTCCTTGCATACTTACGTACTGTCTGTGACTGTCCCGTTGACGGAGTTGGCAGTGAAGCTTGCTTGCTTGTCTACTTGCCGCTGAAGGGTTGTGGGTTCGATTCCTGCTACGAATCTGGCTGTAATATTTGTATATTATATACAAACATTTTTATGTTCATTTTCATATTCGTATAAATAAAACATTGTCTGATTTTATTCTGTTTAAGAATATTTTAAAGTAGTTGATGCAACTTTTGAATGGACCTTTGACGCAGATGGCAGTGACCTTGCTTTCTGCTCCAGGGTTGTGGGTTTTATTCCCAACCCGAGTCTTTGTTTGATATATATTTATCATTAAAATGTATATATATTACGAGAAAAAAGTATATCAGTAGGCTGTTACACAAAACACAGGCATTAAGTTGTCTACCTTAGGAACAGACAACCGTGTGTGTATCTTGAACATATTTATTTATTATTAATTCTTCAAAGTCGCCACATGGGTGACATAGTTCATTTAAAGCATCTAAATAATAAAGGACTTATTTCTTAAGTTATAATATATGAAGTTTATGGATATATTTAAAGTAACTAATATAATTTGGATAAATTTTATTTTTTGTTTCTATTGATTTTTTTTACTTACTAATTGATTGTGTTGATTTTCCTTAAAAGCACTAAATTTATTCCAATTGTATTTCTATGGGACCACCTCTGAAGTATAACCTACCAATTAAAACAAGAATCATCAAATTCGATTCATAATTGACGGAGTAATCACGTAAGAAACACAAAAAAAACAATAATAATATTCGATAAAATTTCTATGGGATCACCTCTGAAGTATGACGTACCGATTAAAAAAATAATCATCAAAATCAATTCATAATTTACGGACTAATCGAGTAACAAACGTACAAAAAAAACCGACGAATTGAGAACCTCCTCCTTTTTTTAAGTCGGTTAAAAACGTATCAACTTTCTATATGATTAAATTATTCTTTCTTGTAACAAAGTTCATTAGTTATCAGTAGTCATTCAGTAGTTAATTTTGATATTATTTTATTTAAAAGAATGGCCACAGTTCACACACATAATTATGTCAATGTATGCTACTGCTACACAACAAGCAAAGTGTTTGTCCCTTATGTATTACCTTCCAAACTAATTTCCAACAAGGATGACAATAATATCAACTTTAGACAATAAGAATTATATTAGAATAAAGTTATTTTTTTTCAATCTATCTAAATTACAATAACAATAGATATGTTACGATGCAACAAAATTATAAGTTTATTATGCTACCACTAGAATACGTTATTTTTATTTAGTTTTTAGTTTTTTTTTTCGTTTCATATTCATGTGATTATATTGATAATCTCATAAAATGAAACAAGGATAAAATTAAACTTAATTGCTCATTAGTGATCGATTGTTGGACTATAAATTGACTGACTGACTTCTACGAGTAATAATATGTGTCTTCTCAAACTCCTCGTGTCGTCTATTTTGAAATTAATGCACAAATGCAATCCAGAAGCTTGCATTTGGTTTACAATGTAGGTGTCCGTGCTAGAGCCATCGTATCTATTCAGTTAGAATCAATTACTAGATTAGGTTCACCATGTAGTACTTTGGCCATTTCTAAGCCAGGGTCATTCTAGGTAGAGGGTTCGGTTTGGTCCATGATCGTAAGAAGTCGTAAAAAATATTTTAGCAAAACGCACTAATAACATTGACAATAAGCGAAAGCTAAGCGAATGAAATTAAAAATGTCAATGTTGTTGTCTGAAAAAAATCAAAAATCGATAACCATTCAATCAAAATAGTTTTCCAACATTTTTTTTTTATTTTATATAGTATAGAAATTCAATTGACGTTTAGTAAGAACAATTATGTTTTTTTTTTGTTTTTTTTTTTGAACAAATATATGTAGTTGTAAATTATTTAATTGTGATAACTGATATTTTTGGGGTTTGTTTTATGGCGAATCTAATATGTGTCAAATATCATTTCGAAAGTAATTATAATGAATTAAAACACTATTAAAAATGCAACTATTTTCTGTGAAACTATTTTTGAAAAATGGTACTTGTTAGAAACTTAAATAAATGGACAACTTTTTTAAACTACATTACATACATTGATATTGATGGCTGCTCGTAGGTCAGAAATTACTATTTCCTTTTCATTTTTTTTTAAAATTTCTTCAAGTAGGTTGCAATTTACTTAAAACTTTATTGTCTCATTAAGATATACACACGGGGGAGTCCCCAAGTGTTTATAGCTACGTCCTCGTTCGTCTCCCCTGGACCCTGTCCTGACCCCGGTAACGCAGGTGGCAGGCAGGTGACCAAACGCTATAAGCTAGACTTGGGTTTTAGATTGTTTTGTCTTTGCGACTAATTGTGTTGAGATGATTACGCGGAGTAAAAGTGCAGCTGCCAAAGGCCCTTCTCAGGGCCAACCCAACGGCCCTTCTCAGGGCCAACCCAACGGCCCTTCTCAGGGCCAACCCAACGGCCCTTCTCAGGGCCAACCCAACGGCCCTTCTCAGGGCCAACCCAACGGCCCTTCTCAGGGCCAACTCAACGGTCCTTCTCAGGGCCAACCCGAAGGCCCTTCTCAGGGCCACCCCAACGGCCCTTCTCAGGGCCAACCAAAAGGCCCTTCTCAGGGCCACCCCAACAGCCCTTTTCAGGGCCAACACAACGGCCCTTCTCAGGGCCAACCGGATGGAGTAATGGAGGTTCTGGAGGACATCTCCATTACCTCATTGTCTGAAACAGACCTCGGGAGGAAACGTCTGTACTCCGGGGGGTCGGAAGACACCGCCACGGAGACGGAGGCAGGTGTGGCCGCAAAGTCCATACCGCGGTCAGCGGCCAAGCGGGGGAAAGCGCATACGCTGACCAGCGCCAGGGCTGCTCTGCGGGAGCGCGTGGAGCGGGACCGCGAGGACGGCTTCGAGGCAGCCCTTCAAAGGAGGGCCTTCTGCAAGCAGAAGGAGGTGGGAGAAACGACGGAGGAGGTCCCCATCGTGTTAGACGACGTGGACAGGCGGGGGGCCGAGGAGCTGATGATGGCGTCGGAGGCAAACATCAACTTGATCCTCGGCCTAACCGGCAAATCTGTAAGCCTCAGGGGAGGGTACGCCGCCAAAATTAGGAGGGCCGCCGGGTCCATCAGGGAGGTGCTGGAGTCCCTGGTGGCCCGCAACGAGTCGGATGAGGTCCGCCGACTGAGGGCCGACAACAATCGGCTCTCGCGGGAGCTGGAGTTGGTCCGACAGGAGGTCCGCTCCTACAGGAGGGAGTTCGAGGACAGCCGTAAAAAGGCGGCTGAATCCTCGAACACGAAGGAAAATGCCGACTTTATGCGCGATCTCGCGCATATGGTCGGCAACATTGTGGACGGCCACCTTTCGAAGCTCCAGCGCTCGGCGGCCCCTCCTTGCCGCCCTGCTCTCGCTGGAGACAGCGCACCGCTGGCGCGGGCCACAAGGGCCGCGCTGGAGGAAAAGGGCAGGGGTTCGGCGGCCCCTAGTACGGATGTGGTGACGCATTCGGGCCGGGAGGAGTACCCCGCCCTTCCCCAAGCATCGAGAAAAGGGAAGGGGAAGGGAAAGGGAAAGGGGAAGGAAGCGGAGTGGACCGCATTTGGCCCCTCCACTTCGAAGGAAGCGGCCCCACAACTGGCCGAATCACAGGCGGAGCCGGCGGCTAGCTGGACTGAGGTCGTCAGCCGCAAGTCAGCCGCGAAGAAGAAGAAGACGACCTCAGCGCCGCCGGCGAAGACCGCGCCGCCAAAGAAACCAGCTGCTCCAGCGCAGCCGGAGAAGAAGAGGGCCACAAAGCCCAATCTAGCGCTCCCCCGTTCCTCAGCCGTAATAATAAAGTTACGGCCAGAGGCAGCGGCTAGGGGGGCAACCTACGGGTCGGCGCTCCTTAAGGCCGAGACGAGCGTCGACCTTAAGGAGCTGGGAATCGGCCCGCTCCGAATCCGCCAGTCGGCGACCGGAGCGCGCCTGATCGAGATTCCCGGCTCCACGAGTGGCGAAAAGGCGGACGCCCTAGCCGCTCGCCTGAGGGAGACCCTGGCGGAGGAGGTGGAGGTGCTCAGGCCTGAAAAGAAGGCCGAATTGAGAATCTCAGGCCTGAGCGACGCGGTCTCTGCGGAACGGCTCACCATAGCGGTGGCAAAGGAGGGGGCTGTTCCGCAGGGCAGGTCCTCGTGCGGAACATCCGCACGGGGCAAATGGGGCCAGGGTCGGCCCATATTGAGCTCCCGGCAGCGGCTGCGAAAAAGCTGCTGCAGGCCGGGAGCATAAAAGTGGGGTGGACCAAGGCGACGGTCCACCTCCTGCAGGCGCGTCCCAGGCATTGCTTCCGATGCCTGGGACTAGGGCACGTCGCCGGCGCGTGCCCAGATGGTACTGATCGCAGCAATCTGTGCTATCGCTGCGGTCAGGCAGGCCACAAAGCAGCCGGGTGTTCGGCCGCCGCTCATTGCGCGGTGTGCGCGGACTCCGGTAGGCCGGCAGGCCACGTGATGGGGGGCATGGCATGCAAGCCCCCATCAACCCGCGGGAAGTTCCCCCCGCAATTGTCCCAAGGGGGGAACCGAGTGGAGGCAGCAGACGCTGAGATGGCCGAGTGATGTCTGGGCATCTCAGCGTCCTCCAGGCGAACGTCAACCACTGCGCCGGAGCCCAGGACCTTCTCCTGCAGTCCATGGCGGAGTGGAGTATTGACGTTGCGATCGTCGCCGAGCCATACGCCGTGCCTCCTAGCCCACACTGGGCGGGGGACACTGAGGACTTGGTGGCGATCGTGGTGAGGCCTGGAGCCGGCCCCCCCCTCGTCGTCAAGGCGAGGGGCCGCGGGTACGTGGCGGCGGTTCGGGGAGAGGTGGCTTTCGTCGGAGTCTATTTCTCCCCGAACCGTGACCTGGCGGCCCTGGAACGGTTTCTCGACGTTCTGGGGCCGCTGGTGGGGCAGCTAGCCCCCCTCCAGGTGTTCGTGGCCGGCGACCTCAACGCCAAGTCCACGGCTTGGGGTAATCCGGCTACGAACCCAAAAGGGAGGGAGGTGGAGGAGTGGGCGCTAGCTGCCGGACTGTCCCTACTCAATGTGGGGGCAGTCCAGACGTGCGTGCGCTGGTCGGGAGGTTCCGTGGTGGACGTCACCTTCGCCACGCCGGCCATCGCGCGCAGAGTGGAGGGGTGGAGGGTGGAGACGGGAGTGGAGACTCTCTCGGACCATCGGTACATTAGGTTCGAGGTGTCTCCAGCTCCCGTCCGTCCGGCGTCGTCGTCAACGTCGTCCAGGGGGCGAAGCCAGTTTCCGCGTTGGGCACTGTCCAAGCTCGACCGGGAACTGGCAGAGGAGGCCGCTATCGTCGGCCGCTGGAGCCTCCTGCCGCAGTCGGAGTTTGGGTTGGATGAGGCGGCTAGTCGGCTCTGCGACGCATTTTCTGCTGTCTGCAGAGCGGCCATGCCGCCCGCGAAGCGTCCACCCCCGCGGCGGGCACTATACTGGTGGTCGGCCGAGATAGCCGGTCTCCGGGCTGCCTGCAACGGGGCCAGGAGGGAATATACCCGGAGCAGGCGGAGACGCCCCCAGGACGTTGACAGGGACGATAGGCTGCGCAGGATCTACGTGGAGAAGACGAAGATCCTGCAGCAGGCCATATGCCGAGCCAAGGAGGAGGCCTGGCTGGAGCTAGTGGGGGGCCTAGAAAGGGACCCCTGGGGCCGACCGTATATGTGGGCGCGGAACAAGCTTCGCGCCCAGTCGGCCCCAATCAGCGATACGCTCCAGCCGGACCAACTAGGGAGGATCGTCGGGGAACTCTTCCCCGACGAACCCGAGGACTTCGTTCCCCCCAGAATGGCTCGGCAGACGCCGGACACGGAGGAGGGTGTTCCGTCACCCGTCACGGAGGCTGAAATGGAGGCGGTTATTACCCGCCTCCAGAGTAAGAAGAGGGCGCCGGGTCCAGACGGGGTGCACGGGAGAGTTCTTGCGATCGCTCTCGGGCACCTCGGCGACAGCCTCCGTGAGCTGTTTGACCGCTGCCTGCGGTCTGGCCAGTTCCCGGAGGCCTGGAAGGAAGGTCGGCTCTGCCTACTACCTAAGGCAGGGCGGACCCCGGACTCGGCTTCGGCGGTGCGACCGGTGGTGCTGCTGAACGAAGCCGGTAAAGCCTTGGAGAAGATAGTGGCCTCCCGGCTCGTTCAGCACCTGGAGGAGGGCTCGGGACCCGGACTTTCAGAATCCCAGTTCGGGTTCCGAGCACGTCGGTCGACCGTCGACGCCCTCAAACGCCTGCGGGCGGTGACGGGTGAGGCGGAACACGGAAGGGAAGTGGTGGTCGCGGTGTCGTTGGACATCGCGAACGCCTTCAACAGTCTGCCGCACGCGGTGATACGGGAGGCACTAAAATACTTCGGAGTGCCCCCGTATCTAAGGAGGCTGTTGGAGGCGTACCTCTCCGATCGAAGGGTAGGCCTCGAGAACCGGTCGGGGTCCGTGGAGTGGTGGCGAGTCGGCTGCGGTGTCCCGCAGGGATCCGTTCTGGGTCCGATCCTGTGGGACATCGGGTACGACTGGGTCCTGCGAGGCCGCCTCCTCCCCGGGATGGGTGTCATCTGCTACGCGGATGACACCCTCGTTTATTCCCGGGGACGAAACTACAAGGAGGCGGCGCGGCTGGCCGAGGTCGGACTCGACCTCGTGATCAGCCGCATAGAGAGTTTAGGGCTTCGTGTCAGGATTGACAAGACCGAAGCCCTGCTCTTCCGCGGGACCGGCCGCAAGGGACCTCCACCGGGGGCTACCCTTCAAGTCGGAGAGGGGAGAGTCAGGATGAGCCCGCAAATGAAGTATCTCGGGCTCATTCTGGACGGAGGGTGGACCTTCGGCCCACATTTCGCGATGGTGGGACCGAAGGTCGTGAAGGCGGCGAGTGCGCTGGGCAGACTCCTCCCGAACCTCGGAGGACCCAGCGCCGCCTGCAGGCAGCTGTACTCCGGAGTCTGCCGGAGTATGGCGACGTACGGTGCCCCGGTTTGGGCGGATCGCCTCACCGCGAAAAATAAGGCGGCGCTGCGCGCTGCGCAGCGAACAATCGCGGTGAGGGTGATTCGGGGGTACCGTACGGTATCGTGGGCTGCAGCTACTGCTCTAGCCGGCGACCCCCCGTGGGAGCTCGTGGCGGAGGTTCTAGCCGAGACCTACTCATACGTCTCGGGTAGGAGGGCTCTTGGTGAGAACCCCACGTTGGACGGGATCCTACGTGTGCGTCGGATAGGGCAGGAAGCGCTAATGCGGAGGTGGGGGGAGGACCTGGCGGTGCAGCCATATGGCACACGCGTAACGGCTGCCATTCGCCCGGTCCTTGAGCGGTGGATGCGTCGAAAACGCAAGCCCCTCACCTTCCGTCTGACACAGATTCTCACCGGGCACGGTTGCTTTGGTGACTACCTGTGTCGGACGGCCCAAAGGGAGCCGACGACTGAGTGTCACGATTGTGGCGCAGCGGTGGACTCTGCCCAGCACACCCTCGAGGTGTGCCCGAGATGGGCGGTGCTGCGTCAAGGTCTGACGTCGGTCATCGGAGGGGACTTGTCGCTCCCGAGCGTCATCACCGCGATGCTCGGCGACGACGAGTCCTGGAAGGCGATGGTCTCCTTCTGCGAGACAGTAATGTCCCAGAAGGAGGCCGACGAGCGGATGAGAGAGGAGGCCGCCGACGTGGCCTCCATCCGCGGGCGACGAATGGGGGTGCGTAGGAGGCGCTACTTAATGCGCCTCCTGTAACGCCCTTGTGCCCGTGTCGGGCCGGGATGGGAACCCGGTCCTGCTAGACACGGCGTCGTCGGGACTGTTCAGAGGTTAGCCGGACAGTCCCCATGGAGGAGAAGTCTGGCCTTTTCGCCAAGGCCAGCCTGTCGCTGGAGGGATCCTGTTGCCTGCAGATCCGGGACCCTCCAATTAAAGCGGCTGAAGGCTCCCGCAGGGGTTTAGTACGGTATTGCACTCCCAAAGTGCCGAGTCCGACATAGGTCTAGGACTGCCGACCCGGGCATCCTGGATATCATCCGTAAATGGATTCCCCTGCGTAAAAAAAAAAAAAAAAAAAAAAAAAGATATACACACACTTCACTGTTCATAAATCTTTCATTTCTCGACATTGTTACTTACTAACGCAATAAAAAGAAAATAGTATGATATTGTAACCAAAACATTTTCAAATTAATTCAAAAATAAACACAAACATATAATCTGTTATTGTACACTGACAAATTACCCATATGAACGTAATGAACTCATCCTATTTCAAAATAACCACAGGCGGCCGATTTATTACCCTTTCATTGAGGGTACAATACTTCCCACACAGCTACACCTCAATTAAATTGCGATACTTTTGAAAATCTAACGTTGATGATCCATCATCATCATATTAGTCATTGGATATACACTGATGAACGTAGACCTTCGACCTCCAGAGCGACTGGTTCAAAGCAGCTTCCATCCAACGGCTTCCGGCGACGCTCCTTAAGTCGTCTGTTCAATTCGCAGACGGCTGTCCGACGCTATGCTTCCCGGTACGTGGTCTCTCGAGAACTTTTCTGTTCCATCGGCCGCCAGTTCTACAAACTATGTGCCCTGAACACTGGCATCTCAGTTTGCAAATCCGTTTGGCTATATCAGCAACCGATTTGATCTCGCAAAGAAATACCAAGCATAGCCTTTTCCATTGCTCGCTGTGCGACTTGGAGCTTGTTTAAAAGCCTCAAAGTCAGTATTGTATTACTGGTAACACACATTAGTCGTATACTTTCGACTTATGCTCATATGAGTCTCAAAAGCGTGATATTTTGACATATAATCTGCCTCAATAAACATGCTTTCTAGTATAAAAATTGTTTTTAAAATCGGTTCTGAATATACTGAAATTAGCATGTTTGAGCAAACAAACTAACTCTTCAACTTTACTTACAACATTAGACTTTATTATAGCCTTTTATTTTCCTAGATTAAGTGTCATCCTACGCGGAGAATTTGCTTGAAATAAGTTGCAATTAAAATAAAATTCTAGCTCTCTTTTTAATCCCTGTTCTTTTATACCGAGAACTTGAGAGCATAAAATTTTATGAGCCTTATAAAAATATTGTAAAGGCTTTAAAAACTTTAAAAATAATACAAATGTTCTACCAACTAATGTAGTTATTCTTACAATTTTTTTTTTTTTCAATGTTCACTATTTTATAGTTATAAAAACAGAAATTCTCGCAACATTTAGCAGAATTTTTAGGACTTTGGAAAAACTATTCTTTCAATTTATATGCAAAGTCGTGTAAATATTTTCAAACCTTTTCTAAATATTCATGCAATGTTTTTGTCACAATTAGTAAAACCAGACAGTGCAACAACCGGACTGTACAAATAAAGGATTTAGTAGGAGTTCATTACAACAACCACAAATTTAACTCGGCTTTATCTTTATAACACCATAATTACACGTAATCAACGACGATTCGACGCAATCTTTTTAAAGATAGACTTTGCCAATTTTGTTTTCTTTTACGACTGATTAACCATGTTTGGGTTGTTTAGATAAATTAATTTTCGGTTGAATCTCGTAAATTTTTTGGGCACTATTCAACAAATATTACTTAATATTTTTAAGTAACTATAATATACATATACCATAGAAAGCCACTAAGTCTAATTAATTCGAATTGCACACGGTCTCCACTATTAGTTTTCTAGCGATTTCTTTGTAGCCTCAATACACACAATCAAACGATTAGAAATACATACAGGCCAGAAACACAAAGTTACGATTTTGGTACGTAGCCCTAAAAAGGAGTGTTAGAACCCAAATATTTTTCTTAACAAAATTCAAATAAGTTTCTTGTGAGAATTTAAATGATGTAGAAATAAGTATAAATAATGTATTTAAAACTGCACTTAAATCAATTTTTGATTTAATCAATATAGAGGAACTCGTAATGTAGTTCCCCAGGGAAAACTCAACAGTGGCGTTAAAACATAAGGTGTCCAGCGGCGATTTATACCTCTCATGAAGGCTGTGTTAACGACATTGAAATGTCGCATTTAAAATAATTAATTGTATCCCACTTCAATAATTTGTAACGTGATTTATTATAGCCTATGTTACTTCTAGGTATTTTAGCATAGCATTTTAATTGTGGATAAATTATTAAAATGATTCATAGTTTAAATTTTTATCGATTATAAAAAAATATTCTGCTTCTATGTTATTATCCTGTACACTGAATTTTTTTTAACTGCTGCACACTGCCGACACTCGTTTTTTTGTTTTTTGTTTTTATGTGGTTTAGGGGGTTCTTCCTGGCAGCCCAAAGTCTATCGGGGTACGAGCCTGAATGCTGTGCCTCACCACCCGGGTATACATACTCATCAGAGCTCATGTTTATTTAGGCCTAGTGGGACAAAACCATAGCACTTGTAGGTAAATTTACGGGATGCATCCGATATCAATACCGATATATCGGCGATATTAATTTGCCGATACACCGATACATTTTGAATTTTCCGTGCTATAGATAACCCAAGTAACGACCCCATGGAACGTGCCATCACTGCGCTTATTTCGTTCATGTAAACGTAGCACATATTGTCTAGACTCGGGGAATCTCCATGTTATATTCTTTATTTGACTTGCGCAGCTGTCCACCTCACGTAGTTCATTTCGCTAGTTGCTTTTGGCACATGAGTAAATACGGTTTCTTTACTCATGTGCTTTTGGTTTGTAATAATTTTAATTTCTTAGCGGTAGTTAATGTGACATGATTTTTTTTTGCTACGTAATCATACGCGTCGTATAAAACAAAAATAATTTATTTTAGTCTCGCAACATAAAGTTCTGTGTGGAGCATTTTAAAGTAAGCACATCTGATATATCAAAAGCAATAATATGTCAATTTTAATTTTAAAAAAATTTGTCTTCTGCTCTTTCAGCTGTTATCAATTATTATTCTAAATAAATATTAGAACAAGTACGAATAATTTTATCTGTTATTAATATTTTGCTTTTTATACCTTTTTTTTTTTTTTTTTTTTTTTAAATATTCGCTGTCCGTATCGGTTTTGTATTGGCGATACTTTTTTATAAGTATCGGTATCGGTATCGGCGATACTTTTTTATAAATATCGGTATCGTATCGACAGAAGAGTATTGATGCATCCCTAGTAAATTTTACTACATTTTTCCCTTGCTGCAATTAATCTGTTTCTCGAGATGATAAGCTGTGATATCTTTTAAATCAGCACGCATTTTTTAAATTAATATTGACAAATATAAAAATTAAAAAATATATACAATCTTTTTTTACGTGTGATTTGAACTGGTCTAATTCATAAGTTATTTTAATAAATCTTTTTGAATCATAAGAACAACTTAACTTTGGTTTTTTTTTCTTTCAATAACTGTTGTACCGGATATTTTTAAAATTAATTTACGTTTCTTTTATAACTTTGCCCTTTTCCTTTAAATTATTAACTAAAATATTTTTCATCATCAAATCATCATAAAGAAAATCATTGTAAAAGTTAACTTTTTCATTAACAATATTCAACATATTATATTTCATAATTAAATACGAAATGATGTTATTATTTTAACGATTCTATTTTACTTATAACAGTAAATAATATTTTATCCATGTTCGTTGCCCTAATTGTTGTCCATCCGGCTCTAAGGACCATATTTTTTATATAATAACACTGAAATTCGATGACAATATTAATGAAAGTAAAAAATATACATGTGTTTTATGCAACTGTCTAATGCAGCATATGAACGTTTAATAAAAAACAGATCAACAACAAACAACAGTAACAGATCGTTACTAAATACATACAAATGATTACAGATGAAAATTAATTTTTGTTATTACTGTCTCTCTATCAATCAATCTTTTTTTTGCGTCTAATCTTAAAAATTGAATTATATTATAGGTAACAACTACTTTTGATTTAGAAAAAAATCTGAGCATGATACAATTAAAATTTATACCATATTATATTACTGAACTGAACTGAATCAGCCTGTAAATGACCCACTGCTGGGCACAGGCCTCTTCCCCATATAGGAGAAGGGTTGGGAGCTTAATCCGCCACGCTGACCCACTGCGGATTGACAGATAATTTCCCTACCATGAGTAACGATCGTTATCAGGTGTCTATGATAACAAACGGGACCGATGGCTTTACGTGCTCTTCGAGGCACGATGGAGAAACCCATGAAGACATGCATCTAGACCGGAAACAAAGTATTGCACAAATACAAATATCTTTCTCAAGGGGGAATCGAACCCGCGACCGCCGGCGTTAAGGCGATTACTCGCACCACTATACACCAGAACGGTCGTCATAATATATTAAACATAACCTAATTTGTTGTTCACTAAATTCCATGGGAATAAAGTCACGGTTACAAGTAGGAGATATGAGCAAGTTGATATAACAAAAAATACAATTAATGTACAGGAAAAAATATTGTCTAATAAATTCAAGATAATTGCTCTAGAAACAAACATTTGTTATCTCATTAATTGTGATAGCTTTTACCGGCAATCGTGCCCTATGTGGACATAATTGCATGCTCTAATTTGTATTTCTCCATCATTTTATCATTGACTTTATCATGACAAAATAAAATTTATGGCAGTTTTTAGACTCTTTTCAAGATAAACATGTTGATAAAATTTAAAACATTAACGCAATGCTCTTTCAAACAATCATTGAATACAAAATTATTATGTTAATGGATGATTAAAAAAAAATTAAGACAATAAATTGAGCACTCTGTCAATAAATGGAGTGAAAAAATACTAAGCAATGGTAGGCACTGAATACTAACCCTAGTACCACTTTGCCCGCCCTGGAAAATTCAAGAGTGTTGAAGAGGCACTAGATTGTATTATCAGACTTTCAACTTTAACAAGGTATTAAAAAACACAACAGCAAGGACCAGTAAGGATAAACGAACAAAATAATGAACTGCATTATTATTTGTCACTATGAATATATATTTCTTTTGTTTCTTTTAAGTGAATGTTATTATAGTAAACTTACGCCGAGTTGCACGAAACAAATTTTAAATTTAAGTGTTTATTAAACTAATTTAATCACAAGAATCGTGATTATCTGTTGCACAAAACCTACATCTGATTAAGTTAACAAAAAATTTAGTTTAATTAAAGACCTATCTAACGGATGATTAATTCCAACAGCTTTAAATTCATCATGAGATCAACTAATTTTAAGATTAATTGCAACTTAACTAACGGAAAGTTAGCGACGGTTTCATGCAACTCGCCGTAAGTCACTTAAAAGTAACTTAGGGAACGTACCCATACTACATGATCTGTTCAGGGGAGGAGGGGTCCTCAAAAATAACACGGTGGCAGGGGTGGCAGATGGGCTTAGGTTTTCGTCACGTAATCAATATCCTCTAGAGACATTTCGTGCTTTTTCGAGCTATATTCAAATATGGCGCACACCGTTTAACTTTTTTCAAACTCACATGTGGCAACACTATGCTACGTTACTACTGACTACACTTTTTAAACTTTCTGTTTGCAAAATGGGTCAAGTAATATGAGTACGTTCCCTTACGGAAATCCATAATAAAATATTTCGTACAACGAGGAGTTGACGCAGTGGTCACAGCATTTGGCTGTAGCGCTAACGGTCGCGAGTTCGTTTCTCGCTCATGTAAACAGTATAGGCGATACAGGTGTTTATCGTTATCTAGGCATAAATGTGTTTCCCGACTACTGACACAAGATTTAATCCTATTGAGTCCGTTGAGTGCGAAGTATTTTTATTTATTTATTTATTTATTAAATACCACAGAACAAGTAAGAGTACGCATAAAGATGGGTTTTATTATCGATCCTAATTACATAATTAATAAAGGCCTATTAATTTATTAGTATTAAATTGCTAATGTTATTATAGACACTACTGCTTCACGTCAGTCTACTTAGCTATAACAATAACAACAATATTAAGAGACTTGTATTTCCACTCGAACGAATTTTCCTATCTAAACCTAATTTTAATACATTGTCAATTTTTATTATTAACTCAGATTAATGTACACCGTGCCGTGCAGTGACCGGCAAAGAAGAATAGTCGTACTATGTAAACACAGTCTCACAACCCTTACTGTCAGGTCTAGTAAAAAAAAAAAAAAAAAAAAGAAGAAGAAGAATAGTCCCTATCTTTTTCGCACAAACAAAGACGAACATTCGTATCTCCAGCATATATAAATGGCTATACATTTATATATGCTGGGGATCATGGTCATTAGTGCATTAGCTAGTTTCTGTAACCACTGCGACAGCGCGTCGTCAAATATGTTGATGTTGATTGTTTTCATCTCCATTTATCACTACTCAGTTCAGATAACGTCACGCAACGAAGGGAAGACAACATAAACTACAACGAAATTTGATAAAGTTTGATTATGTAAACTGTTGTTTGTTGAAAACGCGACGTTTAACCCACAGACTTATAAAACTTTTATCGTTTACGGGACTCATTCAATTTATAGACGCATCTAAATGAAATACTTTTTTATACAAAGCGTATGTATCCGTACACATCTATCATATTAAGAGGATGGGTAACTATATGTTTCAAAATTTTGTTCAAGTCGAAAGTTTTCATCAAAAATAATCAATCGAATAAAATGAACATCATATTGGGGATGTGTTGGCACAGTGGTCACTGAATATTATTGTTGCGCTAATGGTCGAGATCTTCCCCCCCATATGACATATACTCGTAGCAGTGTATACCGAAGTATATCATTAATAAAACTTAGAAGAAGATAAACGATAAACAATATGAAACCAAAACATATAATTATAGTTAATAAGTAACAAATATATATTTTTCAAGTCTGATATATTTTTGACAGCCTACTTTTTATACCTTATTTCTCCAACGTGTGCATGATATAACAAGTACTGGGTAAATAAAGTCTAGTGTAAGTTATTATTAGTATCATACATGTTAAGCAGATTCACCAGTTGGTCGTCGCGTATCTTATTCTTATCTTATTCTAAAGCGAGGTAACTGAGTAAACGGCGAGAAACACAGGTAAATTTCGGGAATATTTATCTCAAAAACTAATGTTTTGATTGGATTCAGGATTTTTTATTGAATAATATTTACATTGAAGTATTTTAAGGATTTTTTTAAAATAAATCCATTGACTAGAAGCGCCATTATTGTGGTCAGCGTCAGGCGTGTTTTTCCCTGACATGGCCTGCGGTGCCAAAGGTTTCAGACAGTCGGTTGGTCTGAAACGCAAAAACGTTACGGATTCTTGAAATAAAATACACAAAGCAATTCACCTCCTAGGTTTTTTTATTATTATTTAATTTAAGGCGGAATTGTGACCGTTTTCATTTGACATTTATTTTTCGTTCGCAATTTCCGACGATTTTAATTACATAATAAATGAACATTAAATTCAAAAATTCAAAAAACACGACTGCGTAAAATACTCTTATTATAAACTAAAAAGAATAAAACAATTTACTAGCTTTCATTTGATACCTATATTGCTACAGTAAGAAAAAAAAATTCAACTCCCCCCCTCATTCCGCCATTTGCGGGCGCCATTATTTAAATTTATATAGCCTATGTCACTACTACAATTTAGACAAATCCAACGACACCTCATATGTCAAGAACCATCCAGCCGTTTGGGCTGTAGGGCGTGCCAAAGAAATGGAAATACATACATACATACATGCATACATACATACATACATACACTCGAAAAACATAACCCTCCTTCTGTCGCAGTCGGGTAAAAAAGCAATGGTGCAATCGAATAGAAAACCCCTACGTGGCGAAAAATTATTAATATTAAATTATAAATTATATTTTTTTCTTTATACAGCTTAAACATTTAATTAATAATTTTAACTCCTTTCATAAATCTTCAGCACACTTCTTATCATACAAGAGAGACTAATTCGGTCCTAAATTGGAAAAGTTTCGTATTTGGAGATATTTGTTAAAAGTTTTTCTCTTAGGTAACTTGAGTGTTTCCTCACGATCCGTAAATAATTAACTTTAGAAGCTTTCTTTATACTCACATAGTAACGAAATATTTGGAATTAGAAAAAGTATTTATATCTCAGTAATTGTATATATATTACATATAATTCAACACATCGCTTCGCATCTACGTACGTGTATTTATAAATGTGAAGCTTTAATTTGTGACAGTAATGCCGCAGAACGAAGGCTTTCGAGCGGCACGTGTTCTTATCACTTGTATCTATTTATTATCGTATAATAACAATAAATAAGAATAAACATCTTTAGGGGCATCCGTTAATTACATTAGGTGTAGAGGATGATCTCGGTAAATATCTCGATATTTTTTTTTGTCATTAAAAATCTTAAATATCAGTCTTAAATAAAAAAAAATATAAGAACATTTTTATTTTTTTCAAAAAATATTTTTATATCGACGTATGGGAAAAATCTTATAGATCGTACACTGTTACAAAAATCGTCACACTACGATCGTCACATTTTCGGACCATATAATATGGTAGGTACTGTATTTCGGGTCTCCGTACTATATATTATATGTAACGAAACGACGCAACCGAGTCTAGAGTCTCTATCCGAGTCGGAGTCTATCGAGTTTCAGCTTGTTTGATTCATCTTGACGAGTACTTTGTTTTTAGATGGTTACCAGGGTCTGATTACAGATGGCCCGTTCTACCCATTAATTCGGGGCATCGTTTTGCGTGCGTACATAAGTACACACACTTTTTATATATAATAAAAAGTCTCACTTCATACGTGTGCGATATTAATAGACACACGTATGTGTGTGATTTTATGAATAAATATTTCAATTTTTTTTTAAATAAATCTAATGTAATCGAGCACAGATTAACTCATTTATATTACATACACGCATTTAAAAAAAAATCTCACTTGAGTTTAGAATGGGAGGAGTAGGTAACACAAAAATCTCACGAAATCTTACTAAAGGGAAGGGGGAGCTTCGAAAAATCGCCACAACATCTTACATAATTTATGCATGCCCTGCCCCTTTTGACTTTTGATACACCGAATCGTTATTGTTTTTTACGACAGTGACGGAGCCTAGCGTTTA
The DNA here is from genome assembly GCA_036937285.1 of Euphydryas editha. NCBI lineage: Eukaryota > Metazoa > Arthropoda > Insecta > Lepidoptera > Nymphalidae > Euphydryas > Euphydryas editha. The sequence goes on from JAUPFZ010000010.1 coordinate 18,185,602, forward strand.
GAGTTTAAAGTTGTCGACTTATGAAGTAAAACTCTAAACACAAAAAGCGAATTACTCTCTTCTAGTCTTATTACATAATTATATAGATAACTTTTATTTTTGTAACTAATGCCCGTATCATCATAGTTATAGGTGGTTAAACATCTCATAAATTCCGAATCCCTTTCTAAAAACAAGTCACGGCCATGACCGGGCCTTGTATCATAACTGACCCGGTTTTCAAGTCTTTCAGCTTTGACGGTCTTAATAATTGTAAATAAACTGAACCTTTACAATTCAGAACGCAAGGCAAATATAAGAACACGCTCTATTTTGGACAGTTTTACTTCCATGTTTCTGGCACTTTTTTCATCAATATGATTTTCTTTTCTTTTTTCTATGCAAGAGAGGGCAAACGGACAGTCGGTTTGCCCGGTGGTAAGCCAAAGCGACATCCATTGACACCTGCTACATCACAGGATTAGCAGGTGCGTTGCCAGCCTTTTTATGGTGGATTGCAACATCAATTCGAGAATAACAGGTGAGTAGTTTTAATTGTTAATTAATCTTACTTATATTATAAATGTGAACGTTTAGATAGATGTTTGTTACGATTTCACGCAAAAACTACTAAACATAATAATAAAACTTGGTACGTAGATATCCTATTTCGATATTCCCACGAAATCGGAATTTACGCGGCGTCGGAAGTTACGTGTTACAACTGTGGCGGCAGCTAGTGAATAATATAAAGGCCATGGGACGATAAGAATACCGAATCGGCCCCAGAAAGGTATCGTATCGGGCTTATAATTTCAGGACATGTTGGTACTCATAAGATACTTCAATGCTGCAAGTTTCAGATCTTTATCTATTACCGTTTCTGAATAAATCGAAAAATACTGAAAATCAGTAAAATTGTTATTCTCAGCATCTTGTGAATCGATTGATCTAAATACCGGATATGTTTTGGCATGATGGTAGCTTATAAGAAAATATTAGTTATAAAATATTTAGTTATAAAATATGTCAACCACATCATGAATATTCATACAGAGCTTCGCTTACACCATTTTAAAGGTAAACACTTACCTTATATCACAAACAAAATATATTCGTATTGCGAAACTGCAGAAACGTAAGTCTGTTTTTATTTTAATACACAGAGTTTAAAAATACTCTCCGTTAATATTCAGTATTAAAAAATTTTATTTTATTTTATTTTATTTTATTCGGAAAGCAAACAGTGAACATAAGAAAACATAAATAACAATGAAAATAACAAGTCACCATTTAGATGCTTTCGCATATAAACAATTACACTAAATTATACAATAAATGCCACACGATTATCTTAAAAAGTAACAAACTATTACTTCTAACACATAGTTTCATGCAAACGTAAAGCTTAAGTATAAGATCTAAAACCAAGGGATGTGATATGATAAATTAATACAATACCAAGATGGGAAAAGGAAAAATCAATTATAATATATATAAGTAAATATTGTTTAGGGAGAAACTAAACATTAATAAATAATACCTTTTAATGTTTACCAAACCAGTTTTTAGTCATTTTGCGCTTAAATGCCGGTATAGTCATGTTGAACAAGTCAAAATCGGGGATGTCAGACAATTCATTAACAAAGTTGGTCGAGCGAATACTAAATGAATTTTTTCTATATTTAGTTGAACAGTTAGGGGCACATAGGTAATTAAAAGGATGTCTTACATACGACCTTGCGGGCACTTTTAAGTTAATTGTATGTAGTAAGTATGAGGAGTCAAGTTGTCCCTGTGCGATCTTTAATAAAAAACCTATATCTGCTATTTTGCGTCTTACATATAACGGCAAGATATGGTGTCTCTTACATCTTAGTTGATAGGTAGCGTCACTGGTATTACACTTTCGTTGGAGGTGCTTTAAAAATTTGCGTTGGATCAACTCCAATCTATCCTCATGAACATGATACTGCGGGTTCCACACTTGAGAGCAGTACTCGAGGGTACTGCGCACGTACGAACAGTAGAGGATCTTAAGAACTTTTGCACTTTTAAATAGTGAACTTTGCCGATAGATAAAACCCATTGCCTTGTTGGCTTTTTTGGCTATTGCATCGATGTGTTTCGCATATGTCAGTTTTTTGTCATGTATAACACCAAGATCACGTATCTCATCGACAGTTTCAAGTTTTTGCCCTTTAAGAAAGTAATGATATTCTATATTTCTTGTTTTGCGGGAGAAAGTAATTGCGAAACATTTTTCTACATTAATATCAAGTTTGTTTAAGAGGCAGTAATTTTGGAATCTATCAAGGTCATCTTGAAGAGAATGGCAGTCATCGGTATTCGTAACATTTTTGAAGATTTTCATGTCGTCAGCGTAAAGAAGGAATTTAGAATTGTGAAAGCAAGAAGATATGTCGTTGATAAAAATATTAAACAACAATGGACCGAGAAGGGATCCTTGAGGAACACCAGAAGGTACTAAATGCCAAGCAGACATGTATCCATTAAGTACAACAGCTTGCGACCTATTCTCAATGTATGCTTTAAACCACCTAAACAGATTTCCATGAATACCGGCGTATAAAAGTTTTTGCAATAGTATGTCGTGGTCAATACGATCGAAGCATTTACTAAAATCTGTAAATATAGAATCGACTTGTCCTCCTGAGTCCATGTTTAGTGTGGTGTAATCAATAAAAGTTAGCAAATTGGATGTGGTGGAGCGTTTTTTCAGGAAACCGTGTTGTTCCGGGATGAATGCGGAAGAAATAGCACTATAGACTTGGGAATAAACTATTCTTTCTAGTATCTTGGCAAAAATGCATAGTTTTGATATGGGTCTGTAGTTTTTGATCTCATTTCGGTTTCCATTTTTGAAGACAGGTGAAATAAAAGCAGATTTCCACACTGTTGGAATGACACCTTCTGCAACGGAACGCGAATACAAAATTGTAAGTGGCTTGGTGAGGCTTTCACAACAGTTTACAATGAATATCGGTGGCAATCGATCTGGACCAGCTCCCTTAGATAAGTCCAGGGACTTAAGCATCTTAGTGATTGTGTCTGGAACTATTTCTATGTCCGAGATAATATTACAGTTAAAGTGGTTCAGGTGATCTGTCGATAGATGGCTTGAGAAGCTATTGGAAGTACTGCTACCGGTAGAAGATAGAAATGTGGATTGGAAGTAGCTTGCGAATAAACGACAGATATCTTCACCAGTATCAGCTGTTTCCGCAAGATAAGACATGGATGAAGGAAAGCTACCAGATCCATTTTTATTTAATTTAATGAATGACCAAAATAATTTAGGGTTTTTAACTATTGATTCCTCACAGTTTTTAATGTAATTAGCATAGCAAGACTCCTCCAATAGTTTAGCTCTGTGACGAAGCATTGAAAAAGAGTCATAATCAGCGGAATTACCGTATCTACGAAATTTTTTAAAATATTTATTTTTCTCCTTGAGTAACTTCCTCAAAGAAGCATTGTACCACGGTGGAAAATTAGTCGAGGACACAAGTCTGTTAGGTATATTTTGGCTTATAGATTCATTTAGAATAGAATAGAAATTCTGAGCAGCCTCATCAAGGGTGGAGCCATGCAAACATGTATCCCAGTCTACACTATTTAGGTAAGATCTTATTTTCTCATAGTCTCCTGATTCAAAGAAATACTTACGTCTAGACTTAGGTTGAAGCAGGTCATGAGTAATATTTTTGAAAGTGACAATCAAGGACCTGTGGTGTACATCTTCAGGAACGAGTGGTTCAGTACAGACATCAACGATTAAATCACTATTACATAGCACTAAATCAAGGATTTTATTGTTTTGGTTGCGATGAATATTGTACTGCACTAGATTACATTCCGAGAGCGTATCAAAGAAATACAACTGAGACTGGCCCGACAAACCCGAGTATTGTAGATAATCGTCAGTCCCCAGTGTCCAGTGTACGTTGCTAAAATTAAAATCTCCCAAGATCAGAAACAAGTCATCCGGATTCGAGTACACCACTTGAGAAAGCCTGTCAGTAAAGTTACATACCTGGGAGTTAAAAGAGAAGCCGAGATTTTCTGTGCAGAGGTATATAGTACATATGTGTAAGGTTGTGAATATGTTGTTTCCATTCCTGAAGGTTACCGATACCCATATATCTTCTGCAGTTGAAGACCACTCCGGATGAGATTCTGCAACAAACTCACGGCGCAAAGCCAACAACACACCTCCCCCATACTTCTCTCGCGTAGTCTGATAATCCCTATCTCTTCGCCATACTACATATCGGCTATCGAAAAGCTCACCATCACAAATGCCATCGAGTAACCAAGTTTCAGTTATAGAAATAATATCATATGAATTTAATGATAAATTTCTCTTAAAAATATGAGTTTTCGTGCGCAGCCCTCTAGCATTTTGGTAGTAGATACTAAGGTTATGGAGCACCATTGTTAATATAATAAGATACATAACTAATATTAACCCGATCAATAATGTAATGATAAAAACGCATATAAGAGGATTTAAAGAAATTATCTATTTTGTAATAACAGAATTGAGACGGTATGAAATAAATAACATGCCCAGAAATACAGTTATTTAGAAACACAAAGCGTAATACAAATATTTGCAAATATAAACTCAAACGCTCAAGCGCGCACAGAATTTTAAACTCTAATATATTGCATATACAGGGACAACTGATCGTTAATAGAATGTAAAGATATTGACTTACGTTCTCCAATTGACTGACAACCCCGGTAATATCGCTCGATGCGTTCAACTCATAATAAAGTAAACAAAAGAAACCGGCTTTGTATGTGGCTCTCAAAGTTTTAAAAATTAATTTATAAAATATTATGAGAATTTTGTTTATATACAATTCTATATAATTTTTGCAAGATCGTTCTCGCATCTTATAAAAAATACTGGTGAAGTATCCGACTTCCTGACCATGATTTTACAATGCTTAACCCAAATATACTTATAGTTCTTTTCGCGTGCTAGGTCTCTCGCCTTATTTAGTAAGATCTTATTTTTCTGTGTCAGATGATCATTAACGTGGAAGTTACCTTCCATGCTAAAACCCAGGTTTGACAACTTGAGTTGTTTACTACGTCGTGATGATGCCACCAGCTCTTCCTTTATATATCTGTTGTTGAATGCAATTACAATTGGTTTTTCGGCGTTGGGGACGCGTGTGGGGATTCGAGCAATGTAATTAATGTCTACCTTATTTACAGGGAAATCGCTTATCTGGCCTATTTTCTGAGCAATTTCATACAGATTTTCATTTTTCTTCTGGGGTATTCCACGTATTTCTACATTATTGGCACGAGCCCATTGTTCCTTCTCCTCCAGATCACGTTGTATTTTCGCAATTTGCGCCTTTAGTGTAGGGATATCTTTAGCAGCCAATTCAATATTATTAACACGAGTGTCTAAGGCTTGGAGTGTACTTGCAAAGTTATTTATGATCTCGTGAGTAGATTCTTGTGCTTCTGTAAGGTGCTTAAGGTCATTCTTGATCATCTTGACATCCTCCACAAGCAAAGCGAGAGGTGTCAGTTGTTGCATTACATTATTCAGCTGTTCTTGAATTTTTTCGAGTTGATTTGGAGAGGAAGACGTTGCAATTGGACCGGGGGACATAGTAGATTTACATCTTGGACATCTCCAGGATTTTTTCCTGTCACCTAATTTCCGATACCCGCCTTCTGTAATTCCAGCACAACTAAAATCGAAGTACTGTTTGCAGAGGCTGCAAACGGGTCCTTCTGTATGCTGAACACCACAACTAGCACAATTTCTCATATTGCAAATAAGTTTGGGAATCGGTGGTTGTGTATAGTAAAATAAATGTGTGTATTCTAAGCAATCTAAAGCGAGACTGAAAATACTAATAACATTACCAAAATGTTAATCAGTATCTATATCGGTATCACTTCTATATTTATATTAAAAGCAGCTAAAATTTATGCTGTCTGGGTCGAGCCTGGCTCCCTGCAGTTGTTGCGGGGCTGCCTATGGTGCAATACAGTGGCGGAGGTTTGGTCACTCAATACTGGCACTCTTTTGCTTTGCGGAGGAGAGCCGGTGGCGAGTGCCCTAACCTCGGAATTTACGCCGCTCCTGGTACTCCTCTGCCTCGCATAGAGGAGATCGTTCGAGCAGCTCTTCGGAGGCGCCGCAAGGCGTCGTGGTTGTATGCGAAAGCGATCCCATGGCGCCCCACTACGGCGCAAACGATGTTGATGGGTTTTAGTGGATATTCTGGCCTGCCAGACTGACGTGCAGTTCTGCGCTCAATCGGGAGTCCTACATACCCGCCACCTTACGGCGTGAAGCATAAATGCATTACCCAGTAGTTGCCTCAACGCCGCGCGCCGCGGCGGTCACGGGTTCGATTCCCGCTCGGGACAAATATTTGTATATGTACAAATATTAGTTTCCGGTCTAGGTGTATGCTTTGTGGGACTCCCCACCGTGCCTCGGAGAGCACGTTAAACCGTCGGTCCCATCATAGACACCTGATAGCGATCGTTACCCATTATAAGGAAATATCCGCCAACCCGCAGTGGAGCAGCGTGGTGGATTACGCTCCAAAAGCTTCCATAAACTAAACGCAACCTACAGCGTTTGTTTATTGCTGTTCATCAAATGCAACTGTCAGATTTTATGGTTTTATAGCCGTACTAAAGTATGTCACACGCGCAAATCATTCCTCATTTATCATGAAATCAATTGATTGTATTACATAAACAAAACTTAAGACTGAATTACTGATATTGCTTTCGAAAAAGGAATCTCAACTAACTGACGTAATGGAGATTAATTATTTCGTCACAATTATTAAAAACACGTTATACTCGTAAATAACTACCACTATTCAACTCACACTTTTTTTGTGACGCAGGGGAATCCATTTACGGATGATATCCAGGACGCCCGGGTCGGCAGTCCTAGACCTATGTCGGACACGGCACTTTGAGAGTGCAATACCGTACTAAACCCCTGCGGGAGCCTTCAGCCGCTTTAATTGGAGGGTCCCGGATCTGCAGGCAACAGGATCCCTCCAGCGACAGGCTGGCCTCAGCGAAAAGGCCAGACTTCTCCTCCATGGGGACTGTCCGGCTAACCTCTGAACAGTCCCGACGACGTCGTGTCTAGCAGGACCGGGTTCCCATCCCGACCCGACACGGGCACAAGGGCGTTACTGGAGGCGCATTAAGTAGCGCCTCCTACGCACCCCCATTCGTCGCCCGCGGATGGAGGCCACGTCGGCGGCCTCCTCTCTCCTCCGCTCGTCGGCCTTCTTCTGGGACATTACTGTCTCGCAGAAGGAGACCATCGCCTTCCAGGACTCGTCGTCGCCGAGCATCGCGGTGATGATGCTCGGGAGCGACAAGTCCCCTCCGAGGAATTCAACTCACACTGCTCCACTCCACCAACCCGCAGTGGAGCAGCGTGATGGATTAAGCTCCAACCCTTATTCTATATGGAGAAGAAGCCTTCGCTCAGCATCGGGAGTTTACTGGCTGATAAAATACAATACAAAAAAATCAAGTAATTTACTTTTAATAAGGAGGAGAATTAGAGCGTAATTCACCACAACGCTTTACTCTATGAACGTCTTTAATATAAATAGAAGATATCAAGAATAAAATCAGAAATGAGATTATCCGCGAGAGAACCAAAATAACCGATACAACCCGTAGAATCAGCAAGCTGAAGTGGCAGTGGGCTGGTCACGTATGGTACAGGACTGATGACCGCTGAAGCAGACATGTCCTGGAGTGGAAACCACGTATCGGTAAACCCAGTGTGAGGCGTCCTCCGACTCGCTGGGCCGACAATCTATGCAAGGTCGTCCAGGTACCTACCTGAATCAAAATTGCACACAAATGGTGTCGAATTTCAATTCTAACTGAGCCTCAATTTCTCACGATCGCTCCCCATTTGCATGTTACGTAATAACTGACGGATTATTTTTAGAACTTAGGAAGGAATGAGCAGTAGTAGACTGCGATAGGCTGAAGCAAAACGATGAGAAGATATTAGTTTAACCAACTTTGCAGTAAGTATATTCATTTTTTTTAATAAATGTACTAACTAGAAACACTTAGGAACGAAAGGCTAAGAAATTCAAAAACACCAACTAAACGTTTTATAGTCTCCACTGGTGGCAGGAGGGATGGTTTATTTATCTCTCTAGGAATCAAAATGTAATTTCAATTTTCGAATTGAACAGTAAATGCTACGGGGACGGGCGTCATACATATATTAGATAAATAATTATCTGTAAATAATCATTTAATTATGATAACGCGTATAAAACGCATATGTTAAGAAAATATACTAGAAAAAACTCTAACAACCGAGAATATAATATAAAGAAAGGTACAATCGCTTTCAATGTTGATAAAAATTGTTGAACAAACAGCAGTAAGAACTTCGTCTCTGATAGTCTATCAATAACTTGTGAGCGATATAATCTTTATCAGAAACCGGCGAAATGGTCTTTAAAAAACGTCTAGTGTTTAATAAGTTAAAACACATTTATATATCATTGTGCCAACATATTATGTTAAAAGGTTGAACCTTAAAATATTCTTAAATTAATATCTGCTCAATGTATATCTGTTTGCACCTCAGATGATTTCGTGTCATACACATAAATTAAAATCATAATACGATTTTACAAACTCGTTTAAACTCCTGTAAACTTTTAAGACAAACACACATAAAATTGTCAAAGGTAATGTTTATCGTCGGTTTGCAATTTTAAAACTTGCGACTATCTCGTACAATATATTATTAGTGATCTGCGAAAAACAAAATTTAAAAAGTATTTTTCGTACAAGCTTTTATCGTGGCTTTACACGATTATATTAAGGCATTAAAATTATATTAAAATAAATAATAAATTTTCATCCAACCGTTCTGGTGTAGGGTGCGAGTACAACTTCAAATTCGGCGGTTGCGGATTCGCTTCCCGCTCGTTACAGATATTTGAATTTGTACTAATATTTGTTTCTGTTCTGGGTTTATATCTTTTGGGGTCTCCCCACGGTGCCTTGGAGACCACGTAAAGCCGCCGGACCCGGTTGTTATCGTAGATACCAGGTAGCGATCGTTACTCATGAAAGGGAAATTATCCGCCTACCCGCATTTAGAATATTGGATTGAGCTCTTATCCGCCAACCCGCATTTAGAACATTGGATTGAACTCTTATCCGCCTACCCGCATTTAGAATATTGGATTGAGCTCTTATCCGCCTACCCGCATTTAGAATATTGGATTGAGCTCTTATCCGCCTACCCGCATTTAGAATATTGGATTGAGCTCCAACCTTCTCGTACATAGTAAGACGCCTTCGCCCAGCATTGGCACATTTACAGGCTGATTCAACTCCGGGCCGGGATGGGAACCCGGTCCTGCTAGACACGGCGTTGTCGGGACTGTTCAGAGGTTAGCTGGACAGTCCCCATGAAGGAGAAGTCTGGCCTTTTCGCCGAGGCCAGCCTGTCGCTGGAGGGATCCTGTTGCCTACAGATCCGGGACCCTCCAATTAAAGCGGCTGAAGGCTCCCGCAGGGGTTTAGTACGGTATTGCACTCCCAAAGTGCCGAGTCCGACATAGGTCTAGGACTGCTGACCCGGGCGTCCTGGATATCATCCGTAAATGGATTCCCCTGCGTTAAAAAAAAGGCTGATTCAGCTCAGTTAAATTAAAATAAATAAATAAAAACTAAATTCAACAACCCCCAGTAGGATGAAAATCCTGTGTCGGGGGTTCGGAAACAAGTAAAATTTTCGTAGTACGGCTACTGGATTACTCCTGTCCTTTCTTCAAGAACTTACTTATAATGTAAAGAGAGAAGATGTGTTTGTTTGTGATCGATAAACTTTAAATGTACTCATATATTTTTTTATTATTATTATTTTTTATATGTAGGGCGAATAGGTGCAATAGACACAGCCATTGGCTGCTGTACTAATCGTCGCGGGATCAATCCCAGCTAATGACAAATGTTTTAAATATATTATAGGACTAGCGGCCCGCCTCGGCTTCGCACGGGTATTTAACTAAAATTTTAAAAATTATAAATTTATATTTTTTATCACCTACACCTGCGTCGATACTGGAAAATATTTTATAATAGACGGATTGAGTGACAGATTTATTATATCTATATATATGTAATGAAATGACATTTCATTAATTCAAATTTGCCGCGCTTCGCGCGTATCGTTGTCCATGGAGGTCGGTAAAGGTGCATCGTCGAGGTGACGTATTATTCAATGACGGATGATGTTCAGATTATTTTGTGTAACTCATTGTTAAAAAATTTGTGATTTAGATAGAAATAAACCGTATAATTGAGGAAGCGATATTAGTAAACTTTAATTGTCGTTTCTTTGTATTTTCAGAGAAAAAAATTGTAGTTTATTTTTAAAAATCCTCAATAATATACCTTATATATATATAGATAGTACGGATGAAACATTTGAACTGTTTTTTTTATTTATTATTTTCTCATTGATGAATACCATATTTTAATAAGTATTATTCCCGACGAAGACAAATCCAAAAACACAAAAATCATAAAAATCGTTCCACTCGTTCTCGAGTTATAAACGGTGTAACTAACACGACTTTATATATATATAGATTACAACTTAAATAGCTATAACCATCAAACTTTGTACAATCAACAAACAAATAACGACCAAATATTTTAAATTTTAACACAAACAAACAATCAATACCGTAGTACCCTAAAGTATTTAATTAAATGCAAAAAAGAAAAGCAGTTTTCTAAATACGGGCGAGTGTCATTCTTTTGGCCGAAGTTTGGGTCAGCGCGATCCAGAAAATTATCCGCGCCATCTATCGTATAAAGGTAGAATATCGTTTTTATATTTAGTGACATTTAACATAATTAATATTTAACATAATAGTATTATATATTAATTGAAAATGATGTTTATCTACAATATTAAAACGATTTCTATTCCCTATCCGACATATTTAGTAAACTTTTAAGTTTAACAAAATAATAACTCAAAAATAAGTTTTGTGAGTTTTTAAGATTCGTTAGACCAGATGGCGTCTATGTCGCGTCCAGGCGTATTTCTATTTTCTTAAATATTTATTTTTAATTTAATTTACAATGAAACAAAAACTAAATTATACTGTGAGCTATGTTTAATTTTTATGTATTAAAGTTATTTACATTGGTTTTGTACTTTTTACGTGATACGTGCACAAAGAAAAACACGATAAGAGATGGCGCTGATCGAAATAAAAGCGCGCTATTAAAATTTATTCTTGATGATATATAGTGTATTAATGAAACGGAGGTTTTAACAGATTTATCATTAGTATAGATTTGTACATGTTCGTCTCAGTTTTGACTTTTTAAATTATGTTGAGTGTGTTTCCGGAAATTCAATACAAGATATTATCCTACTATTCTGGAGTGTAAGACGTTTATGATTAAATAATAATCGTCAAATTACCACCAACATTCTGAATATGGTAACGCGGGTAAAACCGCGTGTAAAACATAGTTAAGATTAAGGCAAAACCCACGCAAAAATAGAAACAGACAGACGTAAGATATACATATATCAACATGCATATCATATTTCGTTGACATCTCTCAAAACCACCTATACAGATTTTGTATCAAATTAAGCTAAGCACTTCTACTATACTTGTATCATCCTTATCCTTTATACACTATCTTAAATAATATTTTCTTTAAAATAATCATTTCGCTCATTTATAGCGACAGTGACACAAATGCAAATTAGTTAACTTTACACCAGATCAGAAAAAAGTTATTTCATAGTTCAAAAGAAGATTCTGAAGTATTACTACGGCTAATTATTATTTTCAAATAGTTTTATTATAGCTGAATATTGAGGAATTTTCACTAAAACGCAGATGTTTATGCATAGTATTTTCGAATTAATAAGTCATTTTCGCGTATTTTTGTAAATGTGTCACTGTCGTTCTAAATGAGCGATTTTATGATGAAACTTCAGTAACAAATTTTAAATAATTATTTTAGATCCGAGATGATTTGATGGAAAAAACACGGAGGAAGTCTTTATATACGTTAATCCGCGGTGGAGCAGCGAGGCGGATTAAGCTCCAATCTTTCTCCTTAAAAGGACCCAGATTACTTTAATATACACTTTTATAGGAAAAATCTACCTTACCCAGCATTGTTACTTTTACAGGATATTACAAAACATTAATTTGTTGTATTACAATAAATAAAAATAAAAGTTTCATTAATTTAAAGAATAAATAACAAAAAGATTAAATCAGACATATTTTCAAAAAACAATAACCTAATAAACAAAGTAATTATGTAGCCAAAACTGTACAATACCAACTACGAAACTGTAGTGTGAAATATTCAACAAATATAAATCATTCATTCGGTACCATTCATTCCAGTCATTCATTCACATCATTCACTGAAGCGACGTGAGCAACGGCAGTGGAATTGAAACAGCTGCATTCGAATTCAATTTATTATTTCTTATTATTAAGAATTACTATATTTTATTTTATTATTGTATCCATGTATTATTTTTATCTATATATTAATACGTGAAGCAAAAACTTTGTACCCCTTTTTACGAAAATTACGCGGACAGGGTAGTATGAAATTTGGCACAGTTAAAGTTTATATGGAAAAGAAGCGCAGAATGCTAATATTTTTTTATAATAATGCTCAAAAAATACATGAAATTAATTTTAAAAAATACAATGTACACAAATTTTGTTTATTGCCAAAGTCTGTTGTCAACACGGTTTTACGAGTAAATACAGGTCTTGCAGTGAATTTTTTAACGCACACGGTTTTTAATACAGGTCTTGCAACGAATTTTTATCGAAAGTTTTTATTACAGATCAGGTTCAATGACTGCTGCATATGCTCACCATGTTATGCGCAATCATATTTTTAGAATGTTGACAATACTGTTAATTATAGATTAGGTCGAATTCCGACCACTGGGCGACCACTAGTAACACAAAAATGTAATATTTGGTACTTTTGTTGTTTTGATTATTTTGTTCTCCAGATCTCCAGATCCTCTAAATCAGAAAAATATTTGTCTATTACGTACAAAAATGCGCTTTACGTGTTTTTTTAAGGATTCCTCTCTAATCCCCTGAGATCCCACCGTCATATCCTAATTTGATAGATTTGGGCCCTTTTACAAACAAAAAAAAAGGTTATTCAAGATCGCTTTACAATTGACGAAAATACCGGCGAACATAACTTACACGAATATAATGTATCTGTGATTGATGTTTTGGTATTCGTAATGTTCTTTTTAATTTTTTAATTTTGATTTTGATTTTAATTTTAATTTTAATGATTTAATTTAATGTAATTATTATTATTATTTAATATGGAACAGTTAATATTAAGCATCTCTTCTTGACTTTGTAATGTTCTATTGTAAATATGCAATTTTTTTTTTGTTTATATTATTATTTTATATATTATTTATTAACCGTTTGTTTCCGAACTAAATAAATATAAAATACATAGGTACAATCGAAGAGAATAAAAAAAAGAGAAGAGAATCGTCCTATTTTGAAGTCAGTTACAAAAACTATTACAACTGCTACATTTAAATGTTTTTAGAACAAGTCATAACAAATTAAAAAAATTATCTTTAGATTTAACTATTTAGTTTTATTGAAAAAAATAAAAAATTCATTTTGAATTATTAGGTAAAAGGTTTGTTGAAATCTATTGAATTTAAATTAAATGAACTAGAAAAGTTGTAAATAACAGAAAACTAAACGACTTAACATAAATGTATTTAAAAAAATCGACTTCGGTTGAAAATAATGGAATTCTTAAGTAATTGAATCATAATTCAATAAACCGAGAAAAGTTAGCAGGTGGTGCTCGTTCAATTTCAATCTAATATATATAAATCTCGTGTCACAATGTTTGTCTTCAATGGACTCCTAAACCACTTAACCGATTATAATAAAATTCGCACACCATGTGCAGTTCGATCCAACTTGAGAGATAGGATAGTTTAAATCTCAAATTATAGTCGCAATTTTAATTTATTGCTAATTATTTGTCTGTTATTATTTGACAGTCACAATTATCTGTTAACTCCAAATGATTCTAACAGATGTCGATACCTTTCGACTGGGTTGAGTAAGTAATCAATAGATGGCGCTGCTATGGTAAATCTACGAACGTGTCATATAAGCTACATTTTAACAGCATAATTACCACGTGTTGTTGAGGCTAAAGTATAAATTAAATTTATTTTTATAATCTAATATATATAAATCTCGTGTCACAATGTTTGTCCTCAATGGACTCCTAAACCACTTAACCGATTATAATAAAATTCGCACACCATGTGCAGTTCGATCCAACTTGAGAGATAGGATAGTTTAAATCTCAAATTATAGTCGCAATTTTAATTTATTGCTAATTATTTGTCTGTTATTATTTGACAGTCACAATTATCTGTTAACTCCAAATGATTCTAACAGATGTCGATACCTTTCGACTGGGTTGAGTAAGTAATCAATAGATGGCGCTGCTATGGTAAATCTACGAACGTGTCATATAAGCTACATTTTAACAGCATAATTACCACGTGTTGTTGAGGCTAAAGTATAAATTAAATTTATTTTTATAATTTTTAAAATTTTAGTTAAATACCCGTGCGAAGCCGGGGCGGGCCGCTAGTAGATTTATAAAATATTATCAATTTTACTTAGTTGCGTAAGTAAATGGGTTTGGTCTGTGTTTTTAGATATTTCTAATACCTTTATTAATATAAAAAAAGGATTTTTTACAATTTATCAATAAGATAAGGACTTTTACGTGTTTTATAAAATAAAATACACCTATTACAGAAATTATATAATGTATAAATTATGTTTCTCTTAGAAACCGGTTTGAATTCAAGACAGCTTATTTTTATTTCGATCATATTTGCATTTAAATAACATACTATATTTATTAGGCGTATAAAAAGGGCTTAACTTATGTACTTCAGGAATTTATGATATTTTTTTATTGAACATTCGTAAATATGTTATCTTTACGCGCATTGTGAATGTACGACGACCTTATGGCATTTTATTAACCTTTTGAGGCTTAGATACTCCCGGTTTTCAAACAGTTTATTTTTTAAAGATAAAACCATTACACACCAAGAGACTCTCGTCGTAAATACGGATCATGTAACTGGTCCGAGATATCGACAAAAATCGTCAAAAAAAAAACCATATCGTTGTATGAATATCACTATAAAATATCAGCGCTTCCAAGTAACCTATGGTAGTAAGAAACAATGTCATAAAGCTGGCTAAAAAACGTTCTTGGGAAGAAACCACTGGATTTGAATATTTTATAGCGAGTCTAAAATTAGACATTGGGTTCAACGCTCTTAAAAAATGTATAATAATTCATTTGAAGTAACTATCCGGCTTACTGGCCGCTTTGTTCAAACGAAACTTATACAGCCTGTAAACGTTTCACTGCTGGACAAAGGCCTCTTTTCCAAATAGGAGAAGGGTTGGAGCATAATCCACCACGCTGCTCTGCTGCGGGTGGATAATTTTCCCTATCTTAAGTATCGATCGCTATTAGGTGTTTATGACAACAACCGGGACCAACGTTTTTACGTGCTCTCCGAGACACGGCGGGGAGACCCACAAGGACATACACTCGGACAGGAAACAAATATTTTTACAAATATCTGCCCCGAGCGGGATTCGAACCCGTGACCGCCGGCGTTGAGGTGACTACTCGCACGACTACACCCGAACGGTCGTCACCGTGTTGAAACTACTGAATTAATTTTAATGAAACCTAGCACGATTTAAGTGTACTACAAGCTAAGACACTGATGCTTTTTACTTACTTTACAGATTGCCTTGAGAGAAGAATTGAAAGCCAAAATGTGTGCTCAGTTATAATTCATTAACGCTTAGTATTTCATAATATTTCATTCTCATTTTTTTTTTATTATCATTATTATAGTGTAACGAGATAGTTCAATATTATCTGGTAAATATTACAAGGTCTTTGATTTCACCATTCTGAAATTACAGACATCATATCATACCCTCAGTATAAAGTCAAAATAACTTAAAACTACCCACAACGACCGTTATGATGTAGTGGTGCGAGTAGTTGCGTCAAGACCCGCGGTTGTAGGTTCGATTTCCGCTCGGGGCAGATATTTGAATTTGTGCATATATTTGCCAATTTTGCAAGAACATACGTCTTTGTAGGTTTCCCCACCGTACGTAACCCGGAGGGCACGTAAAGCCGTTGGTCCCGGTTGTTATCATAGACGCCTGGTAATGACCGTTACTCCTGGTAGGGAAATTATTCGCCAACCCGCAGTAGAGAAGCGTGGTGGATTAAGTTCCAACCCTTCTCCTACATTGAGAAGAAGCCTTTGCCCAGCAGTGGGACGTTTACAGGCATCATTTCAGTATAGTTCAACTTGAAACTCGGAATGTATAAAAATCTTTGAACGTACGGCTCATCTTTGGCTGGCTTATGTACATTTATCTCATTGGCTAATAAAAAGGATGGTAATCGAGAATTAATTCGCAGTTACACCTAATACATATAATAAAATTGTAATCAGTGGATGTCTGTATATGAAAGATATTTAAGACTGACATAATAGATAAGCGCATAAACAAAGAAAGAATCGAACGAAAAAAACAAATCTACAACGCTTATGCGAATCGGTAAACACTTTTCGCATTTATTTTTTTCTAAACATCGCAGACTGGAGATTTTCTATTAGAAAATTCTATGGTTAAAAATTTTCTAACAGAAATTCCTAATAATATGCGGAAAACTTGAATCACCGTCACACTTAATTTAAACATGCCCAAATTCACGCAGACGAAGGCTTATGTAACAACTAATTCAATTAATTTAACAATTTTTTCACTACATTGACCGTCTTTTTCATCATCATCCATCTTAAACACGAAGTGAATTAGATAAACCGCTTGTGACTATTAACATCGTCGGAACTCCAAATCGATTTTTTTGATTTTTTTCATAAAACGTTCCTAAATAACCAAGTCTATCATCAGCTGAAATGAAAAATATTATTTTATGCATAGTTTTTTAATCATTTAATTTATAAATGTCGGTATTTAAAAGAAATATGTAAAAAGACCCATGCAATTTACACTTTGAATCGCTCTCCTGTAAAGTTATTTTTTTTATATCCGACATTGTTAATAGACATGGGCGAAACGATAACCAGCAAATAACAATGAGAAAGATAAATCAGAACATTATTGAGTAATAGATATATACATTAATACACATTTTATCTTTCCTTTCTAAATATAAAAACAATAAATAATATCTCTCTTATTACTTAAAAATCCGGTTATATTTGTTAAGTATCATTCGAATTCAGTTTAAGGCCGGTCGGTATATGAATGCACTTCGTTAGCTCAGTACGAAACCAGAGACCTGCGTGTACGCACGACCGTCTGGCAATATGACGTGCGTGAAATTACTATTGTTTATTTCGTTGGCGGTTTTGGTGACTAGCCAAAAACCAAACCCCGT
This sequence comes from Euphydryas editha, assembly GCA_036937285.1. NCBI lineage: Eukaryota > Metazoa > Arthropoda > Insecta > Lepidoptera > Nymphalidae > Euphydryas > Euphydryas editha. Next base: position 18,203,227 of record JAUPFZ010000010.1, read on the forward strand.
GGTTAGAGTTGCCAATGGTATTTTACAAGGTACGTGGAAGCAGTCCACAGATGGACGTGATTACGCCAGCTTCTTCGGTATACCTTACGCTCGGCCGCCAGTTGGTAAATATAGATTTAGGGTGAGTTTTATTCATTTATTTAAATAGTTACACAGTCAAAAAAATTATAACTAAGGTAATCATTGACGACTGTTCTGGTGTAGTAATGGGAGTAGTCGCCTCAACATCGGCGGTCGCGGGTTCGATTCCCGCTCGGAGCAGATATTTGTATTTGTATAAATATTTGTTTACGGGCTGGGTGTATGTCCTTGTGGGTCTCCCCACCGTGCTTCGGCGAGCACGTAAAGCCTGCGTTCCCGGTAATATCATAGACATATGATAACAATCGTAACTCGTGTTAGGGAAATTATCTGCCAACTCGCAGTGGAGCAGCGTGGTGGATTAAGCTCCAACCCTTCTCAGATGTGGAGAATAGGCCTTTGCCCAGTAGTGGGGGGTTTACAGGCTAATTCTGCTGAGTTCAGTTCAAGGTAATCATTCAATACGAATAGGTCCTTAAAGTTGTAAACAACATTGTATTGTTTAATTTACATCTTTTCTTTTATAATATTAATTGTTATAAAAAAAGGAAGTTAATCTTTATTTATCAAAAACTTTAAAAATACTGAATCTATTTTAGTAATTTTTTACCATTAAGAAGCTATGTTATCTAGATATAACAGGACTAGTGATATAGTAGCCGTAAATGTCATAGAGGATAAAGCTATAACTAATAATCAAGTTACAGCTTACTTCTTTATTATTATTTTTAATTAGTTTTGACATTAACTGGGAATGACTTACTGACTGAGGTACTTATCTGATTAAAATTCGTTTGAATTTTAATTAGTTCAGTCATTTTCGAGTATTCGGTGAACATACAATTTTTTTTATTATTATAAAATGCATGGGTACACGACAATTTGAAAACCTCAGCTTTTCTTGGGGTCGTATAAAGTAAAGTAAATTTCCCATTTCAATTTTAAATATAACGAACCTTCTTTAAAACTTTCATTCGCTATTTCACCAACTTATTAAAAAAAATTCAAGATAGAAGTTGATTACTAGCCAAATTTTTTGTGTCTATCTTCTGGATACTTTGTTGCTCGGCAATGATGAGTAAGTCAGTCAATCACTCACTATTTGACTTGTTATTTATACCAATCGATTTAATTATATTGATCTTAATTTAATCAATACTTATCATATGGTTACTGTTTTCCTCCTATGTGTCATAACGTGATGTTGTATAGCCTATAACCATGCCTAATAAAGATAATAAATATTACGGAGTATTGACTATATTAATCAAAAATATCTTTTTAAAACGTACTGGTAGATTACAAAATTACTGTACTGTATCAGCCTGTAATCCTGCTGAGCGAAGACCTCTTCTCCATATAGAAGAAGGGTTGGAGCTTAATCTACTACGCTTCTCCACTGCGGATAATTTCCCTATCATGAGTAAAGATCGTATCAGATGCCTATGATAACAACCGGGACCAACGGCTTTACGTGCTCTCCGAGGTACGGTGGGGAGACCCACAAGGACGCACACACAGACCGGAAACAAATATTTGTACAAATACAAATATCTGTCCCGAGTGGAAATCGAAACCGCGACGCCGGTGCGCGGCGTTGAGGCAACTACTCGCACCACTACACCAGAACGGTCGATTCAAAAATTAATGTATCCATAAATCTTAAAGGAAAGATTAAATTTTATTACATTAATAATACTAGTTGCGCATAGCGCTTTCAACCACTTGACCTCCGATTTCGTGGGAATTTCAGTATAAAAACCCAGAAGCCTTTTTTTTTATATTCTATCTACATACCTTAGCAACCATACCATAGCAATCCGTTAAATATTTTTCCGTGAATAAATAACAAATTAGTTAGGTATATATCGTCGTCCTCACCGAATAAACGTAAGGCGCTCTTACGGGGTTCTTGCTTTTATCTCAAATTTGGCATCTATAGGACCTATTACACCTAGTGATTTGTTTTTAGATTTTTACTAATGTCCTTTACGGAGATAATTTTTTCATACCAGCTTTTTCCATTACTTTACACAGACGATATTTTACACGAAAAATACCTTAATGCACATTGAGTAAATATTTTGAAGTAGCTCAAATGGTAAAATACTATAGCAATATTATTCGCGGGCGAAATATTTACGCAGTATAATCGTAAGAGCAAATACGATATTATTCTTGCTGTTACTTGATATTTTGGTATAATTTTTTTTTATAAATTTTCACAGTATCATACAGTGACAGTAATTGTATAAAATACTTTACGAAAAAGCAAGTTACAATCCATTACCAGTAACAAACTTTTTTGCTTAGACACGAAAATAATCGTAAAAAACTAACGTGTTACAGCAGTTGATGGAAGAAAAATAAAATCGTAATACAATCTTACTGATCTCAGGTCTCTATATCATTTCACACGAATAGGATCGTAAAGGACATTACTGTGAAAGGTGTATGCTTTTAATTTCCGTAATAATTTTGTTTCTTAATAACTCTAGTAACTGCATGAATAAATTAAAGTAAATTATATACAATAATAACAAACCTAAATAGCTTTGTTTTGGTATATTGGTATATTATATGGTATAATGGTTTTTTGCTTCTCCTGAAAATTTTGTTTTTTGCTGTTACGGGTTTATTCGGTGGGGGCGACGATATGTAACGTAGGAAGGGACAGAAAGAAGGAATAACATGACAGATAATTTAAATTATATTAATAAATAAGGCATTTATCTTAATGACCATTTGGAATATTTTACTAACCTAACTTCACGTAAATTAATAAATAATGACAATGAAATTGATATCACAGCTATTATTGAACTCGTTTATTGTACCTACTTTATAATGAGTTAAAAAACAATAAGAATGCGATCAATATATTTCCATTAATACTTTTTTTAATATTTAAGTAACTTTTTATTTTGCATAACAAAGAAAGTTTAAGAATGAAACAAAAATAAAATTTTATTTTAATATACTATAATTTAATAAGTATCTTATAACCGTTTATCTATATATTAATACGTGAGGCTGAAACTTTGTACCCCTTTTTACGAAAATAACGCGGACGGAGACGTATGAAATTTGGCACAGTTAAAGTTTATATGGAGAAGAAGTGCAGAATGCTAATATTTTTTATAAAAATGCTCAAAAAATGCATTACTTTCATTTAAAAAAACACTACACACACTACGACACACACACACACACACATATGTACCAGTACATATATACACAAATTTTGTTTATTGTGAAAGTCTGTTGTCAACACGGTCTTAAATACAGGTCTTGCAACGATTTTTTTTAAATATAGGTGTTGCAACGAATTCTTTATCGAAATTTTTATGACTGCTGCATATACATATGTTATACGCAATCATATTTTTATGATGTTGACAATGCTGTCAATTATAAGTTAGGTCGAATTTCGACCACTGGGCGACCACTAGTTTTAATTAATTAAATATCAACAGTAGTATCAGTTAATATTTACGGCTATAGAAAACAATACTCACATAGACATATTGAAAAACTTTGACATATAAAATATAAGTAATTTTTTATCTATGTCTTAGTAATAGCTTCAACTTTATTTTCATTTTAAACAAGATATTCTACGAACACTGAATTAATATATATAAAAAACGATTGCAATAAAAAATAAGCTATAATGACTTATTAAATTAACTTAATTACTTCGTGCTTAGTATTTCTATCAAAGAGGCTTTTAGGCTATAAAACGTGACTCTGAATTTTACGAGCTAATGTGAAAACCGAAATTTTAACACTTCAAAGCAGAGGATAGTTTAATAAAAAGTACTCCACGTATATTTCTTTTATTTAGTTAAAGATATATTTATTTTATTACTAGTGGCCCTCCGGGCTGCACTCGGGGTATGTATTTGTACCTAAACCTTCCTCATGAATAACTCTATCTATTGGTGAAAACCGCATGAAAATCCGTGCAGTACTTTTTGAGTTTATCGCAAACAGACAGACAGACGCAGCGGAGGACTTTGTTTTATAATATATAGCGATATAATACTTATTTGAGATTTTGTTATCATTTGCAATCGTTATCCATATTTTGTATAAATATAACAAGGACAACATCATATATAAAACTAATTACTTGTTTATAAATTTAGTTAAACTATTCTACTATTATTAGTACAATAATAATTGTTGATATTATGGTTCCAAATCTGATTTATAAAGACCAATTACAAATCATCCGTCGTGGTACGTAAACGACAAATGCGATGATATTTTTCGTTCAACGTCCTTTGAAAAAAAATGTATAAATTAAGGAACTTGTGCCTACTTATCCAGTTTACTGACCACTGCTTACTTGCTTAATCCCTGTGATAGGTTAAATACTTATTCATTTATTTCACTTATCTACCCGTTGTCTTACGTGAGGTGCACGTTACGGGAACGTTTACGACACGTAACGATTTCGACGTGCACGTGAATATATTAGAAGAAAAAAAAATAATACACTATAACATGAATTAGTCGGTAAAGTTTATCGGATCTGTCCAGAGTAGATATGATCGTCGGCCAATACACCTCACTGTATAGATTTGGAGAACCGCAGAAACAAACACAACGATTTTTTGAAGAAAAACAAATAACTGTAAAAATAATTTTTAAATTTTGTTTTATTATTAATGATTCTTCATTAATTTATCTTTTACAATATCAACAGTGTGTAAGGGATGTGTGATATTAAGTGATACATATAGAAGTCTGTGTTATTTTGATAAAATAATGAGATTTTCTTTTTGTTTTTCGGTACAATAATAATAAAATAATTTAACTTTATCAAAATTAGTAAAAAAAAACCGTAATTGTGGTAGATTAGAAACATGTCGAGGGCCGCACAAATATTAGCTTTGGGACGTATGGAGCCCGCTAACCGTGCTTTAGACAACCCTGATGTATTTTATTTAATAGGTTGAACTAATTTTCTCAATAAAAGTTTTTAAAAGCTCATACGAAGACAGACCATCGCTTTCGACAGTCACACTTTTTCATATTTAAAAAAAAATTATATAAAAGCGACGTTTATTATTTTCGAGACTATTTCCTAAACAGAGGTGGCTATATTTTTGAGGACATGTCAATATAATTATTATGTTACCGTCCATAACTGAGTTAATTATATTTGTCTTCATAAATATTTTTTATTTAATATTAGAATACAAACAGAGAGACGAGATTGCTAATTGGGTCACGCACGTGTTCGTGATTTCAAATCTGGGGTGGTAACTATGATTTTTCAAAGCAAACGTGCACTTAAAGTTCATCTCGTGACCAAATCCTGAATATTTAGGAAAATTCTGAAACATGTATATATATTCGCTAAAACATACTTTAACGGCGTGGCGTATGAAGCTCTAATTCCTTCATACAATTGAGCTACTGACTCGGCTTTTTAGTATCCTTTTTATAATATAGTAAAGTAAAATAAAAACATTTTAAATAAAACTAATTAAAAGAAACCGGCCAAATGCGATACCATTATTATTTATAAAAAAATATTTGCTATATCGTAATGTTCTTTAACACCTCGCATTAAAGGCTATTTACGCGTTATTGTTACTCATTTAAGAAAACAATACATCAAAAACTTTTTTGATGCCATAAAATTATAGATCTAATTCTCAAAAATGATAGAAAAAATCCTTTGCTCAACCGTAGGAATGTTTTTGGAAATTTTATACAAATATTGCGTTTTAAAATTAATTTAGGTACTTACTTTTTTTTTATTTAATTATTATAATTCACGTGAATTTTGTTAAATATTTCAAGCGGCGTTTTTATAGCGGCAACAGAAATACATTACCTGTGAAAATTTCAACTGTCTAAGTATGACGGTTCATGAGATACAGCCTGGTGATATACGGACGGACGGATGGACGGACAGCGGAGTCTCAGTAATAGGGTCCCGTTTTACCCTTCTTATTCTATTTATTTTATAGGTTAATTATTATTGTAATTCTAAAAATTACAATAATAATTAACCTATAAAATAAATTTCCGATTCAATCAAAATGGTACATTCAAGCGAAATGTCGATACAAAGCATCACTCTCCAATTGCTCACGGCTAGTTGGTCACGAATATCAAACATTTTCACTTCAAAAGCAAATGTACACACAATATACTCGTAGTTCAATTTACGAGTCACTGTATACAATTAGCAGAAATGTTATGCCACAATTGAACATGTAATTTACAATTTAATAAAGCTATCAATTACTAACTGCATACGCATTTCTTTAACTGTAAATAATTTCTGCAAATGTATAATTGTAGGAGATGAAACCTATATATATATATATATAGGTTTCATCTCATATATATATGGCCTTTCAAGGTTTCTACGTTTATTTTGTGTATTTTTTTTTTATTATTTTATTGGGAAACAAACAAAATCAATAGTACATTCATAAACAACTTATCACTAAAACATATTTCAAACAAGTTTCCACTAATAGTTATAGCAATAATATAGGTTAGCAAAAGAATTTGGAGCAAAGTAACAAAAATTTTAGAAAAATGCAGAATGTAAAAATACAAAACAAAACAAATACAACAGAATTACAATAATTTCGGTAGGCAAAACCAAAATTTAAAATAAACTAGTATGTCGATATAAAAAAAAAAAAAAAAAAAAAAAACAGAAAAATTAAAGCTATAATATTTCCATCAGTTTCTGTCTGACACTCCTCCTATATATATACACTTATTGAGAAGCTAAAAGGGTCAATGCTTTGTAAATATTGATTATAAAAATTGCACGATCGATGTATAAAAGTGTGTTTTTTGTAGTTTCGCTTAACAAGAGGAGTATAGAACAGATATCTATGGCGTGAATGTAAACGAGGGCAGTTAAAATTAATTTGACGAAGTACAAATGGGCTATCTATATGTCTGTTAAGAATCTTATAAAGGAATAATTGGTCTCTCTCCGCTCTTCTGTGTGTGAGGGTTGTATCAAATGGTGTAGATCCATACCTATATTTATGATGTTTCATTCGGATTCCACACAACAGAACCATACTCAAGAACAGACCTTACGTATACGTTAAAAAGAAGTGTAATAGTGGAACTGTTCCTAAAGTCTTTGCCTACTCTCAGTATAAACCCCAGCATACGGTAGGCTTTAGACGTAATGTAATTAAGATGTTCATTAAAAGTTAACTTGCTATCAAGTATGATTCCCAAATCTCTTATATCAGAAACACGAGAAATTCTTAAGGCGTCAAGCTGATAATCAAACTTAATAGGTTTAGGATTTCTGGATAAGTAATTAGGTACGTGGCATTTTTTGATATTAAGCTCCAAGAAGTTATTTTTGCAGTAGTTGATAGTTGATAGTTGATAGTTGTAGTTGATAGTTTTTTTTCTAAATAAGTATAATTTTAGTTTCTAGAGTACCAGAAACATATTTAATACAAAAATTTATAATTTAACATTATTTTATAATAACAAAATACTTACCTGTGGGAGGGATGCGCTGTACCGCGCTCCCGGCTGCATGGGTATCACCATCTTGCTTGTTTCTGCCGTGAAACAGCTTTGCTGTGTTTCGGAAAGAAGGACAAGACAGGCAGTGAAATTGCTGGCACCGAGACTTTAACACCTTATGTCTCTGGATAGGCAACACATAGATGAGTTGCCCGGGCTAGTTTCAGGTAAACTAGTTTATGTTCATGGGCGATGTCAGCCACTTACAATCAGGTGGGACGTCTGCCAGTTTGCCTATCCAACTAACATTAAAAAAAAACAAGGGTCAAATCATCAAAAATGTTCCTTCCATAGGTATGATTATTTCGATTTAATAAGAAAAAAAAATTTAGGGCTATCTTCCATTGTAATAAATATGATAAAAGGTATAAGAATATTAACTAGGTTTAATTAGTATGTATTTAAATAAACAAGAATTAATAATTTAATAAATAAGAATAGAAGTTTGTGATCAATTTATTTGTCCCTTCCATGTATGTAAGTCACACCACTCGTATTTATAAAAAGCAAGGAAATCATCCCCATTTTGATTCAGTTGTCAGTTCTAAACGGAGGCGTAATCGGTATGAGACATTTTAATTTCAATTTCTGGTCTCAAAACTCTTTATTCATAAGAGGTCACAACTGCGTCGATCATTGCACCCATGCGGAGCCAGGGCGGTCGCTAGTTATAGTAATAAAATAACACACAATTACAATACTCCTGTATCATCTATAGGGACATTATTATTATTATTATAGAGCAAAAAAATATATATAAAATAATACCATATTTTCAAAATTAAGGATTAGATAACCTAAACGGTGATACTCTGCTTTATAACTTCATTTTAACTACTCAGCTATCAAAGTCGTCGTAGGCGTCAAAGGCGTAGCAATGTCTTAATATGTATTATAAACCAATAACCATTCTCGATGACCAGACTTCTAAAACAAAAAAAAAATCAAATCTAACCATATCTATAAAAAAAAATTATGCTTTTGGTCTTCACTACGATACCATAGACTGTTAAACGATTTTTTATATAAAAAGCTATCTAAATATTAAAAGTATTCAATCATGCCAATTCTATATTTAACAAAAAAAAAGTGTAAAAGTTTAACAATCGAATGATTTCAAATAAATACTAAAAGAGAACTACCGTCGAAGTTTCTAAGTTTGAATTAAATTAAACGAGCGAACTTCTAAGAAAAGCGTAAAAATACTTCTGAGACAAAGTCCATAAACTCTAGGAGTAAGACGAAGTTCTTGTAAATGACCTAAGTTATTCTACAGCCTAGACCACAGTAGCAATGATGCTATAATACCTGTTGACATATAAACTAATACAAAACAATGTATGTACAATTATAAAAAATAAATAAATTGATAAATAAAAAACTAAACAGTTAACAACATTGTTGCATTATAATTGTGGCTAAGAATATTGCTTAAAACAAAATGCTGAAGTTAATTTCTATCATTACCCTCTTCCTCTCTAGACATATAATAAATTCGTTGCCTATACCTGTCCATAAAATCTTTTTCACTTTAAAAAAATCATTATTTTACATAATTACAAATAAAATAATCTATATCGTTTTCTTTGTCAGGAGCCACAGCAAATGAAGCCATGGGCTGGAGTTTGGGATGCATCTAGACCTCTGCCAATTTGCATGCAATATGACCCGTACGAAAAAATTTTAACTGGTAAGATTATATCGTATCTATTTATATAAAACTTTACTTGACACATGCTTCTGAATTTATTAAAATTTTGTTTTTAAATAACATATCGTATGTACCTGTTCATGAATGTTTATTTAACTTTACTGGTCGTTGAATAATTTTTTTGCCCCAAATTCATTATGCTATGAATACAATTTGTTTTCTAAATAAAAGAGTAACTAACTTAAGGAATGTAATAAAGAAAGAAACACATTTATTTTTATTTTTATTGTAGCTAAGAAAGAGTTAATTTGTAAAATTTCTATGTTGCTTTTTTATATCAAGAATTCTATATCAATAAAAATGAGTCAAATCACGAGAAATTCAGTTATAAATACGCTTCGTCGAAAACCAATAAAAAAGTTGTTTAGTATTGAATATCGAAAATTCGTCGCTTTTATTCAGGTTTTGGCAATAAAACACGCTTCGACGGAAATATTTACATTCGTCAAAAATACGTCGAAAGCTGCCAAAAGACTTCAAAAGCTTTAATGTTAAATGACAAAAGTTTGTGTGGTCGATCCCTTACTGCCTATTATAAAGTTTGATGAATTCAGATTTATTGGATAGGAATATTTTTTGGAATTTATTCATATATCGTTTTTGAGTGGTTATAGTATAGTTTATAAATGTGAAAAATAAATGAATTTGTAGTATTATAAAATTAAAATAATATTAGCTGTATGAATAATGTGAGTGTGCGGCCGTAGGACGGTAGGACGGATCAGGAATTCCGGACTGACTCTCCGCCGGGTTACCGGCGGAGGCACAGGGATAGGGTGCGCAAAGTCTGATCGCCAGCGGTGACAAGTGTGAGACACATGCGCGAGTAGAGAATTCTTCCTACAAATTACAAATATAAAAAATACACCAACGCGGAACCAAGCTAAAAATGGCAAAAAAAAACAATATTTTTTATTGAATTTGACTTTTAGTTTACAACTTTATTTTATATCCTTTTTTTTGTCACGGCCCAAGTTATGTAATATATATTCCGTGATAATTTAAATTATTTATATGTCACGGTTCCGAAGGTATAATGATTTATACTGAGACAAGTATATATGCCAAACCACAATTATTACAGCAAACAGAAAACGCCGTTACCAGTTTTGCGACAATTACAGGCTATTACAGTCTATACTGTACAGATCATACATGAAGTGTGAGACTGTGAGAGAACTTTGAATGTAACATTTACCCAATTGTTACAGTACAATTATTTCCACTTTGACACTCTCAATTCTCAAAAATTATCGGGAGAGATCGGAACTACAAATGATACGAGATACATTGCTGCATATTCATAACTAGCTTTTACCCGCGGCTTCGCCCGCGTGGAATTCGGTTATGAATTCGGTTATATTGCGCTTCTTAGTTTTCCCGTATATATAGAGTTTAGAGTTTTTAAACCAAAACTGCGTGGTAAACTATATTATATGTTTTACGTTGGAGAGCAAAAACATGCAAATTTTGGGCACTGGATACCCGGGAACACGCTACATAGAGCTGGCCATGCGAAAAACAATGCTTTTCTAAGTGTACTCCAGCAACCCTTAGAGTTTGACCTTGTGCTTTATTAATGGTCATAGCAAATGAAACCCTTATAGGAAATTCAAGTCTTTTAAACTGAAATGGGAGGTCTGCTTGCTCCTCAAGTCTTTGTTGGCGCTGAGATGGTAGCTCAGCAGCTCTCGAAGCAGCTTGACGCTCTGTTTGTTCGCGCCTTCTTATTTCAGCATGAAGAGACGATTCTTGAGATCGGGCAATTTTCATTGTCCGAGCTTTAGATGAGGTGCTCGACAAATTAGATTTCCGTTTGCGAGGCATTGTGAAAATAGGATGAGTAAACTAAAAACTATAAACCTAAAGTATAATCCAAAACTAAACTCTAACGACCTAAACGATGAACAACGCGACTTAATTACCTATCGAAAAAACAATAACTATTTTGGTTAACTACCTAGAAATAAAGCACTTAACTAACCTAACTATTATACAGCTACTATTTTTTTTAATCAACCTAAACGATGAACAAAGCGACTAATTACCTATCAAAAAAACAATAATTACTTTAGTTAGATGTCTACCTAGAGAAATAAAGTAACCTATATAACTATAACTGTGCTATAACTAACCTTACGGATACCTAACCTAACCTAACTTAACTATTATACAGCTACTGCCTAAACCTCAATTCTATTTACAAACAAAAAATATTTATAAAACTAACTGAAAAAAAACTATAGTGAAATTAGGTTAAACAGCAAATAAATGAGTCGAAAAGTGCACCGAATAAGTATAGGTAGCGTATGAGCTATAGGTTAAAGCGCGAGATGTCATTCCACTACTTACGCATCTTAGAAAACACAACGATACCACGTTTTAAAAACCACCAAGCGCCATCTATCGCATACCTTAAGAACTAAATAGCGTAACTGCTAATACTTTATACTTATTTCAGTATATTTGTCATATTTGTACGTAATAATCTACTTTTTTGAAATTTCTTCACTTTTGTAAACCCTCTGGAACAGTATTATACCAGGATAAAGGGTAGGTAAATAATAACAGAAGTTTTTGCAAAGAAAATTACTAAGTACACAGGATTAGTAGATGTAAAAAACCAGTTTAGAAGATAAACCAAATTCCTCATTTTTGGGGATTAATTATCATATCATTTACCTTCTAAGTTTACATTGTGTATATTCGTATGCAAAACATAACTTTGTTTTAAACTACACACAGCGCCATCTATCTCCGAACTAACAATATTTTTGCTTTCCCTCGGGAAAATCAAACTTTTTCGGGATAAAAAGTACCCTATTATTTAATCTGGACTTCTAACTTTACGTCTGCAAAATTTCAAAGCAATCGGTTCAGTAGTTACGGCGTGAAAGCGGAACAAACATACAAACAAACTCACTTTCCCATTTATAATATTAAGTAAGGATAAGGATATCCTATTAGGAAAAATATATATAAATCACCTGCCAAGATGTAATTTTTACAGTAGATCTATGAATGACACACAATGATCTTAGATGAATTGATGACACAGATGTGGCTTGCTTTAATTATTACATCGCATTACTAAAAACACAAATATGAAATTTGTACAAGGGAATCTATCTCTTTAAAATCATTTTTTGTAATAGTTACTAATTGTATATTTATAATGAAATCATACAATCTCAATCACTTTCACTGTCTGAATTAGAGACATTGATAATAAAACTGTCACTAAACACATCCAGCTTCTCTTCTTCGTTTAAAAATTCGTCTTCGCATTTAATGCAATGATTGCAAACTTTCATCCATTCTTCAGGTCTCATTATATCAATTTTTTTTTCTATCAATAGCTTTTTATAGTGTTTTATTCATATGTATATATTTTGAAGCAACTTATCCCTTTAATTGTGCCCATATATTTTCTATGGGATTAAAATCTGGGTGGTACGAAGGCAAACGAACTGCAGTGTATCCATACTCTCCCAAAACTTTATCCAGATTAAAATCGAAATAATTTTCTTTAGGACGTTGTATAACTTCATAAAGTTAAGGTTTTTTGGCACCGGCTATAAAAGGAATCTGGTGCCTTTCTAGCCAAGTAATCATATCTCCTTTTTTGGTATTTGCATGTGGTAGTGTGTCCACAACTTTATTGTGGTACGATGCATTATCAATCAAAATAACGCTATTTTATGGTAAATTAGTAATCAATTATTTTCGCAACTACTTCACGTATTTTTCCGCTTCATCTCTTTATGATAATCTCTTTCAGGGTCCGCCAACTGATCTAGCAACAGAGCTCCAAGCACGAAACCCTTTTCGTTACCCTTGTGTTAGCGATTATAAATCGTTGACCTTTGGAAATGGGTTGTTTCATCACTTTATTAGCAGAATCCGTCCAACTTTTGGCTTTTTAATGTGTAGTGTGAATAAATGATTCGTCTGTATAAACGATATTTTACCAGCAGCTCTTAATTTCCGAATTCCTCTCTGGGATTTGATTCTCTTTAACCGAACGTCATGTTTCCCCATTTAAATTTTACGATTATTCTCTGTTGTTTCGAAATCTGAAACCCCATATCTCGAATGATATTTCGCAAAGTAGAAATTTAACCCTTGAAGTCGATGTATTCTTTTAATATTTTGCGTAATGACTTGAGAGTAGGTAGTTGTGTAAATCTGTCATGGAAATTGTAAACCATTCGCCCGTTCGCCGTATTACATAGTAATCGAAATCATCCAAATTGAGCTAGTATTTCATGTTTGGTTTTTCTTGAGCCTTGGTATTTTCTTTATCGCATTGAGCGTTATTTTCCCTCAATACATTCCTTACTGTTGTTTTACAATTACCCGGGATTGACTGTCAAGCTTTTTACCTTGTTTAATATACAAAACCAGACTAGACTCAACTGCGGACATGACCAAATTTATTTTCAACATAAAACCATATAAATTAATTATAAATAATTTCATTCAATGCTACTTTGATTTTGAAAGCTAACCCGTCTCATAAAATATTGGTTAGAGTCTATTAGAATATTTAGAATATGAAAGAATTTTCAATACTTAGAATTTTATATTACCGTTCTCGAATATATATATATATATATATATATATATATATATATATATAATACACACGTCAAATGTACCTTATTTATGTGACCTTGTTTAATTACCATACACAATGAACCGTACAGCGAACACCTTATACATTTACATAATTGTATATTCGATATTTGCGCCTCCATATAAAAGGATAATATCAAATGACAAAATAAATACAATATCTTCATAATAAAAATAGAAATAGCAAATAAAAAAACCTACACTCTGTGATCATAATATGTGAGTCATACCGGGAGTCCGGAAACACACACATAAATATCTGTATGTCCTATACTGTGCGGGAATCGAACCCGCCAATACGACGACTACACCAACGCGTCTTCTTAATATCTTTATTTACTATCACATAATATCATATATCATTGTTAAAAAGCTTATTAAACATAAAAAGAGTCTAATAACAGAGATGTAACCAACGGCCATATCAGCCGTATCAATTATATCTCCTGAAGCCTCGAACTACAGAGGCTTCTGTGTCCACTTAATAACTATATCGTATTTTTTTATGTAATACCTCTAGTCTGATCATCAATAATTACATACTCGTACTACCGTCTCTACGGTTATTGTTTTTTTTTTTTCGTATAAAATAACTATGTAAGAGTTTTTAAGACATAGAAATGAAAAGGAAAGAGTTATTTATGACTGCTTAAAAATAAATGACTAAATGAGAAATATCGATAAAGCGATTCATATAGGGTTGCCAGGTCGCTAAATCTAATATCCGGACAGACCAGCCAGTTTGGCCGGACATTTGGGTAAATAGGCCGGACACCCTACAGGCCTACATTATTGAGAATTTTTTGTCCCAGTATTAATAGGTACTATCAATCAAGTAATCTTGTTAAATTGTAATAATCCTAACAAAAGCCGGACAAGCCGGACACCGTTTATTTTGGCCGGACACGGAATCAAAAAGCCTAACTATGTCCGGCTTTATCCGGACGCCTGGCAACGCTAGATTCATATTTGAAGTTAAGAAAGAAATCACAAAAAAAAAAAATTCCTGCATGTCATACTACAATCTGAAAAATATTTCCTTTCAAAGATGCGTTAAGTAAGAATAATGCATATTAAACCATTGAAGTAATATGTACTTTAGACCTCAATGTATTAAGCTAATAAACAAAGGCAGCTACAACAATCGGTCAAGTCAATTCATTGGTTTTTACAGAAGACATCTTAAATTTTTGATCAATAATGTCAATAAACCGTCAATTAATATCGAAATCTATCAAAAAAACCTTCAAGTTTTTAGTTTTCACTGACATAGCATGGAGAATTAATAGCTCATTAAAAAATTTCTATCGAACTGAAGTTATCAGAGGTAATTTGAAAATTTAAAGATAACACTATAAAAAACCCCCAAGTGTTAACAATTATCATAAAAAAATATTTATTTAGTATTCGTATAATCCGCCAACCCGCAGTGGAGCAGCGTGGTGGATTAAGTTCCAACCCTTCTTCCCCATGGAGAAGAAGCCTTCGCACAGCAGTGGGTGGTTAACAGACTGATACAGTATTCGTATATACGTGTGTTTTATATGGTTTATTTATCCTTAATTAAACAAGAAAACGAGGCAAATGTTCCATAATATAAGATCATCATAATTACAAACAATCGAAATAATATCATATTTACGATGTTCACGACCTCTTTACGCATCTCCATGAGCTCGCGCTAGTCTCTGTGACATATTGTTATTATAGAAAGAATCAATCGTGGGTTTAGCTAGGAAAGAGAGGCAAAGATATGCCAGAAATAGAACAAGAAAGAAGAAGCATTAATATGGACGTTAAATAAACAGCATTTTACATCATACGGTCTCGTTTTATATCTCATTAAATGACTGTAGTTTATTCATCTGAAAGGTAGATAAAATAAATCCTAGATGCACTAATGACTATTACACAAGGCAATAAATACCTTTTACAGAAGACATCTTAAATTGTACACAACACAGAACAAATTTTACATACCATGAACTTTCCTCCTTATGTACTAGACTCCTTCGAAAGATCCGTGACCTGTTTTCAGTTTGTGCAAAATTAATGAGGAGAGAAAAGCGATGGGAATAAGAACGATTGAATTTCTTGAATCCTTATAAGAGAAAGTACTAGATAAAACATAATATTACTAATAAATGCTGAAGAACTTTTTTATTTATATGAAGAAATCTTAGAATTTACCACGAGGATTTACAAAAAAAATAATTTTTCTTAATTTTTTAATTAAAATAGCTGTTAAACATCTCACCGGGGCTCAGTAATCCTAAATATTAAATTCTGACTAATATAAAAAAATAAATCTGGTGAAAATGCAAGGGGATGAGTAGACTAAAGTCTTATGTACCAAATATCCATAACGAAATACAATCAAAACTCAAAATTATGTACAGAATCATATCTACTACAACTAAAGCCACGTACAAATATGCCTCAATTTTATGATAGTTCAACAGCGTTATAATTGACAAATAGCTTAACACGCTTTATTTCGTAATTAATTTGTGTTTAAAACATCAATAATGATTATTTGTTTTCCATTTCACGGTTAATTAATTAGTTACCGAAACATTTGTGTAACCAATATTCACATTAAACACATACACAGCCTAAGAAGATGTAAAAGATAATTAATTTGCTTTTTTTTTACTGAAAAAAACACTCACAGTTTTTTATTCTTATTCCTACGTTCTCCATAGCTTGAGTATAGAAATTTTTATTTTATGAAACATTATTACCATGTTGCATAAAACTAAATTTCTTGAAATATATAATGTAACTAGCGGCCCGCCCCGGCTTCGCACGGATATTTAACTAAAATTTCAAAAATTATAAATTTATATCTTTTATCTCCTACACCTGCGTCGATACTCGAAAATATTTTATAACAGACGGATTGAGTTGTCAAACATGTCAAAATAAAATGTAATTTAAATCAAAAGCACTAAGGAGTATTGATATCAACTTCGAAGCAAATAACTTTCAATACCCTTTTAACCCCGTTAGGGGATGAATTTCGATAAAATACGAAACACGTCTTCAGTCAATTCTGTTAAAGAATATTTATGCAAAATTTGAAGTAGATTGGACCAAGGAATCACGTTGTCCCATACAAACTTTGCCTCCCTTTTTCATCCCATTAGAGGTAGAATTTCGTTAAATCCGTTCTTAGCTGACCTCTACTCGGCAAAAAGAATATCCCTACCAAATTTCAAGTCTCTAGGTCTTATAGTTTCAGAGATATCGTGATGAGTGACTATATCTATAGAAAGTCTTTTAGATATATATATAGCAAAAATCCTATGTAAATTGTATCAGTAGTTTTGGAAAATATTGTATACATAGAGCTTAACACGCGTGAGTACAAAATACATCTTAATACCTTTTAAAAATAGAAGTTAAAAAATAAACGACTATTTAGTGTCTATTCCAAATCGCGTTATTTAAAATAGATCACGTCACGTCAATCGATACAACGCACCGCTGCGTAACACTGCATTTGTGACCGAATAATTTACACTGCATTGCGTCACAAAACAAAGAATTAATAAACACTACGTTTAAAGAATATCTTTACAGTACGTCATTACAGCTCAATACATACAACTTATTAACTATAACAACTGTTCATTAGAATCACGATTCATTGGAACGTTTTAAGATGAAACCTGATTTGGTTAGCCCTGTTTTGATTTTTAATATTATACGAGACTTAAATGTCACAATAAAACAAGGCTTGACACTGTTTTGTCAAAATTTAACGCAGATGTAATCGTAAGTCGAGAGAAAATTAATTTCCATACATTTCCATTAAGCTACAAAATAAACTATTGAGCAATCTTTTTAGACATTTTTAGACATTTTTTTGAAAGAAAGAAATTTAGAAAGCTTTTTAGAAATTTTTTAAATGTTGATATTTAGGACTTGTGAAGTTAGTAGGTCCGTGGTAGCGACGAGACTCGAAAGTACCAATATACACTTATTTGCAAAAAAAACGGGCGGTTTCGATTTTCTTCCTGGCTGAAAAAAATAAAATACCAAAAAGGTTTTAATCATTTGAACATGTTACAGGCCAGTTATAAAAGTGCCATAATGTTTATAAGAGTACATTCCAAATTCAAATTTTTGACTGAGCCTGGTTTTCAAAGAAAATAACTTTTAACTACATTTTGTGGCGCGAATTCCCTATAGTTAATATCGACTCTAATTAACTTTTTGTCAATTTTTATTAAATTATCTGGTGTCCTTGACATTTAAAAGTATTGTTATTGCTGTTTAGCAATCTCGAAAATGGTAGATAAAGTGATAAAAGCGAGCAAAATTATTGCGCTGCTTGAAGAAGGTTGCAGTCAATGCTTCGTGGCTCAGAGGCTAAATGTGAGTCGGTCGACAATTCAAAGGACCTGGCAGCGCTATCAAGAGACCGGTTCCGTCAAGAGAAGGCCTGGTTCTGGCAGAAAGACATGTACCGAACCACGGGATGATCGTTTTCTAGTTAGTCAAGCGTTGAGAAATCGCAAATCTTCTTATGTGGACCTCAAGAACACCCTCGAAGAAGTAAGAAATGTGCAAATTAGTCTATGGACGGTCAGGAGGAGGCTTCTTGCTGCTAATATACACAGTCATCGCCCGGCACGCGGCCCTAAATTACTCCGTGGACATCGAGTTGCCAGGCTTAGCTTCGCTCGAAATTGTGTGTCATGGACTCATGAAGACTGGGATAGGGTATTGTTCTCCGATGAAGCCAGGATATCTCTGCATGGTGAAGACCGACGTCGGCGAGTGCTACGTAGACGAGGAGAACGCTTTGCAGAGGCATGTTTTGAAGAAATCACACCTTATGGAGGGGGCTCTGTTACGTTTTGGGCAGGAATAAATTCTATGGATCGTACGGAGTTAGTCTTCATCGAAAACGGTACACTGACTGGACACCGATACATAACGTAAGTTCTAATTCCTTATGCACAACCCGCTCTAACCGCTCTTGGCGAAAACTCAATTTTTATGGACGACAACGCTCGCGCCCACCGGTCAGGCGGTGTGGATGCGTATATGCTAGAAGTCGGAATTCGTCGTTTGGACTGGCCAGCTAGAAGTCCGAACCTCAATCCCATAGAGCATGTCTGGGACGTTCTGAAGCGACGAGTGAGATCAGTGCAGCCGGCTCCGCAGACCATTAGAGAGCTAAAGAATGTGATTACCGCGGAGTGGGAACGTATTCCCCAAGAAACCATAAAAGATATACTCACTAGCATGCCCAGACGAATGCAAGCTGTGATTTCAGCAAGAGGGGGTCACACTCAATACTAAACTTTTATCTGCTTTTAATGTATTCAAGAAAAACAAACAAATTAACGCGTTTCATTTTTATTTAGCGAGCAGGTACAATCATAGTGTTTTGAACTTAAACATTATTTCTTAATAATTTAATTAAAATGTTATGATAAAACTGATGAAAACTATTCCTTCCTAATTAATTTATAAAATTCTGAGGATAACAATACCTAAAATTGTCAAACAAACTAATAGTAACTATAAAATAGTTCTTTGCTTAAGTGCCCGTTTTTTTTGCAAAAGAGTTTATCATATTATAGATAAATTAGCTCTAGAAATCCCAGATGGATTGGACCTTTTTAACTTATATTTAATCTTACCACTTTTCATTTAAGTTCCGCTTGTTCTATCGAATGACATATTCTGCAAAACCCAGTAAGGGATTATATAAAGTATCTTTACCGGCGACCCAGACTTAAAACGTTATTCCAACAAAGGATTTTGATAAGGTCTTGTCTATAAATAAACAATTGAGCACGACTTCCAGACACAATAAGCTCATTCTGCATGAATAGGAACGGTTAATAATAATAATTACCATAATTTAAAATTGTACAAAAAGCGGGGTATGTAACAATTAATTCATTATTCGGACACCCACCACCTCAGTCCCCCGAGATCTCTGTAAAGGGTCCGAAACGTCGGGAAATAATTTAAAATATTTTTAAACTCTAAAGTTTTAAATAAACGCGATAAAATCCGATATAGACTTTTAATTAAATACATTTTGGAAGATTTTTTTTAATAATAATACATAAAACTTTATTGTGCTTGAAAACAAAGCTTAACATTGTTCTAAGGATTTGTTACCCATTTTTCCTGCATTCTAAGCACGTTTCAGTAACAATGTCATATTATTACTGTTATAACGTAATGGTAAATACCTTACCATTTGATTGTACCCTTTACTATTGACTCTGAACTCCAACGAATTATTATCATTTTTTTCTATTGAGATTCGCGAATATCAATTAAGTTCTGTCCGCATTTATAGTTATTGCTCTGCTCCCAAATTTGTTATCTCAATAATTTATAAGGGCCATTATTAATGAGGCTCTCTTATACAAAAAAAAAAATCTTATATAAATTAGGACTAGAAAGATAATGAACCTATTTTTCTACGTGTTTATAGCCTATCTTTATTTAGATTAGATAGATCAGGGAATGATTGTCTATATTTCACTTAATTAATATAAAATAAATCTTATGAAAAATTTTAATCTATGCTGACTGAGTTGAACTGAATCAGTCTGTAAAAACCACTGCTGGGCAAAAGACCTTTTCTCCATATAGTGGAAGTGTTGTAACCTAATCCATCACGCTGCCCCACTGCGGGTTGGAGGATAATTTCCCCAACATAAGTAACGATCGCTATAACCATAAATAAACAATGGGGAATAAATTTGTACAAATACAAATATCTTCCCCGAGCGGGAATGAAACCCGCGACCGCTGGCATTAAGGCGACTACACGCACCACCACGCACCACTATACCGGAACGATTGTCTGACAGCAATAGCGTATTATGTCTGTGGTCTCCTTCCTCAATACGAGCAATGCCGAATATGGTCTCCGTCAAGTACTTATTTGTTTGTTGAAAATAATACATAACGGCATTTTTTAAATGTTTTCGAAGTCTTAAATATAACGTCACTAATATCTTAATTTTACTACAAAATTAACAAACAATTATTACAATGTCACAAGACCTAATATTGGAGCAAAACACTTATGTCTACATGCTTATCTAAACAGTTGTATCTAATTAAAATATCTACAATCTATGAAATTTATGACTACCTATTACAGGGAGGAATTGTAGGTTAATCTAGCAGATAGCAAATATATGTATATATCTCATTATTCATTAGTCATCAGACATGTTTCTCGTTTTCTTAAAATTTTGTTCTTTACTGCTGAGCAAGAGATAAACTTAAAGGAAATTAGCACAACATGTTTAAACATTGACACTGGTGGGTTCCAACACTAGTTGTTTTCAAACATACCTTTACGTATTGTGAATGGTACATACCACGATATACTTTTTATAAATTTTCTAAATGTTGATATTTAGGACTTGTGAAGTTAGTAAGTCCGTGGTAGCGACGAGACTCGAAAGTACCAATATTATCATCTATACTAATATTATAAAGAGGAAAACTTTGTTTGTTTGTTTGGTTGTAATGAATAGGCTCAAAAACTACTGGACCGATTTTAAAAATTCTTTCACCATTTGAAAGCTACATTATCCACGAGTAACATAGGATATATTTTATTTTGGAAAAAATAGGGTTCCGTAAGATATTTGGGTTTTTCGGACACAAGGTGTAAGAAATTAACCAGAAAAGTTACTTATTTTGCGTACGCTGCCTAAACTATAAAAGATAGATCCATAAAATGTTCCAATTAATTGTAGATCTTATAAATATCTACAATAAAGTCCGCGACACACTATACCTATCTATGTCGAGTGAGGCACAACAACCATTTTTTTATTTAAAAATCTTGAATTTCTTGGACTACATTTAAACGCGTTTATTTTACTCATGCTATTAATCCTTATCAAAATAAATTCATTTCATCACTAAGTACAGTTTATGTAGATAATATTTGGTCTTTGAATGATTAAAATTGGACGTTTGGTTTTGAAGTTATGGCGAAATTAAAATATTACGATTTCTGCTGCACGGGCCGTTGCGAAGAGCGGGGGCGTCACCAAGGCTGGGGTACGCGTGCGGGAAGGGCATAGGATACTTTTTATCGCGAAAATAAGGGTAGAAGGGGTTGAAATAGGGGACGAAAATTTGTATAGAAGTTCCTAATTGTCAAACATAAAAATAAATCATGTAAGATTGTTCAATTGTTTAAGACAAAGACAAAAAAGCGTGCACGGGGAAAGGGGGGGGGGGCGTATCGGGCAGTAGGCTTACATGGTAAGCCTACTGCCCGATACGCGATATAGCCGAATTCCACGCGGGCGAAGCCGCGGGCGGAAAGCTAGTACTATAGATAAATTAGCTCTAGAAATCCAAGATGGATTGGACCTTTTTAACCTATATTTAATCTTACCACTTTTCATTAAAATTCCGCTTGTTCTATCGAATAACATTTCTATTCTGCAAAACCTAGTAAGGGATTATATAAAGTGTCTTTACCGGCGACCGAGACTTAAAACGTTATTCCAACAAAGGATTTTGATAAGGTCTTGTCTTTGAAATGTAACAATACAGAAACATAGTTAATCTATCCTACGTCCTTAAGCCCTGTTTCCGAAACTATTGTTCTCCCACCTGTGTTCTTACAAATCTATTTCGAGATAGAAAAATAATGTTATATATATTTCAATACTAGTTTTTACATTTCGTCGCCCCCACCGA
This sequence comes from Euphydryas editha, assembly GCA_036937285.1. Classification (NCBI taxonomy): domain Eukaryota; kingdom Metazoa; phylum Arthropoda; class Insecta; order Lepidoptera; family Nymphalidae; genus Euphydryas; species Euphydryas editha. Next base: position 18,225,917 of record JAUPFZ010000010.1, read on the forward strand.
ATAAACCCGTAACAGCAAAAAACAAATTTTTCAGGAGAAGCAAAAAACCGTATTTCCTTAATAACTTTAAATGTTTTTAATCTACAAAAATAAGTTTTATACCAAAACAAAGCTATTTAGTTTTGCTATTATTGCATATAATTTACTTTAATTTATTCATGCAGTTACTAGAGTTATTAAGAAACAAAATTATTACGGAAATTAAAAGCATACACCTTTCACAGTAATGTCCTTTACGATCCTATTCGTGTGAAATGATATAGAGACCTTTATCAGTAAGATTGTATTACGATTTTATTTTTACTTAAACTTCCATCAACTGCTGTAACGCGTTATACTAAAACTACTAAGCAGAAAAGTTTGTTACTGGTAATGGATTGTAACTTGCTTTTTCGTAAAGTATTTTATACAACTACTGTCACTGTATGATACTGTGAAAATTTATAAAAAAAAATAATACCAAAATATCAAGTAACAGCAAGAATAATATCGTATTTGCTCTTACGATTATACTGAGTAAATATTTCTCCCGCGAATAATATTGCTATAGTATTTTACCATTTGAGCTACTTCAAAATATTTACTCAATGTGCATTAAGGTATTTTTCGTATAAAATATCGTCTGTGTAAAGTAATGGAAAAAGCCGGTATGAAAAAATTATCTCCGTAAAGGACATTAGTAAAAATCTTAAAAAAAATCACTAGGTGTAATAGGTCCTGTAGATGCCAAATTTGAGAATAAGCAAGAACCCCGTAAGAGCGCCTTACGGGATTATTCGGTGGGGACGACGATATATTACTTTAATAAATACATTTTACGTATTGCAATATTATCTTATTTGTATAAAAATTGCAGTTCTTTATTTGTAATCACATTTTTCACAACGTTGCGTTTTAATATAAGTTTTTAGAGTTCCTACGAAAACATGTTCCTAACTAACTAAAAAATAATTGTGCAAATATGGGCAAACAATTATTAAAAATTGTGACTATCAAACTAAAATATAACCTGTTTTTGGAAGGAAAAAAATTAATATCTATTTGGGGGTAAAAGTAATAGAAATGAAAAAAATTATTAACTATATATAAGCTAAAATGCTAGTCCCTAAAAATGCCTTCAATTAACATGTGGTGCGTCTGTTAGTACGAGAACATGCGCAGTTCTACCGAGAAGCCATTTATTAAAATTGGACGGTGCCAAATACAATAAAAATATAAAACTAAAATTGTTTCACCATTCGATTTTAAAAATATGAAATAAATAAAATATATTTAAAAAAAAAAAGATTAGGGAAAAAATCATATTAAATATCAATAAAAGTATTAACTGTAACTGTGGCTCTATAAAAACAAAAAAACTGAAAGCTTCGGGTTCCCTTACTATTTAAAAATCAAAAAAATTGTAACAGCGAACGAGTTTATTATTTGAGGAATTTATTATTTGATCATTCAACAGTATTAGTTCAGATTTAAACTTGCGACTTTTGTTACGGTCTACATTTTCATCCCACATCTCTTTTCATAAAACACTCATAGTTACTGAACATCACGACTTATGTACTAATGATACTATTACTGTACTAAAATGAACAAGTTACTGTACTAATGATACTGATGCTACGTTACTTAATTACGTTTAATATACGTTATTAAATTACTAATAAAAGCGAAATTACAATAAGTATTTACATGTAAATAATAACAAATAGGCTTTTAAAAAAATTTATACATTAACAGCTATTATTTCGCTGATTTACTCTATAACATACTGACAGACTCGAGCGGTAGGTTAATTAAATTTATTATTATTGTGTTTAATAAAGTAAATACAAAATGCTTTCGACAAACACCGGTCGGTGACTTTCGAAGTCCGAACGCGCCGGACTCCAAAACAATTTAATATTCCGGGACACGAGACGTCCCGAAATCCGAACCCTATTCCAAACCCACTTTCTGCTTTAACTACTTTTTTACGTTTATTTAGTTATATCGTCATATGTTTACATTTCCACATTTTCTGATTATTATATGTTTTACTATGTTGTTCGAGCGTGCTATTTTATGAGTCTTCCCTTCTGTTGTTTTGTCTCTTTTATTTGGTATATATTGTAGTTTTGTCTACATTCTTGATGAAGAGTACACTCGTATTCAGGGCCGGATTTAGAGTTGTGGAGGCCCGGGGCAACAGAAGAGTCGAAACCCCTTGAGCTGAAATTGAATTTTTTTTCTTTTTTTGAAAAAAAAATAGTTCGTCCCACCCCCGAATCGCTGATTCTTATTCCATCGGGGTATATGTATTCCTAAAAGAAAAGTCGTCACCGATAAAAAAAAGTCATCACCTATTCCTATTCCTAAAAAAAAGGTCGTCCCAACTCCGGGCCACTCTAACTCGGTCGGCTCTATTGTGGAAGCCCCTCTTTTGTGGATGTTGAGGCCCCCTCTTATGTGGGGGCTCGGGGCAGCTGCCCCGCTTGCCCTCCCCTAAATTCGGCCCTGCTCGTATTTCATTAACCCTCAAGAAACCTTTTTTTTATTATAGGAAAGATAATAAAACGTGGTTTCGACGTGTACTCATTAAATGCACAAAGGAGATGGAAACGATTCCATATATCCTTGGGCCAGGATGTAATGAAAATAAAATGGTATTAATTAATGCATTTAGGCTTATGGGTCCCTCGTTGAAAATTCTCTATATTTTGGCTATCTGAGAGCAGAGTTATTAGATGTTTTGTAAAAGTGAGGTTATGTTACAATGTCTACTAAAAAACCCGATCACTAAGTTCTTAAAGCACTAATGTTTATTAATGAAGAATGTTTGAAAACTCATTACAGATATCAATAACTTGAAAGCATAAATAAATATCAGGAACGGATTTAAACGCCCAGAATTAAAAAAAAACACCTTTGAATGTATTTCATATTTTGTTCTTCTTCTATTATTATTAGGGGGCATCCATAAATTACGTGAGATGTTTTTTTAAATTTTCTGTCCCTCCCTCCCCCCTGGTGAGATGTCGTGAGATTTTATTCAACCCCCTCCCCCATCCCCCAATCTCACGTGAGATTTTTCAAACGTCGTAAAAACGTGTATAACGTCGAAGTATGAATGAAATTATTTTCTTTCGAACGAATTAGTGAATGATCTTAATCGTATTACGCGATTACGCTCAAGATTAAAACTTAAGCATGTACAATCTGGATTAAATGGACCAAAATAGTATAATTTTTTTTTGTTTCAATCAGAAAAAAAATTGCGTGATATTTGCCGAGACTCCCCCTCTCTCCAACGTAAGATTAGATGAGATTTGACTCGACCCCCCGCCCCCCCTTAAACACCTCACGTAATTTATGGACGCCCCCTTAGTAGTATCAATGTCAGTCACCTTTCAAAGCTGTCATTAAAAATATGATTAATTTTAAATTAATACGAAGTCGGTAATAATTTTGGTTTATCAGATATTAATTGATATTTTCGCTATTAATGTAGGTAACTTTATTTAAATACACTTTATTTACAACTTCAATTATGCATCTAAATACCTTAAATTAATTAAGTAGTGCAAACCTATTCCTTTTGAATTCCATATTTAATTAATTATAAATAAACACCTCACACTCAACGGTCAGGATAGGATGTAGGATGTGAATCCTGTGTCGGTGGTCCGGATTCATACACACTACACATGCACAAACGCCCAGACCACGACAATCATCTGTATGGGGTATAAAAACATTTGTCATGTGCGGTTATCGTGCCCGCGACAGCTAGTGCATCAGCCAATTGCTGTGACCACTGCGCTGACGCGTCGTCAATTATAAAAATAACATTATTTTTTAAATAATAATTTAAAAAAAAAAAACGATTACAGCTCCGGTGCAGTAGTAACTGAAGTTCCATGTCTAACATATGTTCCTAATCTACCACAGAGAGCACCTAAAGATATTAATCCCGGTTATTATCATAAACATCTCGGTAGGGAAATAAGCCAGCAACCCGCAGTAGAGCGGCTCATTCGATACTCTAATACAGTGTTTCCCAACATTTATAGGCCATGCCCCACCTTAACATTTCTAAATTTTTTATGCCCCCATGCACAATTTTTAACCTTTAAAATTTTTTTTGTTCCCTTAAATATGATAAGATATAAATGATAAGTTTTAGGAAGAAATCACTATGAAATAGTTATCAAAACATCGTAAGTAGGTAAATTTCAAAACATATAATGAAAAAAAAACTGAAATTTATAGACGTAAGCTGGCAAAAAGATAATAAACCGTTGGACAAGGTATAGCATTGCATTTATATAACCCAAAGCGAAAGGGTTAAAGTCGTGTCGAGTCCATTTTTATTTTGCCCCCTTAACTATCAAATTGCCCCCCAGTGGGGCGTGGGCCCCACGTTGGGAAACACTGCTCTAATACTTTCCTTTTATAAGAGAAGAGACCTTTGTGAGCAATGGGATTTTAACAACCTCTATCAGTACATATTTTATACCAATATAGAGGTACGAATTTCACTTTCATAAATACAAGAATACAAAAAAATGCAACTGAAATTAAAGCGTATCTGCTTTCTGAACAAATAAAAAAAAACTGTTTATATTTTAGAAAAACTAAATGTAATAAAAAAGCAACTACTAATTAAAAAAAAACTAACCTAACCTTAATATACCTTGGCACTAGGTACTATTTTAGAGATGCACATTTAAAAATTAAAAATAAATTTATCAACACATACATATTAAAAAATTTCTAAATAAATATCAAATATAATCAGTTTTGTCGCCATCTAAAATCATGTTCAGTGACCAGACAGAACTACGAACACATTGTCTCATCGGATAACAAAACTGACCTAAATAAGAATCAGGCATCAGATTAACGATCTCCGAAATGTCCTTGACCGTAGCTGTTTAAAACTAAAGAATATGGAGGAGAAGTCTAGCCTTTTCGCCGAGGCCAGTCTGTCGCTGGAGGGATCCTGTTGCCTGCAGATCCGGGACCCTCCAATTAAAGCGGCTGAAGGCTCCCGCAGTGGTTTAGTACGGTATGGCACTCCCAAAGTGCCGAGTCCGACATAGGTCTAAGACTGCCTACCCAGGCGTCCTAGATATCATCCGTAAATGAATTCCCCTGCGACACAAAAAAAAACTAAAGAAAATTAAAAAACATAATCTTGAACATTTTTTTTTTCAGGAAGCGAAGACTGTTTGTATTTGAACGTTCACACTACAAATGTGGACGTGAGAGCATCGTTACCAGTATTTGTATTTATCCACGGTGGGGCTTTCATGTATGGAGCAGGATCTCATTATGACCCGTCGCATTTCATGGACACTGACATGGTTGTAGTCACCTTCAACTATCGCCTTGGACCTCTAGGTAAGATACATTTCATTTGTCATGCTTGTGACTTAAAAATATATAATTACATTTTTTTATATAATTAGTAATAGACTATTAATGTATCAACTTTAAGCGTTGTTTACAATGGCCACGAACGAAAAGAGAATATATCTTAATACAGTCAATATTAATTTTAATGTGTATATTAAGACTTATAATGAACGACGCCAAACAACTACACGCTTAGTTTTATACTTAAATTGTAACTCTAACTAAAAAGCACATTGAATTAATATTTCCCCGCCACATGGCACATGGAACTAGTTTAGTTTTTAATTTTTTATATAACAAAAAGGGTGAGCGGGTAAAACACCGGCTTGCTCATTGCTAAATATTTTTATGTTAAGAATCCGTTAAGGTTAGTATAATAGTTATAGTTAGTATGTGATAAAATTTGACATTTTCTAACAAAAAGTTTACGTGTTACGTTACGTCAAGTAAACGTAACCCATTTCAATTTATGTAAACGTAAGACTTTTATTTAATATATATATATATATATATATATATATATATATATATATATATATATATATATAACTTTTTTTTTCTTCCAATGAGAAGCAATAAGCTATTAATTTACATATCTTCACTTATTAAACTTTATATAGTGTGATTGATAGTATCTAATGCTCAGACACAAAATTTCTTCCTTCTACTATATATATATTATTTGTTTTCGTATTTTAGATTATAAAATGTGTCGTAAAGTCCCTGATACAAAGGTACAAAGTGTTATCTAAAAGACCAATGTGAGTGATAACCCACAGTTGCAACAATAAATAAGATTGATAATCATTATTTATGACTTTCTCTTGTTCTATTTACAAATCTATCTTATCTAATAAAAACATAAAATAGTAATCATTTCGTCTATAATATTAAATAATTAATATTTAACAATCTTGTTAACACCTTTTTTCGATTTCTGGCCAAAGAATTGTTCTTTTAAAGTCTGTTGTCTGTTACACTTATTATTAAACAGTTCTACAGGTTCTATTATTAAAGAGTTCTAAAGAGGTTTTTAGCCTATTTTTTATATTTCACATTTAACAATTTTGTTTATTGATAATATATATGAGGTGCAATTGTATATACATATCTATATTGTTTTATGCTTGAAAAACACGTTATCTTTTTAAGTAATAGTATGGTCTTCTCTAACTCTTAAACCTCTTAGAAGGTCTCTAACGTAAATTAACACTCTAATTTTTATACTACATTGATGTGATTCAAATAACATTTTTAGATATTTAGTTTTAACAATTTTACAATCGCACCACTTTATCAAAATCTACCGATTAGAACCCATATATTATTTTTATTTTTATTTAAAAAAAAATATACAAGTAAATGTTATAACTTATACACTCATTTGCAAAAAAAACGGGCGGTTTCGATTTTCTTCCTGGCTGAAAAAAATAAAATACCAAAAAGGTTTTAATCATTTGAACATGTTACTGGCCAGTTATAAAAGTGCCATAATGTTTATAAGAGTACATTCCAAATTCAAATTTTTGACTGAGCATGGTTTTCAAAGAAAATAACTTTTAACTACATTTTGTGGTGCGAATTCCCTATAGTTAATATCGACTCTAATTAACTTTTTGTCAATTTTTATTAAATTATCTGGTGTCCTTGACATTTAAAAGTATTGTTATTGCTGTTTAGCAATCTCGAAAATGGTAGATAAAGTGATAAAAGCGAGCAAAATTATTGCGCTGCTTGAAGAAGGTTGCAGTCAATGCTTCGTGGCTCAGAGGCTAAATGTGAGTCGGTCGACAGTTCAAAGGACCTGGCAGCGCTATCAAGAGACCGGTTCCGTCAAGAGAAGGCCTGGTTCTGGCAGAAAGACATGTACCGAACCACGGGATGATCGTTTTCTAGTTAGTCAAGCGTTGAGAAATCGCAAATCTTCTTATGTGGACCTCAAGAACACCCTCGAAGAAGTAAGAAATGTGCAAATTAGTCTATGGGCGGTCAGGAGGAGGCTTCTCGCTGCTAATATACACAGTCATCGCCCGGCACGCGGCCCTAAATTACTCCGTGGACATCGAGTTGCCAGGCTTAGCTTCGCTCGAAATTGTGTGTCATGGACTCATGAAGACTGGGATAGGGTATTGTTCTCCGATGAAGCCAGGATATCTCTGCATGGTGAAGACCGACGTCGGCGAGTGCTACGTAGACGAGGAGAACGCTTTGCAGAGGCATGTTTTGAAGTAATCACACCTTATGGAGGGGGCTCTGTTATGTTTTGGGCAGGAATAAATTCTATGGATCGTACGGAGTTAGTCTTCATCAAAAACGGTACACTGACTGGACACCGATACATAACGGAAGTTCTAATTCCTTATGCACAACCCGCTTTAACCGCTCTTGGCGAAAACTCAATTTTTATGGACGACAACGCTCGCGCCCACCGGTCTGGCGGTGTGGATGCGTATATGCTAGAAGTCGGAATTCGTCGTTTGGACTGGCCAGCTAGAAGTCCGGACCTCAATCCCATAGAGCATGTCTGGGACGTTCTGAAGCGACGAGTGAGATCAGTGCAGTCGGCTCCGCAGACCATCAGAGAGCTAAAGAATGTGATTACCGCGGAGTGGGAACGTATTCCCCAAGAAACCATAAAAGATATACTCACTAGCATGCCCAGACGAATGCAAGCTGTGATTTCAGCAAGAGGGGGTCACACTCAATACTAAACTTTTATCTGCTTTTAATGTATTCAAGAAAAACAAAGAAATTAACGCGTTTCATTTTTATTTAGCGAGCAGGTACAATCATAGTGTTTTGAGCTTAAACATTATTTCTTAATAATTTAATTAAAATGTTATGATAAAACTGATGAAAACTATTCCTTCCTAATTAATTTATAAAATTCTGAGGATAACAATACCTAAAATTGTCAAACAAACTAATAGTAACTATAAAATAGTTATTTGCTTAAGTGCCCGTTTTTTTTGCAAAAGAGTTTATAATGTATTAAAATTATTTACTTTAATTTATTTCATTTTATTCATTTTGTAAACAATCAATTATCCTTTATTTTACAAATACATAAGATCCAGTGTAATTTTTTTTTGTTATTGAAATTAGAACTATTTTTGTATTATACGTAATTTAAAAAAAAGCATCTGTAACAGATAATCAAGAAATTTATATCATAACTGGAAGTTGGAACGCTCACTTAATAAAATTGTATATTCAAATATGCACCTTGAAATATTTGACATAAGGTTGACATAACATGTAAAGTGAAAAATCGTTCCGAGCATTTCGTTGACGACTGGTATTTTGTCTCTTTCTTACGAGAGTTGCCTTGAATACATGGTAGAAAGAGATGCAATACCGGCCGTAAGAACGTTTTTTGAGTGCACGTGAGCATTCCAGTTTGTATATAAATTCCTTGCAGATAACACTATCTAATGTTAAAAATTGAACTTTTTTTAAGTTAAGTAAAGGAAAGAATAATCTCAACTAGACAGCACAATGTAATGAAAGTTGAATTACAATTCAGTCATTTTTTTTTACTATCAGAACTATGATCGAAATATACACTTATTACAAAAAATCTGCGTCGGATAACGTAATCAAGATATTTATTCATGATGGCGAACATTTTGTATGGGCCATACAAATGTTGGTTTTGATTTGACTTTTTATGTTTCTTTTGTGCTTGTTTCTGAACACATTAAGTATTTAATATTTGTTAAACCTTATTATAAAATAAAAAAATAAAAAACATTTGTTTGTTCTTAGGTTTCCTCAGCACTGGCGACGAAGTTATACCAGGAAACGCAGGGTTAAAGGATCAGGCTTTCGCCCTTAAGTGGGTTAGAGACAACATTATGATGTTTGGTGGAAACCCTGATAGCGTTACGCTCTCTGGTTGCTCTGCTGGTGGTGCGAGCGTTCACTACCAGTACCTCTCACCTCTTTCCAAAGGTAACATATAAAATTGTGTATTTTTGTTTGAGAATCACACAAAGCTATATAATTGATTATGAGATTTTTTTAATGTGTAATAAAGTCAATTTATCACATTTAAAAACTATTGTCGATCACCATATAGATGATATTTTAAATTGGTAACAAAATTGTTGCTGGTTTAATGGCTTTCAATGGTGCTAGAAGAGCACAAGTGATTTCGACTAGGCGACGTAGAATGGAAAATAACTAAAGATAATAGATAGATAAATTATATACAATTCGGAATTTCGTAAAATTTGTATGTCTGTCTATCTGTTTATTGAAACATGCATCAATATTAAAGTTATAATGTTTAAAATACAAGTTTAAAACTATAAAAGATATTTTATGAAATATTCAATATTTACTTTACTAACACCTTTTTTTTTCGCTGGGAAATGCATTTACGCATCCCGCCGATTCCCGCCACCCGAAGGCGACGGGTATGTGGGACTCGCTGACACGGCAGAACGTGCCAGAATATCGCACTAAAACCCAGCGGTGCCCTCATCGTCGTAGTGGGGCGCCACGGTACTTTAGTAACACCTCCACTTTCAAAACTTATTGTAGTTTTATTGATTGACGAGAACTTGAGCTATGGCGAAAACAATAAATCATATATCCTTCAATATATTTTATCCATACGTCAAATGTATAACGACCGTATCAGTCGTTTTTAATACTAACGATTAAGTTTTGACACAATTTTTAATGTTTTTATGTCATTTATCTATATTATATATGATAAAATGGTAGGAAAGTCAAAACTGTACATTGAATATTTTTTTAAAGAATACTTGGGGTGTGATCTACAATCGATACTGAAGGCAAAAATATAGTTTTTAGAATTTTTGTCTGTTTGTCCGTTTATCTGTATGTATGTCCGGGATAAACTCAAAAAGTACTACATGGATTTACTTTAAATTTGGCATGATTATTATCAAGAAGTCGGGTCAACATACAGGCTACATATTATCATGCTATCACCTACGGGGAACATCTATACCATCAATATGCCATTTCCTCTACCTTAAGGTAATCTCTCATTTCCATTTTTTTTTTTTTTTTGTAATATTGCTAAACTTGGTGTCAAATAAGGAGTTATTATTATTATTATGTCAGAAAGTAATAAATTCGAATAGACAATATCATTCATGTATAAAACGTATGTAATTAACAAACGTATAATGAATTTTGATACAATTTTAGAGGATATTACAACTTTTATCTCTAGTAGACAAACTTGTACCTAGATAGGATAATACAAATAAACAGTAAACAAAGAACAATACTGTCGAATTGAAAACGAACGTGTTCTAAAAGGCTATTAATGCACGTACAGCTATTTAGTCCATCGATCTAGGCTCGTAGACAAACATTTACTTTATCTCGAATGTTATTACGCCTATAGGCCTTACTTACACATAGTATTTATGACTATAACACGCTGTTACTGTTGATAATAATGCCTACCTACAAAAAGTCGTAGCGTGAAGCTTTCGCAGCCTATTGTGTAATAAACAATTATTAAAATTATTACAGTAGTATTAGAGTTCATTGATTACAAATAAATTAACAAATGAAAAAATACATCCATAAAATATTAAATTACACATTACATAAAATATTAAACGTAAAAAATTGAACAGAATCTTTAGTTTCATAATTTTATAATAGATATACAGAATACAGATAACTAACTGCATGTTCTCATTTACGTAAATTGATATATAAAAAAGTACGTTTAAAGTACAATAATAATTATATACAAAGATACTAAACTGAAAGTGCAATGTCCTGCAATCCTTGAAAGAAAGTTTATATTAACATAAGTACCTTAGTAAGAATATATTTACATAAGATTACGTCTTTTATCCATTTACTTAAGAAGTATTTTGTAATTACACAGAATATGTTGAAATAGCACTATCTTTACAGTAATAAACTTTGTTTAACTTTGAAATTAGTCATTTCGCAAATTAAAATACACCATGTTATTTTACTGAACTACAACTGGAGCTGTTTTCGTATTTCGTATAACAAAGGCGACCATTAAATTAATAATTGCTGTTTTTGACAGTTTTAGTATTCTACTAACTCATTTTCTTAAGACTAACATTTATGATTTCCAAAACCACTGGACTTCTTCATATGTATAAAACTTACATATTAAAATCGTTTCAATAAAAGTACTAAATAAAATAAAGTATATAATATGAACTCACCTTATTTATTAATAATTAAGATAAATATTATTACATATAAAATATTTTATTGTGGATTGTTTTTACTCGGAATTTCACGTGAACTTTTCCTTCGCGGCTGGAAACGTGATGATATTTTTTTGTCGAAACCTGAGTGGTCACGTGGAAAACAATTACCAAATAAATTTGTTTGTTGTTATATTCGGTCGGGGGAAAATTTTCTTCGTATTTTATACTCAAATTCAAGACGTTTTTTCAAAGTTTAATTACATTTATTTGTAATATATATATGCACCATTTTGTTCAATAACTTGTTACCATCTTGTAGGTAGTGACATAATCTGTCGGGGCGTCACGGTGACATGCGCCAGCGATCCCGTGGCGTCCTAGTACGACGATGAGGGCACCGCTGGGTTTTAGTGGGTATTTTGACTTCGTAGTCAGCGAGTCCCACATACCCGTCGCCTTCGGGCGGCGGGATGCCTAAACGCATTTCCCAGCGATAAGAAAAAAGTAGTGATGTAATCTAGTTTCTGTATTAACATTGGGATTTTTGATTTAAAAAAAAATGCGACAGGTAGTTTTCTCTTGATGTTCACCTAACACTACCCAAGGAATTCTGAGGAGACCGAAACAGGTGAAAATCTCAGTGTACAAAGTCAGGACTATATTATAGGTTTATTATTGGTTTGTGATGTCTGTGGTCTGGCGTTATCATGATGAAAGACCACTCCTTTTTTGTTGAAAAATTCCAACTGTTTTTTCTCAAGTTCTAGCTTGTCTCACTAATTGTTGGCAGTAGAGATCCTAATTCAAATACTTTTTCTAAAATGGTATCAAATTTATCCGTACGAGGGCAACCAGAACGAGCTGCATCTTTGACATCAAAATTCTAAGACTGAAAACGCTTGAACCAAGTTTGTGCCACTCTTATTAACACATTAGTCTACAAACGTCACTAATTTTTTTCGCTGCTTGAGTCGCATTTTTCCAATAAAACTTCAGAACGTATCGAATATCTTCGTTAGATTCATTCATTCTGACGAACAGAAAAACAATTGAAAAATGGCGGGAAAGTGTTTTTTACTTTTTCTTTTTCTTAATGTCCTATATTTATTTATATTAAAACCAGCCAGACAAACAGTACAACCAGAGAGGTTGTTCTTCAATTTTATACATGCAAAAAACGAAAAACTTTTTCATCGACCTATTATATTTTAAATAAAAGTATAATGTTGTCTTAGATTACAATAAAGCGTATTTTAACAAAAACGACACGAAAAAAATAAATAAAATCTTATTACTCATTCAAATTTTGTTTATAAAGTTTAAATATAGGTAACATATTGTTTTGCTTTAATTTTAACAGGCACATTCCACCGTGGTATCTTATTCAGTGGTTCAGCGTTATCATCTTGGACTCACTCAGTAAAACCAGCAGAGAAAGCAAAAACCCTAGCAGATATTGTAGGGTGTCCCACGGGCTCTAGCAAGGAGATGGCAGACTGTCTCAAGTACAGACCTGCACATGTTATCGTCAATGCCCAAATTGAAATGTTGGTGAGTATATTTTTAACTTTAAGCCTTTTTATGTTTACTAGTCATAATCAAAAGGTAAATATAAATATTATAACACAAAAGTTCGTGAGTAAAAATTTAATGATGTAAAATTAACTTTTTTTTAATTAAAAAAAATAAAGTGTTTCATCTAATAATAATAATAATAATATGTAAACAGTAGAAAACCTGAATTAATACTGTTAAGGGGCCCGATAGCGTTTCACTGATTTCACTTAAAAATAAAACTACCGGGTTGAACTGCTGGTTAGTCGAGATTTATTGCACTAAATTAAACTAAGATTAATGGTGAGGCTTGTTTCGCTCAAAAAGCAAACATCAATACTCAATCCGATTCTCCATACAATTCTCAATACACAGTTTGTATCTTATTCTAAGACTTCGATGTTAACTAAAGAATAGCGAGATTTAATTCATTAGTGACGCCCTCTTGTAATGAATAGAAAAACTATACGTACTAATTATATTAAAATGGTCATTTTTTTTTTATCGCAGGGGAATCCATTTACGGATGATATTAAAATGGTCATGAACAAATACACAGATTACACTATATCTCAAAATTTCCAATTGATCGCGACTTGTAAATATAAAACCACGAGGCGCAGCTATTACGACCGTTCTGGTTTAGTGGTGCGAGTAGTCGCCTTAACGACGACAACCGCGGGTTTAATTCCCTCTCGAGGCAGATATTTGTATTTATTTTCCCACTCTGCCTACCCCCTACCGTGCCTACGAGAGGACGTAAAGCAGTTGGTCATGCTTGTTATCACAGACACCAGGTGTCTGTGATAACTATCAGGTCCTGATAACGATTGTTACTCATGATAGTGAAAGTGGAGCAGCATGGTGGATGAAGCTCTAGCCCTTCTACTATAGGAGAAGAGGTATTTTCCCAGCGGTAGGACGTTTACAGGCTGATTCATTTCAACTCCAGTTTAGCATATCAGTTGTTAAAATCCTGCATTTAGTAGTAGTACAACATACATACATACAACTTCTCTCTCTCTCTCTCTTTGTCTTTCTTACCAAAAATCTTAGCAATAGCTTTTCGAGGACCTCTTCTCTTTAACGTCATAGATACATTTGTGCTATAGCTAAATGCGATTTTAATATACATTTTGTTTTAAAATTAAAAAAAAATCAGCAATAATTAGGGATGAATTTTAAAGTTACGGTATGCGTCCGTCGAGTTTTAACATTTTCGACCTTTCATTTTGTGCCGTGCAAACATTGCGTGTTTTGTTCTGTTGCTTATAACTTTCATGATATATTGTTTTATTTCATTTTTGTATTTTATATTATTTATTTATTACTGTGTCTGTAAACAGTGTGTATTTCAGTTCAAATTTTAACTCATTTATAAACTTACAATCGTACCTCAGAATATAATAGTAAGTATTTTTATACAGGAATGGAAAGTCCACATGTTCACACCATTCACACCAACCACCGAAGCTCCAGGCACACGAGATCCATTCCTAAATCAGTACCCGTACACCGCGAGTCAGGCGGGCTATATGAAGCCACTGCCCCTTATCGCTGGAGTCACGTCTGAGGAAGGATTGTACCCTGCTGCAGGTAATGTTTATATAAAAACAATATGTGCAGGTTGTCACATATATAATATTTATTAAAAATATTATTTTCAAAACTCGATCATATAACACGTCATCAATATTGATTTGAATTATTTATAACTAAATCTATTTATAATATTCTAAATTACTGGAAGGAAAAATTCCGAAAATAATTTTCCGTTTATCTTTTAAAAGATAATAACAATCTCTATATAACCGATTATATGAGTAATATTAATTACAATTGAAATTAAAAATAACCAGCTTAATATTTCAAATCATTATTAATTAATTAACAATCTAATAATATAATAATAATATCTTTCACAGTCTATCAAACGCATCCAAGCTTGTTACCAGAATTAGAATCACGATGGGAACATCTCGCTGCAAATATTTTCGAATATAACGATACATTACCATTAGAAATGAAGGCTTCCGTTGCGAATAAGATCAAGCAGCACTACTTAGGAGGCAAGCCTGTCAGCCAAGAGACTTTTCCTAAATTAGTTGAAGTATGTATTTTTTTTAAACTACTGGTCTGATTTGAGGTCTGATTTTTGGGATTTGTATACGAAATGTAGGCTAAAACCTAGGAATATCAGTGATTTTCTTATTTATTGGTGATGTAGGTACTTAATCGAAGAAGTTCTTCCATTTTAAAAACTTCAATGATTTCGTTTTTTCATCTTGTAATACATATAATTTTATACGGTAAATATATTCGCAAATAATTTACTTTTGTTGTTTTGTTGCTTTTAATGAAATTAATAGGGACACGTACGAAGTGTAATCTGTATACCGAATAAAAAAATAATCGGTTTACAGTTCAACAAAACTGAAAATAGAACCTCATCCTCTGATCTTACTTTGTGATCTGAACTAAATATCTAATAATACATTGAACTTATTTTAACATTATTCTCCTAGAGAAACATGGTTGGAAAATTTATTTTGCCATATTTGCTCATATTTAAATTAACTTATCTCAGAAGTAATGATCTATTGATGCGATACATGGTAATAACAGCAATTCTTTAATATACACGTTAATATAGTTTTTTTTTTTTTGTTCTTCACAAATTACATACAAAATCTAGGACTTCTACCGTTGAACTCCCTGAAAATATAGAACTAAGCCCATGGCGAGAATTATTGACTATAATTTTTCAGGCCCTTGGAGACCGTCTTTTCACAGCGCATGTTGGCAAGTTGGTACAAATCCATGCCCTACGTTCCAAGCAACCAACTTACTTGTACCGTTATGCTTATCGTGGACAATACAGCTTATCTAATATATTGGCTGAAAATGAAAATGATTATGGTAAGCGTATATAAAAGTTTTATACTTACTTATTGTATTTATTTTTTATATTACAGGTTAAAAAAACATGACAGAGGCCAGTTTTTATGTCACATAAACATAGCTTATTAACCTTGACTTGTTTGTGTTTTATTTTAGATGACGCAGAACATATTGTTAAATAAAAATAAAAAATAAAAAAAACTAAATTAACCTTGATTTAGCTCTGTCTATATAAGAATGTCTTACGATCCCTATTTTTTTTTTTTTAATTAAGTATAAATTGAAATTAATATTCAAAAGTTATTCTAACTTAAATTTTTTCAAAACTTTATTTGGTTTATATTTCGTATAAACTGTTTTGATATTGATATTAAATTAAATATGATATCTAGATCCGCGTCCTCGTGACCTCGTCTTCGCCAAAAGTTTTGGCGATTGTGAACAACTATCTTAATACTTGTTACTATGTAGACATATCAGCCTTGAGTCTTGACGGTCTTTTAAGCCGTTTTGACTGACTTCAGTATGATGTCCCAAGCAGCACGTAAGCGTTATCACCATCTATAAACCAGCCCATTTAGGAATAAAGTTCTTTTAGAAACTTTAAATGGTGTTAGTAAAAGTTTTAATTCTTATAATAATGATTTATCAATTTATATACAGCTCAGTCAGTTATTATAAAATCATTTGATACTTATTTCTGAACAATGGTATCTGGCGACACCACTCTTAAACTAATTATTACGGCGTTTTATAACACTCTCGTAAAAACAATAACTGTATAACTTCTGTCTATAAGGTCGTTGTAAAACTAAAAGAATAAATTACAGCTACAGTACAGACTTAGTCTGCATTACTGACAAGTAGAGTCTACGGCTATATTATAACATCGAATTTGTTATTTTACTGCCGACATGTGGAACAAAAGAGGAAGATTTGGTTCTATCAGGAGGAGAATTGAAAAGGAATATTTTAATAAAACAAACTACGAACCAATAGCAGTCATAATCATGTATAGAGACCGATATATAGTCTAACTAATAAGAATATTCCATTATGCAGCTGATTAACAGCCAATAGCTGTAAAAGATCTCCCATAACTTACGTAGTACAGTTATTAAGACTATAATATCCTTAAAATATTTTTAAGCTGTTTAATAATTGTCGCCGTTTTCGAACGAGATAATACAAAATTTGAAATATATAATGAAACCTACTTGGTAACATTTGACAATAACTGAGGTCGTAATAGATGGACAACTAAAATAATGATCACTGCATCTTTATATTTATTATTTGATATATAATCATGTCTGCAATGTTTGTGATGTCCTAAATAAATATTTTTTTTACTTTTATTTACTTTACGTTATTATTATTTTTTACACTTTAGCCTTAAAATATAAACAAGCTACCTAAGCTTATTTGGTAATTTCTTGGTAGATTCTTAAATAATGTGCTGGCGTGTGGAAATTATGCCACAAACTCATATATTATTACACACCAAATTTTAATTGGCACTTTGTTTGCACAAATATAACAATGACCTAATTCAGATGTGCTATTTAATTTCAAATCAAAATAAGTATTAAATAATAAACACCATCGAATGAATCATGCAGTCAAATAATGTTTAGAAAGTTTATTTTTATCAATTTCTCTTGTAATTCTCTTAAAAAACCTGTTTAGAACTTTTATTCTTACAAAATATTAATAAGAGGACATCTGCAGTGTTATTGTTTCTTATTCTACCGAATTATACCCCTAATACAGCCAATACAGCTCCTCTGTTGCTTCTACAGCTATTGTACAGCTCCTATAACGCAACAATCTGTACAATTTGTGCCCATTTTGCACTTACCTATAAGGTCTGTATAAGCGCTTATACAGACTTTATATAGCTTAAATATACAGCTTTTAGTATAAAAGTGAACTGAATTACAGCCCGTGTACAGCTTGAATGCTACTTGGGGTCGAACCGGTCATACTGAAGTCAGTTTTTGATAATATACATAATTATACACATTACGAATAAAAATAATACCCAATAGTGATTAACTAAGAAGCAGGCATGAGGAAGTCACGCATTGGCAGATTTCTAAATAACTTAACTAGGGTGGTTAGGCTACAATATCACAACACCACAAATTATCAATAGATCGTTAACTTCAGAGAACCTCTTATTTCTCCAAAAGTATTTCAAATTTCCTTAAAAACAACACTATAGAATCTATTTCCAGAACTATTTTAACTTTCATATTTCATATTTTATTACCGTAGCTTTAAAATAAATAGGCGATGAAACGGTCAATTGTCAAGTTAGAATTAAGCCATTTGCCATAATTGCGCTGTCATCGCGCGATCTATTTCAAAAACACTTTTTGCATCTAAATTAATTCAGACTGGTAGAAACCTAATATATTTCAGTTTACTGATTTCTAACTAAATTTCAGCCTTTTAAAGTTGCAAATTAAACAACCATAATAGCAAACCTTAATTCTTGTCTACGCTCTGCTATTAATAGCAAAGTTATTATCAGGCCTTATATAAGCTATAGATTATTTGATTACCAGGTAGTTAGCCTGCTATATATGCTAAACATAAATCCGCCTGTGTACGCATTCATTTTTTTTTATTACAGGTGTAAGCCACGCCGACGACGTTATGTCAGTATTCAAGTACTTACCGAAGACCAGCATAAATGATGATGATAAAACTATGAGGAATGCACTAATTGAAATGATCTACAGTTATATGACAACAGGGTAAGCTGTATAATAATCTTAAATAAATACCCTCCATAATTTACTTCTAATTTGTTAATTCTAGAAACAGCAAGGAAGGTGATAAATATTTTTTTAAAATGTATTTTCATTTTGATTATGTACTTATTACCTAATAAAGATTAAATAGAGGAAATTTTGAAATCGAATCAGTTTAAACAGAGATTGGGCTTATATAAATAATAATAATATAGACGTTAAAGGACTTCGAATAAAACCTAAACATATAAAAATTAAATATAATTAATTAATTAAATAAACTGAATACCTATACATTCTAAATTATTTAAAGTGCCTAACTAATTTTATGTCAGACCTCTGCTTGCTTTAATAATCTTGTCCGTCAAAAAATAAAACACGAATACAAACGTATACCTATAACAAGACAAACATATAGGAAGCTAGAACCTACATAATATAGCCTATACAAATATTTGTCATGTACGGAGATCGAACCCGCAATCGCTAGTGCAACAGCCATTTGCTATGAGCACTACCTACGCGTAGTTGAATAAAGGTCATCAAATAGGAAGGCATCTATTAAGGATTATACTAGACGCACATATTTTAGTTTCATAGTTACATATATAAATTAAATCATTTATTAAGTAACATAAATTTAAGTAATTTTAGTACGTATCTAAATATTATTTATTATCTTTTCATTTTAGTTCAATACGTTTAATTCTATGGTATATGCAGTTGATATTTGCAGCTCGGTTCACCCGTCCCATTTGCTATTTCTAGTGTATTCTGTTTTAAGCCGTGAGATTTGCATGTGTATGTACCTACATTTCAAATATTTACAAGGCGTCTAGATTCCGGTCTCAAAACTAGTTTAATTTGCGTGGTACCTATTTGTTTATCACGAGATTTCGTAATGCTACGCTTTATTTGATAAAGTTTAATGCAACAACCTAAAATAGTTATTTAACATTTTTATATGTTAACTCGTAAAATAAAATAGGTAGTTACAACTTCCTACAATAATTATTGGTCTCCGTATATTTTAAATTATATCTTCAATTCTATTTTATTAATCAGTATTTGCCAGTTTAGAATTTAATTATATATTGTATAATTCTTCTTTAATTAGGTATACAGAAACAACTAACATATAACATGTAGTTTATTCCCTACTATTACAATGTACTCTGTGAGTTTATTGTGGTTGGAACTTGGAGTATGAATTTTATTATTAGTTTACGTTTTTTTAACCCGTCAGTATTTGTGCTTGAATGATAAACAATATAAAACGTTATTTTTAAGTTTTTAGTCTATGTTCTTATTAATAAAAAAGGACGTAACTACATAAAATCTCGAGCCGAACCTATTTAGATTGTGCATGCAAATTTCTGCATTTAAATTATTGTTTGAACGTAAAAGAAAATAAATTGATACTTTATTCTTTTACAATTAGTGTCAAAAAGTAGTCTGTTAAATGTTTTTCTCTTCAATATAAAATTTTTATTGTCCAGGACTTAATTATAACAACTGTATTTTTAACAGAATTCCAAAATTGCCGAATGGCCCAGAATGGAAAAAAGTGAAACCAGGCTCATCTGAATTGGACTATCTAGAAATAGCCGGACCGAACAAAATAGAAATGAAGTCGAGCTCCGATTTCGGTCAAACGTCGTTTTGGGACAGCCTTGGATTTATCGAAAATGAGAACTTCCATGCATATGTTAAAGATGAATTATAATTTATAAATACTTACTGTTAAGAGTATACTATAAAAGTATACTAAATGTTACTATATTTTACTTTTTAATTTTTAAATTTTCAATTCTAAATACACTAACGTATTTTTTTTAAAGTGTAATGTAATCCAATCATTATGATGATTAATCCGATTTTTAATTTATCTGTGAATCAGTAGACTATCATAGTATTTTTTTATTTTATTTTACATATACATAATATATGCATTGTTTGTATAAAAACTTCAATTACATTGTATTTATCTGAAATCTTTCAAAACTGTTAAGTGTGACTATTAAAAAAAAGAATTTTAGAATAAAATTAATCCAAAAATGTACCATACATTTGTACAAAAAGTTTAATGAGAATAAAAAAGTATGTTTCGTATTTTTGTATGTATATTTTTTCATGGCATACATTTGATGTTAATAATATAAATGTTGTTTCATGTTTTTTTTTTTTTACAAATAAAAGTATAATTTTGGAATTGGAATAAAAAATATGTATTTTATTTTCATCAACCACACACCTTATTTAACACTTTCAATGCTTTATAAAATATATTTTAAACATCGAAACAGCAAAAACAGCAAAAATTACATTTTGTTCAAAAATTAACTAAAATGAGTAATTGTCTTTTTCTAATATCTAACAAGACATCAATAAATGTTAAGATTACTGATAAAAGTAAGTCTTCGGTTAAATGTGTATATATTATGTTTAAAAAAAGAATACAAAAAAGTTGCCCTTAACCCCGATTTCTAAACAAATAATAAATAAAACAACTTTTATAAGAAATATTAATTCCGATTAATATGCTGACATTTTATATTTCAAACATTAAAAGGAACTGCATTATATATAGAGATTTTAATACAAAAAGCTAAGTTTAACAATAATTACCTACAAAATAGTTTCAAACACACTTAAAATAAAAAAATGCCTCAACACTAAATTAAACACAAAACAAATCAGACTTCTCTTGTTTCAACAAGTTCTTTTTTTTTTTAAACAGATAGAATTGCAAAATAGATAAGTAATATGCCAAAGAGATATTCAGTTTCACAAAAATATCAAAATCTTATTACATATTACTACAGATAAACGATTTCTTCAAGGCTTTATGTTAAATCACAGAGGATTACATCAGCAAATATATTAAGAAGTTTTAATAAATGTTAATGATGATAGGAATATACTGTTAAAATTACCATATGAGTACGAAGATCTACTGCATTTTTTCGACTTTTAATCATCTTTTTTGTCACCACCTGCAATTGTGATCTTCTTCTGCAACTTGCTGTGTTCCTCTGTAAGTCTGTCGTATTCACGGTTCAGACTTTCAGCTTGAGACTTGATAGCTTCTTTGTCTTTCTTTTCTTTTGATAGTTCTTTTTTGAGGAGTTCTATCTGACCTTGTAAATCGTCAAGTTCCTTCTTTGTCACTTCGTCGCCGGCGCCTTGTTTTTCGAGCAGCGTCTTAGCCGCACTTGTTGCACTTTGAGCCTGACGGAAGTTTGCCTCAGACTGAGCGTATAAAGTAGCCAATTCGCAGATCATTTGAATGAGGCGCCGGATAACAACAAGAAGGAATAACGCAATACCCGAGATGTAGAAGTTCCTTTGCGCACGGAACAAACGCATATTACCTTGCATTTCCGCGTCCAAGTGCTGATGATCCGAAGGGTCCATGTTGGAGTACTTTTGCATCTCCCGGATTGCATCGAGAAGACATAATATCAAGACACCAATCAACACGACAAAATATATGGACGCTTGACTACTTATGTAAGCCAAAAACTTTGATTTGAAAAACTTATTCCATCTTGAAGGACTTGCGATCGGCAAGGTCAATAATAGCACAAATGCTATTTCGGCGTATAGAAACGATGCAATGATGGTCCACTGGAGACTCATGTTGATGTTTTAGAAATGTTTAAGACGTAAACAGCTTTTTAAAGAAGCACTTCTGACGATATATGATAAAATAATGCTGTAATTTAACTTCGAGAATATCGGTGACTCAACAGAGAGCAAAGTCAAATTTGTCATGTTGTTGACATGACGTGTACTTACCCCCAAATTGCAGCACCTAAAAATAAATAGATTTGTACCGACCAAAATTTATTGAATCGTGAAAATAAAATTAAAATTGTTACCTTCTTTATATTCTTGATAAATTAACATTATGTGTAACAATTATATTATGTTGTATGAACTTTCACGTAAAATGAAACTCATTTGGTCAGCATTATGACACTGACTGACAATGATATGACGTTTTATCTAGTCACTGCCGTTTCTGACGTCATCTTTACTAAATAAAGAATACATTGTAAAAATATTAAAAATTATAATAAATCAGGATATAAACTATATTTGTCATCCAATATAAAATGGCAGACCCAAAATACGAAAATCTTCCAGGCATAGTAAGAATAATTCAATAATACATTGTCAGATTATTGATTTTGTGACCATAGTCTAATAAAACCACTATTTTCTAGGCTTACGATCAGCCTGATGTCTATGAAACCGGTGATTTGCCAGAGGCTGACCAACCCGAACCATATGAAGAAGAAGAGAATGAAAGCATTGAACAATTACATCTCTCAGTGAAAGATTCATTCAACAAGTTTAAAGGGAAATTTCTTACAGGAAATGTAGATTTTTCGGACAGATTAAGTAGAAAAAATCGTATTGGATACAGGTAATTAATATATACATATATTTCTTTTATTACTTCTTTTTATAATTCACATGCCACAAATAAGAAAAAGAATTAAAATATTAACTATTAATTCATCATAATATTTCTAAATATTATTTTACAAAAGAATAAATAATTTGAAAGAAATCACGTATACAAATTTATCGCTTATACATACATAACTATATGATAATTATCATATACATAGAAAATGTGAATAAATGTTTGAATCTAGGGCTGGTGAGTGGGGACTGGCTGCCGAAGGTGAGCCAGAAACAGCTCTAGAACGCTACAACAGACTCCGCTGCGAGTTCTCTGAGCTACTTGAACAGATCACCGAACAACAGAATAAAGCTACGGAAAGCGAACAGGTAAGGCAATAACCCCTTAACATATATAGTCAAAATAGTTCAAATGGGGTCATATTTTATGCTTCTATGATTATCAAACTAAAATATCATTAAAATTTAAAAGTAACAATATGAAAGCTGAATAAAAATTATTTTATTTGGAAAGGAAGTTGATACAGGGATACATACTCATTCAGGAAGATGGCTTTAAGATAGGGAGTCACTGCGGAGAATGCTGAAATGACTAAATGGCACAAATATTCGTTACTTATTCCAAGTTTATTTTTTGTGCTGTTTGCAGTCGAAACACTTGGACATTGAAGTAGCAATGCAAAAAAAAATTCTAAAAGAATTGACCCCACGTCTCATAGCCTCCACTGGTGACAGAAGGGCTGGTGCATTTTTTGCCTAGAGAATCAGAATTGCGATTCATAGAGGAAATACTGCCAGTATTCTGGGCACCATTCCACGCGGAAATGATTTATACCAAAACTGTTTGTAAATAATTAGTTTAAGTTTTGCATTGTAAATATGTATAATATTTTAAAATTTTAAAGAAATAAATAAAGCATCTTTTTATTGATATTTATGATTTATAAAAAATTGTAAGTTATCGCAATTCTTGATAAAAAAAATAAGTTTAGCCAAAGAAATTTTATATGAATGACCAAGATATGTGGATTTAGTGATGTTTGCATTATCCAGGACATATTACTTAATTATCAATGTTGAATAATGTATTAATGGTCTTAAAAAGAGTCTATGTTGAGTTAATTGCTGGTCCTTTTCAGCAGAATGTACATTCCGAATTGGTATATTAACTAAAATTAATTACATAGTAATTTTTTTTTTGTAATGTGATTATTCAAAACTGCTTTTGAAATCTACTTGGAGAAAGTAATTCTTGGTTTTGAAAGTATTTTTTAATTATGCATTTAGCATAATAACCCAAGTTGCTTGATGTAAATGCAATCCAAGGCATATATTACATGTGATATTAAATTAGTTGCGATTTAATGACAATTTATGATTATTTAAAAAAATAAAAGCAAAATTTTAATTCAAAGGAGGAGCATACAAAACTAGCGTCTCAAATTAACACAACAAAGAAACTTCTTGAAGAACTGAAGCTAGAAGAGGGCGAACAAGTTGATCCCAAGGCTGAGAAATTAAAGTAAGTTATTAAAAAATACATATAATTTCATGTAAATCTGTTTTCATTAATATTATAGACACAGAAGATTGGGAAGATTGATAATTTTAATGTTACCCTTCCATACTAAAATTACCGATTCATTTGAGATGAAGCTTGATTATTATATTATTTATTTACACGTATTCTTCTTTTAATCCTGATTAAAACTGAATAAAACACAGGGCACATAGCTAGTATTATGATAAAAGGGTCTTCTCATAACCTTTATTTAAGGAGACAATAATTAATGTTAGAACAAATAATTTATTTTTATTACTAATTTATTTAAGTTTAGAATATTTATTCCCTGTTGTATTTTAAATGTGTAATAGTTGTTATTATTACGAAAAATCGTATTAAAATATTCTAAAGTATTATATTTTCCATTTTTGAGAAATGTTCCTATTAAAAAAAGGAATACTTCTATTATTATTGACTACTATACTTCTTCTATTATTATCTTCTATTTCTATATTATATTTGACTGACCCGTTGGCGCAGTTTGCAGTGACCCTGTTTTCTGCTCCGAGGGTTGTGGGTTCGATTCCCGCCCCGAGTCTGGGTATAATATATGTTTATTTATATATGTACTATTTATATGTATAATTATTTAAAAAAATGTATATCAGTCAGCTGTTACCTAAAACAGGCATTAAGTTGCCTACCTTAGGAACAGACGACCGTGTGTGTATGTTAAGTATATTTATATTATATTATCTATCTGTCTTCTACCAGAAGACAACATGAAGATATTTTTTTTAAGACTTCATCAGTTAGCATTAGAGATTTTTTTAAATATAAATTTCTATTAGTAATATAATTATCTCTGTTATATAATGTTAATATACTTTTAGGTTTAATAAATAAAATATTCATATTCTATAGAGAGTACCTGAGCACAAACAGTAAGAAAAAACGTGGTGAAGTTGTAACTACACATCTGAAACTTAAGCCAGAGGTGACTCTGGCACAGACTACTAGAATAGCACAACTAGAACACAGGTAATCTTCCATTATGACATCCTTCACTATTATGATATTTACATATAAAAAATTAAAAAAAAAAATGACAGCAAGAGAAAAAATATCATTCATTGTATGTTGTATCCAACGAATTTATATACAAACTGGAATGCTCACGTGCACTCAAAAAACGTTCCTACGGCCGGGATTGCATCTCTTTCTACCATGTATTCAAGGCAACTCTCGTAAAAAAGATAAAATACCAATAGTCAACGAAATACTCGGAACTATTTTTCATTTTACATGTTATAAGCCAATGTCAACCTTGTGTCAAATATTTCAAGGAGCATATTTGAATATACAATTTTATTAAGTGAGCGTTCCAGTTATGATATAAATTCCTTGGTTATAACAAGGTGAGACCACAGATAAATACGGATAAAAACATACGAATCTTTTACAATTCTATTTGACTTTCATAGACTATAAATATTAGGCATGAGACAAAAACCATATTCGCCTCATCTCTTTTATTCAGTATGATGTTACCGTTATAAGAAAGAGATGCAGATAATTTGGTTTTAGCTGTCGCGCCGTTCTCTTGACATATCGTCACCGTTCTACCAGTTTCGTGTTCGCGCTCAAGTTTTCGTTGGTTATGTGAAACCGGCTATGTGTTTTGGTATATCGATATGATATGATATGGGGACGCGTAACCAATATTAGTTACGTTTTGATATATCGGTCTCATGCCTAATTGAGTGATATATTTGGTAGGAAAAAATTAATTTAGTTCTATATCTATGCATTATTACCATTAATATCAAAATAAATAATACTCAAAGGAAGAAAAAAATGGAGTGGGACCATTTCTCTTTAATTAGATTGTCGTTAGACTTTAAAACATATTCTATATATATATATATATATATATATATATATATATATATATATATATATATATATATATATATATATATATATATATTTGGTAAAGCCATCTACTTCAACATTGTAATTATTTGAAAATACAATAACAAAATACTACAAACCTTTAAAAACAGAGAGAATGAAGAGTGAGTTGAAAGAATTTCATAATGTCATATTTATCTTTAAATTAAAATTGTACCATGCGAAATTTGGCAAAGTTGCACTTTTTGTGAGCCTTAACTATACATCAATCAATGGTGTTTGGTTTTAGTGTTAAATCATGTTAAAATCTCATATGTTTTTGATCAGATTACACAAATTGGAACAAGCAGCCGGCGTAAGAGATGAGGAAGCGTTCCGCAGGTTACAGGCAGCTACGGGAGAGGTAATATAGCTTTCTTAAAAATAAATCTTGTGTTATTTCAGCTCTGATTTTGTATAACACAAAAATCGTGACTCACTGTTGATGTAATCATAATTATCTTAAGATATAATTTTTATATTATACCTAGTACTAATCTCGTCATAACTGTTTCTATCTTATAAAATACTAACTCGCAGCCACCTTTAAAGTATTTATTTATATGAGAGAATGGTTGGAGCTTAATATCTCGTGTTGCTCTAATACAAGTTTCTCACGAGACATTCCTTCCAATAATTTCTTTCATAGCACACTTGCGCATGCGTGGAAAAGTCGTTGCACAGTACTCTCATCTATCGTCATGGCTCTGGCAGCCGTAAATTGAAAAGATAAGCCATCATTAAGCCGACATACCTCCCACTACTGTCGTTGCCAGACTTGTGTATAAGACTGTGGTCGTGCGTGTGATATCCCAAAAAGAAATTTATATATAACCTGAACGCTCACTTAATAAAATAATATATTCAAAATTCAAATATGCACCTTAAAATAACTGTCACAAGGTTGACATTTGTTTCCAACATATAAAGTGAAAAAATCGTTCCGAGCATTTCGTTGACTACTGATATTTTGTCTCTTTCTTACAAGTTGCCTTGAATCCATGGTAGAAAGAGATGCAATCCCTCTCTTGGGAACTCTCTGTCTTGTGAGTCCCACTGCGTATATATAGTTAAGATAAATCAGTCTGTCTCTGTCGCACGTATCTGCAGCTTCTCAGTTTTTACTTCTACTCTTCATTCTATGAATATGATAGATATAGAGAATCAAGGATGTCAAATCGGGCCGTATCAATTTATAGCTAGATTCTAGCTATTTATTATCTTACTAGTTTGCTAGATAAAAGATATAGATAGCAAAGAAATCCGTTAGACCTAGGCTAGTTGTGTTACAATGTAGCCGATTCTGTTAAATACAATCTCTAAAGTTTAGACTTGTATTTGACACCTTTGATATAGATAATTTATTTTTTGACTACAATGAAATTGTAGCGTTATATATTTCTAAAGATATGTGTCGGTTAATATTACAATATCTTAGTCGTTTTTTTGTTCAATATGTCTTTTTTTTTTCTTTTTTTTTTTACTGAATGCATAATAAAAAAGTGTAAATTCATTCCATAATCTTAGTAAATATTCAGAGTCGAAACCATTATCTTTCATATATAATCTGTTTGATGTTAGGCAACACTGTGTGGAGCAGCAGCTACTCTCGCAAACCAAGCTACATTACTTCGTCCCGCGGATTTAGCTGCGGCCGAAGCAAGAGTCACATCGCTACTCTCGAACGTAGAAGCTTTAAAGGCTGCTGTTAAACCAGCCGAACCGGAAGTTGAAGCTAAGGTATTTAATAATATAATAAATTATAAATAAATTATAAGCTAAGGTATATCGTCCTCATAAAATTTTAAGTTTTTTAGAGAACTCTAATCCTTTTTTAAATAAAAGTAGCCTAAATAATCCCTTGTAATAATTAGCTATTTATTAAAACCTTCCAAAATAGGACTTCCAATTTGGAAGTTTGACCAAAAAAATATACATATATAATATACGTTCCATTTAAGTAGAGCGAAATATGAAACGGCCTTAAAGGAGGTTATCTCATCATTTGTCTCCCCGGACGACGGTGTTTGCGTTCAGATACATTTTTTTCCCGCCAAAACAAAAAAGAAAAAAAGGTTATCTCATCATGTAAATAATGGGGTTAGAGGAAAATGGGTAGAAAATTGGTCAGGTATTTTACCATGAAATTTATTAAATGTGTTTTTTATAACAGTAAAACAAAAAAATATTTCTTACAAATATAGAAACATAATAAAGAAATATATGTACGTATAAAATTAAATAAACTCTAAGTCAGTGTGTTTACATTACAAATCATTCAGTCACTTCTGTATATCCAATTTTCTGCCTTTTTATCAATAAGATATCTAATGTCATTTGCGTTTCCCCTTTGCGCTCTGTAAGATGTTGATGGTAAGTGGATAAGGCATCCATAACATATTTGTCACTATATCAGTCGTTATATTATATAAATTTATACGTAAAATAACGTCAACAAATATTTGAATTTTGTATAACATCGCAGGAAAGAAGAAACACAGATAAATTGCTTCAGATATCGGGAAGCCTAACGATTCGTGCAATTTCGGGGAATCCCACAATTCAAATAAAAGAACGTTAAACCGAAACAGAGCTATACTAAAATTTTAAAATTTGTATTATTATTTTATCAATTTTTATTTAGGGGCATTTATCCAACATGGATATGTCAGCCCCATCATACTCTAATCTAAAACTGTAATACAAAAACAAAAGTAATGCTAAGAAAAAAAGTTATTGATTTAAAATCACATTAACCAGAATCTTAGTAGCATTGAATGTTGGGTCTGCTAAAATGGCTGCTGAAAAGCTCCCATTATTTTAAACTGTTCAATAAATAAAATTCTTTCCTATTGTTATTCAATGCTTGTATGTATTAAAAATCACTAGATAGTACAAATAGACACAAGTATTTTATTTGTATAGATATTAATTTATGTTTTTTTTTTTTTTGTACCTCAGGTGAAAGAACTACACAAACTATTAAAACAAATAGACGGCGTGTCACATTCCGAAATCTTAGAGCGGATGGAGGCACTTGAAGCTCTTCACAATCAAGGTAATGAAATTAAGTTATTATTTTTTATTTAATTTATTTCATAATTTATGGACCCAAAAATAATCAATAAATATTTGAAGTGACTTTTAAAAAAGGAAAATGTATTGAATTAGATTCTGACAGATTCGTTCGCGCAATTGATAGTGACCTTGATTTCTACTCCAGGGTTTTGGGTTCGATTCACGACTCGTGTTTGGATGTAATAATAAACTAGGATAAAAACTAGCTTCCGCCCGCGGCTTCGCCCGCGTGATTGTATTGACAAAAAGTAACCTATGTCCTTCCCCAGGCTTCAGACTATCTGTATCAAATTCTTACAACAGCTCGGTAACAAAGACATAACACGTTCCTCCACGTTTGCAAAGTGCACAATAATAAATGCTCTCAGTCGACACTTTAGTGAATTCTCGCAAAAAAGAAGGTCATAAGCGCCGTGGAATAGGTGTCACTTAAGTGCTTTCGCGTGATAATTTTTAAACTATTTTACGTTATGTCCAAATTACACAAAATCTTTATAAATTGTAGCCTATGTGTTATTCTGATGTATAAGCTACATTACTGTAAAGTTTCATCTAAATCCGTTTAGCAGTTTTTGCGTGAAAGAGTAACAAACATCCATCCATGTTTGGACTTTCACATTTGTAATATTAATAGGATATATAAAAATGTATATCATTTGGCTGTTACCTGTTGCATTAAGTTGCCTATCTTTGGAACGGACGACCGTGTATATGTTAAAAACATTTGCTTATTATATTTAATTGTATTGATTGAGTTTTTATGTGTGTGATATATAATTAATTTTGTAAAACTAGTTTGATTAAGAGAAAAAAAAACTGTTTAAAATGAAATTAACTTATTTACAAAAAATATATTTTAGTCTACAAGGCTACTCCACGGCTCACTATAGTCGTTTCATTACAATCTATTTTTTAAAGAACTACCTGTGTGCATAGTGATCGGTCAATTTTATTTCAATAGTACCGTCTCACTCGTCGTTGTACATAATATTAATTTTTTAGATGTTTATATAGTAAAGTTATTGTTTAGTATATTTTATATTTGTATGCAGCTGCGCTGCGCCATATTAATATTTTTTGATATTGTAAATCTGTTTATCTCATTGTAAGTGAACATCCGTTCTTATGAGAATAAATGTCTTAAACCGAATATGTCTGTTATGTGAGATTCTTCAAAACTTTTTTTTTTTTTTAATAATATGTATCAAAACTGCTGATATATTTTCCATGCATTATATTGTATGTACCTACCTACCTGCTTATAAATGTTTATTTAAAATGTAGAAACCAATAATTACCAATGTGTGTGTGTAGTAAAAAGTTCTACCCAGAATGGCCGAATAATTTTAATTCTGTAACATGAAGCAAATTTTCCTTAGTAATAATAACCCAAAAAAAATCTCACTATTTCGTTTTTTTTTTTTTTTCAGCCAGTAACTTTGGAAAATCATTAACGGAGTTGGAAACACTACAAAGCACTATAGCAAGTGGTGTTCAGAATAACAAAGAGCTACTCCAAGGAGTCCAAGAAGTATTCGCTCATAATATTGACAGTCTACAAAAAGAAATAAAAAAATTAGACGAGAGAATCAGCAAATTAGCGACTGCATGATGATACAAATATGTTTAGATGTGCTTAAAATTAATTTATTATCTGTAGAGTCAGGGTTGCAATGTAAAAAGATTTATTGGCATAATAAGATTTTGAAATTATATAATTCAGCCCTCACGGTCTTGACTTCACTGTAGAAACACTATGTCCGTGGAAACACTGTGTAAACTACCTAAGTTTCACCATGTTTCTACCGTGTGTTTGTTCCATTCAAACGTGTTTCCACAGTCGTTTCTCGGAGAACCCACGGCACTCAACACCAAATCTTAATTTACATTCGAGCTCCAAAGATGGCGTTGTAGGACGCAGCGCAAAGCCCGTCACCGCTCTCCGTCCCCTTGATTGTAGTCACTATAATAATTCTATGTAAACACTGTGTTCCGATGGAACAAATATACAGTGAAAATCAATCGTGATTTATACAGTGTCTCCACTGTGTTTTCACCATATAGTCAAGTCCGCGAGGAAGAGTAAGCTTTAAAGTTCTAAAAAACCTGTGCATTCACTAACATTACTAAGCTTTTGATTGATAAAAGCATTCCAGCGTCAAATTATAGAAAAAGGTTAATTTCTTACATCTACTTATCTATTATTAAACAGCCTACAAATACAAATTAATTACTTATGACTGTTACATATTTTATATGATAGACTTTATCGACAGAGGTAAAACAAACCTGTTGCACTTCAAGTAATAAATTACAACTTTTGCAGTCACAGGTTGAGAATAAAAATATCTGACAGATAAAGTGGTGTTTGATCGTGAAAAATAAAATGTATCACAAAATTTTATCTGTCGAATACCATATACAATACGTCAGATAGCATCAGCAACTGGTGAAATGGGCCCTTAATGTTTTGTTATTAGTGAATGTAGTTGTCATTACATTTCGCGATGAATAAACCTACGTATTATTAACAACTCTTATTTTGCTTGATAACACAAGTGTGTTTATTATTCATCTAGTTTAAGTCAGTAAAGTCTAAAGTGAACAAAATCAAATTACAATTTTAATAATTTGTATTGTGTCATATCTTATTAAGCACTGATAGATCATATGAGAACTTATTTTATTTATAATATGCATTGATTCTATGTAAACTTGCTTTCTTTTACAATATTTTCCACTATTAAGATATTAACGCATTGATACTACATTTAATGTTCAAAAACTTAAGGTATTATTTATAATTAGGTGCTTATGAGCCAACTGAAAAACCAGTTACATGTGTGTGTAATTTGCAATATTTTGCCTAAAAGTGGGTCGTTTCCTTGCTGCTAGTTTTATTGCAAATTACAATAAAAACATATATCAAACTGCATAAATAAAATATAAATTAAATTCTTAATTGATGTTAATACTATTCTCATTCCATTAATAAATTAATAATTATCATGACTTGTAATCTCAATATCACATTTTCTTGTTAAAATAACCACAAATTTCATATAGTATACTATTAAAACCTTCATATTGAATACTACCAGTATTTGATATTTTGGTATTATTGTTAAGTAGACTGCTTAATTAATTAAATTTATTTAAAAATAAAACAATTATTTAAAAGGAACTAGTATTTAATTTTTTACCTAAATATATGTCAAGACAATAATAATAATTGTTTTGACAAACTTTTAGTACAAATAAATAATTGATTGTATTTGTCATAATTAATGCCTTTTTCAATCATTTAATTGGTTTACTTTCTTAAAATTAATGAAATAGTAAACTTGAATTAAAGTAACATAAATCATATTGACGACCGTTCTGATGTAGTAGTGCGAGTAGTCGCCTCAACGCCGACGGTCACGGGTTCGATTCCCGCTCGAAGCAAATATTTGTTTCCGATCTGGTTTATATCCTTGTGAGTCTCCCCACCATACCTCCGGGAGCATATTAAGCCATTGATCACGATTATCATACACCTGGTAACAATCGTTACTTATGGTTGAGTAATTGTACACCAACCCGCAGTGGAGCTGCACGTTGGGTTAAGCTCCAACGCTTCTCCTACATGGAGAACAGGCCTTTTTCCAGCAGTCTGACATTTTCAGGCTGATTCAGTTCTATTCAAATCATATTGAGATATAATTTCAAGTACCTAGCATCTCCCTTTAAGTGATAGTGCATTAATTAATAGCAGACTTTCAAATTTTCTTTTATATGTATGTATTAATGTGACTATCATCACACCTATAATAAATAAATGTCATTAGTGAATAAAAAATTAAATGTTTTGTCTTAATTTGTTAAGAACAAAATTTATTTCTGAATAATGCAGTAACTCAGTAATTTTTAGTTACCTCTGAGGAGCACTTTTTTATAATTCAATCAAAAAAATTTTATGTTAAAATCTCTGGGACAATTAATAATAAAACATCTTTGGATTGATTTTTGTTGTTTATTTAAAGTGTACTTAGAACCTAAGCTTCTGGAAGAACCATTTGTTCTTTCCACTCTTGTATCTCTCTTCGAAGCGGACTCGTGTGTTAAAACGGAGCTTCTTACGCTTCGCAGGGTCCTTTAAGTCCTTTGCACTGAACTTCTCAAAGCTGAAGTCAACTGAATAACGGGTTGGCATGAGGTGATTGTAGTTGACAACCTGAAAATTAAATTATAATATTAACCAATATTATAAAGAACTTGGAACTTACCAAAACATATTGAATTTGGATTATGGATACAGATTCAAAAATTGTTTAAATACGATCATATATATTTGAAAAACAATTAACTATTTTCTCTTCGGCAATTGGAGTTATTGACATATGAGATAATCAAATAGACATTTTAATAATAAAGTATATAAAAATATACTAAAAATGACAATTCTCAATACTGTTTAAATTTGGACTCAAATATAAATATAATTTTTTTGTTTACATTTCTCTATGGTTAATATATATATTTCATAGCTTAGAAATAAATTATCCAGCGACTATGTAATATTTTTTACCGCGTATCTCCGACTTCGCGTAAAGGGGTAGCGTAACTCGGGGTATTACTGTACATAAATAAGGAAAATGCAATGTTTATGAAGTAATCAAACTACGAAGTAACTAAACAATTACATTAAATAATCAGAACAACTTTATAAACTCAATTGAAATTAAGTTTTTAAATAAAATTTCTTTATACCATAAAACTCGATGAATGAAATACTTATTTTAGTTAAATACTAAGACTAAAAACAAATAATAAAACATAACTTAAGCTCCAAACTTACCTTGACGAAGGGCTTGACTTTGGAGCGCTTGTGGATTTTGTTTTTGCCCATTCTCTTGTGTACTTTGCGAGGATATCTGTCGATGCCAGCAACGAAGGCGTGACCGTAAGGCTTGTCCGACGTGCCCTCATCGTAGTTTTTAACTACGATGGCCTTGCGCCCAGCGTACCGGCCGCTGAGGACCAGTACCACTTTACCCGGTTTCATAATCTTACCCATGTTGGGGTCTGGAAACGAAAACTAACCTTTAATACAATGTTGACATTATAAACTTTTAAATGCTTTATAGACGGATTAATGTTTAAAGAAATGTATCGGAAGAGATAAACTTTTATTTTTGGGGCTTTTATTATAATATTATTACTTTGTTATTATACATTAGGTTATTAAAGGTACCGTTCGATGTACGTTTTCGACAATATTTGTCTAACAAACGCTACAAAATATCTACACTAGATCACAGAATCAATCACAAATTTATTGATGACAAAATATTAATGGTGTATTTCACTTTTAATCACAGATTTATTTGGATTTATTTTCGAATATATTTATATTGAACTCACACTTATAAGCCGTCGACAAGAAAAGACCACAGAAAAAGAAAATACTACAGATTATAGCTTGACATTGACATTTGAAGTTGAATTAATGGGTACGTTCGCGCGCCCTCTTCTAATTGATAATTCATCACTTTTATAGGATTTTTTAATCTATGCATTCCACAGACCACATGCGCGGAAACGGAAATGGGACATGCGCAATAGTTTTTTATTTATCAGTTTTTAATTAAAATAATAAGTAGTGAATAAATGTAAGAATATAATTTTGTTTATCTTTTATAAACAATAGCAAACAATTATTTACTAAAGTTTGACAGTTAAATTCAGGGTTTGATTAAAGAAGTATCATTTCCGCGCATTTGGTCTGTGGAATGCATAGATTAAAAAATCCTATAAAAGTGATGAATTATCAATTAGAAGAGGGCCCGCGAACGTACCCTATGTAACCATTATTAAAAAATAATCTTGTAATGTTTTTCAATTGTTTAACAGTAAATGTATAACGTAGCCAACGTTCGCGGCACCCTTCTAAGTAGAGATTTTCTTCAATTTATTAGGATACGCACGTCATACATTCAACAATCAACATGCATGGAAATGTGACATGATAGTCAACAAATGAGGTGCGCATGCGCTCCTATCAAAGTGATGAAAATCATCACTTAGAATGGGGCTGCGAACATAGCTCCTAATGATTAAAAATCACAATATAAGAAAAAAAAAGAAAAACATGTTTACAATGGGAAAAAAAACGGCGGGAAATTTCAAACTTATTTTTTTACTTTTTCATTAAATAATAATTATTTTATGTTTAGTCATTCACAACAGTTTTCTATAATATTTATTTTATAAATTTATTTTGTATAATTAGTCAGCAAACTCTTAGTTGGTAAATTTTTTTTATATTTCAAAATGAACGAACCACTCGATCCCGGGGGAACATGGAAAGTGCCCGAACTATAGCTATTTTGTAACAGTTAAATATGATCATTCTAGCATGAACACTGACCAATCATCTAAAAAAACGTGTTTAAAACGTCGTCGTTTAGTCGACTACGTAAAATATGCAAAATTTGCAATAAAAAGAAAAGAAAAAATGTGGGGAATCAAAAGGATATTGGATGTCCTTGTAAAAGAGTCAGGTCAATCTGATGAGGGTAAAGATATAATAAATATTTCACTTGCAAAGCAGCCTATATTACAATTAGATAATCCAGTAGTTCATAATGTTAATGATCCACACAGTAAAACAAATACCTCAAATTGGTCGAAATCTTTACATTGAACCAGATGCGTCTTTACATTATTCATATTCAGAAGATCCAATTCTCTGATAATGACGGAACAATATTGCACCCAATAACCTTTGGAAATTTTCTTCTAAAAAATAAAATTTGTAATCAGTGCCTGATTAAGGTAACTTGATGCCCTAAGCAATTTTCCCCTGTGGGCTCCCCCTATCCTTAAGTGAACTACAAAGAATTAATTGAAAAAAAATGTGAATACATATCGTAGATAGAATATGTGTGTTGTTCCTTTTGCCGGATAAAAATTGTCGATAGATGACGATAGTTATCGATAATTATCGGTTCAATTTTCGGACGACGAAAAAAAAAAAAGGTCATCCGCCGTCCAATATCGACATTATCCTCCGTACCCCATACGAATACCTAAACAAAAAAGGTCATCCGGCCTTCAGTATGAACATTTTCCTCCGTACCCTATCCGAATACCTAAAAAAAAAAGGTCCTCCGCCGTACCATAATTATCGATACTTATCGGATCCAAAAACAATTTTTGATAATTATCTAATACCACAATATTATCAATAATTATCGGATGGCACAAAATTATCGATAATTATCGGATCGCAAAAGATTATCGATAATTATCGAATGAAAACTTATCGATAGTTATCGATAATTATCAAATGAAAAATTATCGAGTAGTTACGAATTATCGATAATTATCGCACACCCCTATCCCATGCTAGGTGGGGTCGACACAACACAGTGTTGCCAACTTAGTGGATTTTCCACTAGTTGGCGGGAAAAAATTGGTGTTAGTGGCTGGTGGATTTTTTAGTGGTTTGGGTTTGTTCGAGTTAGTGGTAAGCTTCGCAGCTTACCACTAAAATGATCTAGTATTTTCCTAGGCTTTCTTGTTGTGTAGGCAACACCTACCGAATTCAAGCCTGTCGGCTGTCGAGAATTCCCCGAAAATTGTTTATGAATTTCTTGAATGAATACCCAACAAACAAAAACGTCATATAAGACAAGGCTTGTACGACTTTAAGTTGTATTGCAGTCTTACAATAGTAAAGAGATGACTACTAGGTCCTATAGACGTCTTCCATTTAACTTCTTAGTCGTGCGACTATATGTCATAATAAACTGGTCATAGCAACGTCAGCTAGACTAAACTACACGACGTTATATTACAGTTTTAACTATAACGTTAGTACGATAATGCAATAGTCATACTAACGTTACAGTCCAATAAACGGTTTCAACTAACCAAATTAGGTGATAGAAAAACCTGTATGTGACATTTATATAATGAAGCAGTTGTACACACGTTTTGAAAATGACGTTTGTAAAACAATCCCCCATTTTGTCTTACAACAGTTAATTTGAGACACTTGAATGACTTGGTTGTTCATTTTGACTTAAATATGATCTCTATATTACAAGATGTCGATTAAAGGTCATGTCCTGACTTTAACCAGCCTTGTTGTCGCATTTGAGACAAGTTTTTACTTTTAAGCGACTTGGCCGCCATACTAACGAAAAGTTACACTCTTAACACCATTGTTTAATTCGAAAAATATAGGTAGGGTATTTGAATAATATGAATAATAATTAAAATGTTTTGTAATCTGCACTGCGCTTTTACTACAATCAGCTTATGCCTGAAATAAATTTAGGTAAAGATTATTGAAATTACTACTTATATTGCTAAATTAAAAATTATTTTTAGTTTTTTGAGGAACCCTAACAGCAATGGCGTAAAGGTTATTTCCAAGACCATACAAGGTCTTGAAATAACCTTAATATGACTTACTGTCTTTACAACGTCACATAGAGATAAGTGTACGACAAAAGCAATATGTCTTGCATTTTTAGAAACAAACACTATTGTTATTCATAATAATATAATGTTTCAAACACAAAACTATGAAGGGGCATGAAAATATGAATAGTATTTACATAGGTATATTATCATAAAACTTAAATTCCCAGTCGAACTAAACGGAATTAGAAACAGTCACAGTTAGCAAGATATGAAAATTAAATAACACTCGACACCTTTTATTTCCTTGTAATTATTTATTTTGCACCTTCAAAGCCACGAACACGCAAGACTATATCAAGAAATATAAATCAGTCATATAGGTGTTGTTACTTGATTCTAATAAACCGTTTTAGTCATTCAAATCACCTGTATGACCACTATGTGACGAACTAGTCGTTGTAAAGTTATAATGAAACTACTGTGCGATGAAAATGGTAATTTCTTAACGTTTTTACGACTTTTAAATGACTTCAACGAAGTCATCTTATGACTATTGTATGACGATAATACAACAACGTACGTCGTATAAATGGGGCCCTTTTCGCGTTTAGCAAACGTTATTAAAACGTTAGTGTGACTTAGCTGTGGTAATAAGATAACGTTTACTAAACTATTGTACGACGATAATTTGTTAGTTGGGTAAGAACTGATGAATGTGAACTTTATTTGTACTTCAATTGGGTTGTTTTTTTTTTATTCGACTCTCAAGCCTGTTGGTGGTCGGGAATTCTCCGAAAATTGTTTACGAATTTCTTGAATGAACATGAACTTTAAATGTACTTGGGCTTAGTTTGATTTGATTCGAGTGACGTAGTTGTTATTTATTTACTCAGACTCAGTCAGTTAGTTCAGTGAACAGTATACAGTTCGCTATTATCTTCTTCTATCTTGCTTTAATCTGTTTTTAAACTGATTAGCGCTGTAAAATTATTTTTAAAATAGTTTTAAATAGTATTTAATAATGCCCACGCCATAGTGCACCCAAAAGTTTCGAGATTGTTGGTTACGTGACTCAGGATTAAAGGATTGGTTGCGAGTTGTTGAAAGCATTTGTGGTCCAGTAGCTAAGTGCAAGTTGTGTGGTACGTTATTAAGGAATCATTATGGAGATTTAAAGAATCATGGATTATCTAAAAAGTACCAGCAAAATTCAAAGGTACGTAAATTTATTATGAATTCTTGTACGAATTACATTGTTTCTTGAAGTACGTAACTTAAATAATTATTTTATTTCATGATAATAATTACGTTGTTGTTTTTTATTTTCAAATTATGTTTAGGTAGGTAGCCGTTGTCTTTGGGTTTTCTAGTGGAATTCTGGTGGTTTGAGAGGCCGCTAAGTTTTAGTGGTTTCTGGTGGTTTACACGGCCTCATTTGGTGGGTTGGTAAAAATAAAGTTGGCAACACTGACACAACATGATTTCGTCTCTGTCATGTCGTCTCTGGTGCCCCCCAAGACGGGATGCCCTAAGCAATTGCTTAAATAGCTTATAGGCTAATCCGGCACTGTTTGTAATGTAGTTAACGGTAGTGTTAAAAGAATTGGTCGAAACCGTATGTCTGTCTCTTTCGCAAATTATATGGATGCCAACTCCTTTATTAGCAATAGTATTATACCCGAAAATAATAAAATTATAAAGCATAATTATGTCCCTTCATTTAATATTTTAAGAATAGGCACTATTACACGAGTTCCAACAGATTAGTCTTTAGGAATCGCCCGATTTCCCACCGTTTTATCCGTATTTTCAAACAATGAAAAACTGCTATAACATCATAGATTAGATCTTACCGACATAATTATAAAAAATATGAACTGGTTATTGAAGGTTAGCATATTCTGAGAATAATTCGCAAAATTTGTTCTTTATCAGGAACAATACTGTTCAATAACATATACCCTATACGAGTTAGCTTGATCTTTTTGACAGATGTAAATTTTCTGTAGACATAACTTTGAAATGACGAATATATTATTTTCCTAGTTTAAACGATTTTAAAAATTGTAAAAATATTAAAAAAATACATATAACACAAAAGTCCCTAAAGATTCAAGCGTCGTCCGAAAATTTTAGGACTTTTCATTGCTTCAAAGTAAAATTTAAATAGGAACACTGAAAATAATAGACGCTTGTACAATGTTACATCGGTGGGACGGATTTTTGTTTCGACTGTTGTAACATCGTACAAGCGTCTATTATTTTCAGTGTTCCTATTTAAATTTTACTTTGAAGCAATGAAAAGTCTTAAAATTGTCGAACGACGCTTGAATCTTTAGGAACATTTGTGTTATATATATATATATATATATTTTAAATATTTTTACAATTTTTAAAATCATTTAAATTAAGAAAATAATATGTTCGTCATTGCAAAGTTATGTCGATTAAAATTTTTACATCTGTCAAAAAGATCATGCTAACAGGGTTATAGTGATGGTGTATTTTTTTTAAACCATCATTGATTCAAAATATCAATGTATAAAAATTATTATAAATTTGTTCGTTTGAGTTTTTATGAAACATGACTTTAAAAATTTCGGTATTCTAGTGTTACAGTTTTAAATTTAGTTATATACACGACTTGGGAAAAAAAATACTAGTCAAGTCCATTTTACCACAAAACGAAAAATTATTCGTTTTGTATATCTTGTTTATATTTATTTATATTGTATTTCAAATATAAAAATCATCGAAAAAGTATTTAATAACAATTTTAATAGAGTTGATTTTATAATTTTCCATCAAAAAAATAAATAAAATAAAATAAATTAAGAAAAAACCTTTTAATATGTACTAATTTAATACTTATTGGAATCAATATACTTACCCGTAAGCATCCCATCCTTAATTTGGATTAAGGAGTCGTTGTTGAACTGTGGATTACGCTTATTATGGTCGTACATTTAAAATATCTTAATGGCCCCTAAAATTTATTTATTTAATCATATTTTCACTAAATCGCCAATCAAATAAACCTACACCCCACGTTTTAAAAAAATTATTCAAAATACCGACTTTTTCTTTTTCTGTTCTTGGCGATCATGTTGCCTACCTGCAGACTTTCTTTTCGTGGCTTGATGGTCTAGTATTTCTTCTATACTTTTCTCCACATTTTATTAAAAAAAATTGTTAAAACAGTTGAAACTAACTTATCAATACAAATATCGGACAAGGCCTGACTTACAAGCCGTTAAACTGGTACCTAATTTATACGACAATTACAGTTTTTATTTCAATATTTTTCAATTATTACTAAAATCATTTTCTTCTCATCACAGAATAAAAAATGCAAATGAATAAAAATAAATAATGAGTCTATATTTTAGTTTGCCATTCGTGTAAGATACACAAAGCGATCCCCACTCTATCGCCGAACGCTCAAGATTCGTAGGGTACTTACCATGGGACGCCACGATTTTGAATTTAGCGCTTTATTTTTAATATATATCTGCTAGCTGTTAAAACCAATATCGAGAAATTGCAGATGTAACAGAAAGAATGTAAAGTTTAGACAATAAATGTTTTGTTATAAAATATTTAAACATTGTGATATATTTTTTTTTCAGTTTCTTGGAAAAAAAAGTAGGGAATTAAAAGATTCCTTTTCAATTTCTTTATTTTAATCAAACACTGCTTGATTAATTGAGTTTAATATCAATAAAATAAGAAAATTATTTACACAAATTTTATCAAAATACAAAAATAAAACACTGTCACATACACGTAAGTAATAACGATTTCTGAGGAATATACATGTTGGTCTATACAACGGCGGTAGACTGTTAACAGGACTCGACCTCCAGACACATTTTGAGCTATAATAATGTCAAATCACTAAAATCTACCTTTGTAATTCTTATAAATCTTATTTTACAGTGAATAAACGAAAATGTGTACATAAAAATATACATGAAATAATACTCATGACGTTTAATTTTCGTTTACAGGAAGGCGTTTATTTAACGGCCGTGGCCATATTGATTTTTAATGTTATGTTACTTGACAAAAGTAATGAAACTATAATTATTAGAAACAATTAAACCGATAAAAAACGAAGAATTAACAACAAATAGTGTATTGTTATTATTATAAAGTAGACAAATTAAAAACAATATAATTGTCTTTGGTAAGTGTTGAAATGCGTCGGAGCTACAAAATGATTAGCAAATGCACTAAAATGTTGTCAATTCTTAATGTTCTAACACTAATAAATAAATATACGAAAATTAAAAAAAAACGAAATGCGTAAATTAAGTACGCAACATTTCAGATAAAATAAAGCTTGAAGTCTTGCAACGGAATGTGAAAATGGGTACGTTCGCGCGATCTCTTCTAATTGATAATTCATCACTTTTATAGGCCTTTTTTATCTATGCATTCCACAGACCACATGCGTGGAAACGGAAATGGAACATGCGCAATAGTTTTTTATTTATCAGTTTTTAATAAAAATAATTAGTAGTGAAGAAAGTAAGAAGATAATTTTGTTTTTTATCTTTTATGAACAATAGCAAACAATTATTTACTAAAGTTCGACAGTTAAATTCAGTTTTTGATTAAAGAAGTATCATTTCCGCGCATGTGGTCTGTGGAATGCATATATAAAAAAGTATGAAGTACGCATACGCTCCTATAAAAGTGATGAATTATCAATTTGAAGAGGGCCCGCGAACGTACCCAATATGAAGAAAGAACACTTCTTCACTTAATGGAAGGATAAAGTAAAATTTATCAATTCCTTACTTTTTTTAGGTATATTTTAATAATAATCGT
Source organism: Euphydryas editha (assembly GCA_036937285.1). Classification (NCBI taxonomy): domain Eukaryota; kingdom Metazoa; phylum Arthropoda; class Insecta; order Lepidoptera; family Nymphalidae; genus Euphydryas; species Euphydryas editha. Next base: position 18,268,948 of record JAUPFZ010000010.1, read on the forward strand.
CACTTATACTTTAGTAGGTGTATAATTTACTGTAACATTTGAATATAATAAATGTTTTTGAACACAACTTATTACCCAAATATGCCAAAACTTGTCAGAAGAGTTATGATTATTCTAGGCCTTTGAAATTTTTAACAATATAAGACTCAACGGGTACCACACTACAGTATTCGTTAAAATTATTAAATACATATTTTATTGCAAAAACGATATAAATACAGAAGCTTCAATATCTGACTTTGGCATTATAATTATAATTGCACTTATGATATGAAAATAATATACTTATGACATTAAAGAAAATCTTTTACATCGTTTTATTGCTAAATAAATTTCTCTATTAAATTTTCCATAAAAATAAAAAATATATAAACATATATAAACAAGTTTTCCAAGTTGGATTTTTTATGTACCTTATTACAAAAAAAAAATGTATGCATAAATTTATAAATAAAACAAACTAAAGAATATTTATTATCTGTGGAACATGCTTCATCAGCTGTAGTTAGTACCCTGAATATAAGAAAAAAAGAATTCTACTGATATGTCGATACAAGAGAAACGATACTAGTTACTGGCTCCGTGAAAAAATACACGAATAGAAGACACAACATATACAACATTAACGGTACACATTATATATATACTTTGATATCTTATATAATTATATACGAACTATTTACATAATCAATCTTATTATATAGAAGTATCTATCAACCTGTACATTCAAACATGAATTTTATATTATATATATAAGAAGTTACATTTGTGTTTTGATCTATATCTAAAAAACAATAACATATAACCTATCTATCTATTGTACAAACCTTATATTAGTTGATAAATATATATTTACAATGGACTCCTTACTGAAATTAACAACAAATTGTTGTACCATATCATGTTAATACAACACATTGAAGATTTTTAAACATGGGATAGCTTAGTCATTATTGATCTTTGTGAGTGTATGTGTCTCACAAGGGGAGTGCACGACCTCGAAATTTTATTTGGTGATGAGACTTTGCAGGTTTATAGTATACCTAAAGGGTATCTATCCTACAAAGCAAAAAGACTAGATGGCCAGTAGTTATCGAGAAAAACGGCCCTAAAGTTCCACGCGCAGATTATATACCGGTAATTTCACTCATGCAGTAAGCGGCGCGATAGCCGAATGGCTTAAGCTTGCTTACCGTGTTCGAGCAGGCGACTAGGGTTCGATCCCCATTTGGCGCTTTTATTTTCGTTACTTTTTTTTTCATTTAATTATTAGAAATGGTAAGTAAAATATATCTATATTTTATCAATTAAATCTTTAAATTTAAACATTTATCAATTTTAATTAATAAAATATAAATTTAAAAATAATCAAACTTTAATAGGATTTATTAAAAAACAAAACACAGTACTTATTAATTATTGTCATTCATATAAAAAATTAGCCAAAAATCATATTAATTGTCATATTGAAGTTAATTAGTTAGGCTTTTTATATTAATATTTAAAGTCCAAAAGATCGTGGTGTAAAATCAGTATATTATGAGACTGATTTCTTTAATCGATTGTTTTCTTTATCCATATCCTTAGAAAATTTTTAGACTACAGTAACAAATAAATAATTGGTAAGTTCAAGACTACTACAGGAGTGATATTATTATTTGATAACAAATTAATTATTTTTATATACCTTTTTTGTCGCTATAACAACTATTCGTGGCATCTCTAGTGTATACCTACGGACTATAGTACTCTTGTATATATAGTTTTACCTGTCCTACCCATATATCTATAATTGTCAAATTGACGTATATTTACGATTTCCGTGAAGAAAAATCTCCAAACAGAATATTTTACAATTAAACAATAAATAACTTCAACAATAAGTAAGACTACAACTGATTGTAAATTTTAAGTAAGGGTTTTTTTTTATTATTATAAAAAATGCATGATTTAATTGATAATATATTTTAATTATCATTTCTAATAATGAAACGAAAAAAAAACGAATACAAAAAAAAGCGACAAACGGGGATCGAACCCTAGTCGCCTGCTCGAACACGGTAAGCAAGCTTACTATCCATTCGGCCATCGCGCCGCTTACTGCGTGAGTGAAATTACCGGTATATAATCTGCGCGTGGAACTTCAGGGCCGTTTTTCTCGATAACTACTGGCCATCTAGTCTTTTTGCTTTGCAGGATAGATACCCTTTAGGTATACTACAAACCTGCAAAGTCTCATCCCCAAATAAAATTTCGAGGTCGTGCACTCCCCTTGTCAGTGAGTCCTGTACATATCTTGAACGCTTATCACTAAGTATATTACGTGACATGTAAAGAAAACATTTAGGTTTTTTTTACACATAAGATATAAATAAGCATTTCATACTTTATATTATTAAAAATAATATCAAATGTAATTAACTTGTTAATATAATTTTTTTTAATGATTATATATATATTTTTTTAATTATTATAATAACTGGTCACAGCATTAACCGTTAAGTGGGGGTAATTTCTTCCATAATCATCTCGCGTGTTTTCTTAAAAATCTCCAACGTGTTGATTGAGTATGACTGAACAAATCAATGAAAGTATTTATTTATCTAATGACTTGGTACATTTTTATGGTAAAAGTATAATAAATATCTTAATTTATTTACAAAAAAATATATATAATAATAATAAAAATCTAACATTTAAAAATGCTAAATGTGTATCGAAATTGTCAAACACGATTTAATTTTTTATTTATTTTTTATTATTAATAAATTATCTTTTATTAATAAACGAGGCATTTTACTGTAAATGGCAATACAGTGGACATTCCAGTGCTGCCAGTCTTAATTAAGTTTCATAAGTAAATATTACATGAGGGTAATTATATTAACAAATTGCACAGATACACACAATAATAATACAATCAGAAGTTTTCAAACGCCTAACTTTTTATCAAAATTCACACAAAGATTTATACTTTTTTTTTTGCATTTTCTTCAACTTTCAAGACAAATTTTTTCGAAACCTACCATTTGTATATAAGACAATCTTCTAAGTACGAATCATGAATTTATAAAAGATGAGATCTTAGGTTAATTTCAGATTATAATTAAGAGAGTTTTAAAAAATGTAAAAAAGACATGAACTTGATACTTTAAATGTTTTATTTCCTTGAATGGCCCTTTTATTAGTTATCTTCGAGTTTAAATGATTCTATTGTACCCACTTTTTTTGGGTAATATAAATAATGTTTTGAATAGCCAAATATTTATTAATCAGAGAAACAATTATCAGAAAGTCAATAACTTGGAGATTCAAATATTTTAACTGAAATTGGATTATTTAATTAATATCTATTTTTTTTAAATTTATTTCGAACATTTTTATTTTCATCTTACAATAATAAATCTTCACGACTATACACTAAATACGCTGTCTTCGACGCGTAATCGTGAGCAGAAAATAAATGAAAACGATTTTTAGGAACTGAAAAAAGATACCTGCCTTATCTACTCCTGGCTACAAAATATTTGGCACAAATTTCTTTTTCAACATTCAGTTATTATCGCCAATTTTATCTCCAATTAAGTTACATATATTTTTTTTAAAACAATAATCAGCGTCGATTTAATACAATATCGTTTTGCGCGCAATTGAATATCAGCTATCTAAAATAAATTGAGGCAGATTTACGATTCAGTCAATTCTCGTCTCGAATCGCGTTAACACGTCTGAAACGACAGCGCACGTTCGACTCGCATCGACTTCTAACATACGACTACGACATCACGAAATCACAACACTGGGGACTATTTACACAACGAATTCGGACTGAAAAAAAAAATAAGCGTCTCGACGTCACAAATCGCTCACAAATATACATAAATATAAAACTAACTACGTCCAACGGTCCTCGGCCGGACGACGAGCGGGACGATTTTTGGATACGCCGGAGTCGGATCGATAGGTTTTAAACTGGCCTATTCCGAAAATAGGGAGTCAAAAAGTGGGCGCTCACACGGATATCTCGTAGTTGCAGTCGTAGACGGAGGCGCGGTCGGGCGGGTCGGGCGGCGGCGCGCGCTCCAGCTGGTCCTGCACCTCGAGCGCGCGGACGAAGGACAGCGGGCGCGCGGGGCGCGGCGCGGCGGGCGGCGCGGGCGCGGGCGCGGGGCGGCGGCGCGCGTGCGGCGAGGGCGCGGGCGGCGGGCGCTCGGCGCGCTCCGCCCACAGGTAGGTGCCGCGCTGCGGGGACGCGGCCAGCTCGCGCACGTCGTGCGGCGCGGCCGCGTCGCGCAGCAGCTCGCCCTCGGACAGGAAGCGGCGCTGCGGCGAGCCGCGGACGCCGATGAAGTCCGGGCGGCGCGGCTGGGTCGGCGTGCCGGGGTTGGACCTGTGCGCGGCGCTCACGTCAGGGGTTTAATCGCGCGAGCTCGTCCGAGCGCTCGCTATCGTTATCGTACGGCCTACGGACAGAAGGAGACGGGAGCTGCGGGGGGAAGCGTCCGGCGCCGCCGCCCCGTGACTCGCGTTCAGAACTCCTCTCGCGGCTCGGCGCGCGGTCGGGCGGCCGACGGTGCCTTATGGTGGCGGTTCGCACCCCGGCAGGCGACCGCGAACAGGAGAAACGAAGACGAGAGACCGCGACGAGTTATATCATTAGTCGTCGCGGTCTCATGTCTCTGTCTCTCCTGTTCGCGGTCGCCTTCCGCAGCGCGAACCGCCACCGTTAATTTTACGGTTGAACAATGTCCTGAACGTTTTCGTCGAGTGACCGCCGACAGTGGCGAGTCATGTCGAGACGCGGCTACGGCTATAGTTCTGATAAGAAACTAATCTTGACTACGTCCTATAACATATTGCATCAATTCAAGCGAACGGTCCCGACATTGTTAAACCGATAGCTGATAAGCGATTGATAGCAAACTAGTTCTGAACGTGGTCAGTCCAGGCGGCTAGCGGTTGCGGAGAGCATGCCAATGCCATGCCAACTGTACACTATGCTACGCACAAACTACTGCAAGCTTGTCGTCATATCGCTTTGTATCCTGGTGGACTTATCTCGATCTAGAATGTCGAGTGTCCAAAACTTGATCTATGATGTTATACGAAATTATGTTCTCCAGAAAACAAAAGCGATATAGCTCAGACGTTAGAGTGACGAAAATAAAATGGCTGGTGAAAATCATTTAAAATAAAAAATAAATAAAAAAAACTACCGACGACGTTTGTATTTTTCGGTAGAAGGCTAATTAATAAAATACTACACAGCATTGATTGATATTTTTGTTTATTTTTCCGCTGAACCTTCGATTTTTATAAAAATAAATCTATTCTATTAGATAAAAATATTAAAACCATTTTAAAAAAAAAACAACACCAAAAAGAGAAAGAGTCCTCATCTTTTATCGTTTAATATTTACAAAATATAACAAGCATATTTAAAAAAAAGTATAAAAACCATCTACGGAATAGAAAAATCGCATATTAAAAAGGCAGAATCATGCCCGATAAGGTGAAGAAAGTATAGAAAAAATCCAAAGAGGATTAGATATGACATATGAGAATAGAGAGAGAAGGGAAATAAGTTGTCTATGCCTATTACCCCGAATCTCTTGTCTATGGTCACATATAGACGGCGGATATGCGACGGTACCCGGTACCAGCCATAGTATAGTGCGTCGCACTACGTCCACGCTCCGCTTTGGAACAACAGCTTGCAAATAAAATAAAAAAATGCACATGTTTAATACATATGTGTAAATTCTGATCGAAATTTAGTTACAATTCAATCCCTAATTAGTTATCGATGTATAATACTCCAAATATTTTGATTTTCTTTTTAACTACCATAAAAAAAAATAAAAAATATAGTAGACAGAATTTACACTCAAGCAACCATCTTTAAAATAAAATTATAACAATGTTAATTTTGCAAAATATGACAAATTCAAAACCAATATGGAAAATACAATAAAACTATTTACCAAGTAATATAATTTTATTAAAAGACGGTATAAAATCGAGGTGCTCAAAACATGCCTTAATTAAATAAACCCAAAGATTGCATTCTGCTCTGAAATAAACAACAAAATTGATTAAACATTATATTTTAAGCCAATATAAGAAAACAAAATTTCAATCACATCCCCCCTCCCCCCTATTTGATTTATACAAATACAATATGCAAGTGAATGTGAGTTGATGGATTTATTTCTTTCTCTCTAATTTCATACTAAAAGCATTCTTCCGACGGCTGACCCATAGATAATACACTTAAACTAGCTAAGCTGACCCTTGATTGCCACATAGTACTAGCAATAATGTAATTGTTTGTGACTTCTGTAAATATAAATAAATAAATAAATAACTATTAACCAACAATCACACCACGTTAACCTAGCCCCGTGGTAAGTTCGTAAGAACTTGTGTTACAGGTACTAGGAACGGAAATAAATTTAAGATATAAATACATATATACATAAATGATGTATGTATACATATATACATCCATGACCCGGTGCAGACATCTATATTCGTCATACAGATTATCTGCACCTGGCGGGATTCGAACCCGCGACCGCTGCGTAAAGTGTCCAGTTGTCTGACCACTCGACCAGCCGGCCGTCGCAATATATTTAAGTATAATATATATATAAATAATATAGTTAAGTATACATTATTTCGTATGTTTATTGCCCTGTTGTATTTACATAATTACAATATACAGACACGCATACTTATCTTCTTTTTATTGCTTATAATTATCTCACGTATACGTGACATATTTACATAAACTTAATAAACTGGAAAAAAAATTACTAAAGTTCTATGTAAAAAAAAGGTAATTAGTGTTCAATAGTATAAACAATTCTTTAAAGTGCCTTAAACATTTACATTTACAGTTCAATTTCTCTTTATCTTACAAATTAATAATTTTTTTATGAGCTACAGATAATATAATACGTATATTTTGAATGTATGAGTTAAATCTATCTCTTTACATTTTTCTCAAGATAATACAAAAAAGTTGAACTTCATGACGACTCGTGATGTTAGACAAAATTTTTAACATATAAATAATATTAATATTAAAATAAAATTATTAATCAAGTTAAGAACGCATCACTGTTAAATAAAACAAAACACATGTATAATACTGAATAACAAGTAGTTATATCATAGATAAAGAGATTTTATATTATTTTGAATTTCGAATAAAAAGAACTTGATAAATTCAATATGAATTTTTATGCATAAAAACGAAAATGATGTAAGGTTGACGCACACAAATCACCAGAATGATTTGAAACACTTATACTAGTGACCTAATATAAGATCTTCTCCGCTCGTCTTAATTAACCCTTAACCACCTACCAGCGGTCTCAGAGACCGCAATGATTTTTCAAATTCCAATATTTCTATGTGTAAATGACGTGAGCCACAGCGCGTTCATGTACCTTTTCTACACACCAATCAGCATCGCGCTTGTGCTCGGCAAGTGTGTACGTGCGCGCGTTTGGCTAGGGTAAGTAAAAATAATTCACTAGCGATCTCCGAGACCGCACGTAGGTGGTTGTGTGACTTTTTTGTGTTTATTTATTTGTACTGTTTTAGTGTCAAAATGAACAAAATTGACGAAAATTTTGAAAGATGGCTTCAGGAAGAGATCTCCGATGAAGAAGATATTTTTGGTGAAGAATGCAGAGACTTCGAACCTGATGTTACTGTTAATCAAATGCAGACTGAAGAGTGTGAATCCGAGTCTGAAATTGAGGGTGACGACGATCAACATAGCTTGTCGAAACCAACAGTCTCTTCAAGTTCACAATCTCTATCCAGGTCTCCAGAAGAAGGTGACTCGTCGGAAGATAATATACCAATAAGCTAATAATTGATAATAAACATAATATTGTACAGCAAACGCTAGGTATAAAACCAGCTTTTCGTAGAATTCTCAATAATTCTACCACACCACTTGATTTATGGAGTGTCTTATATACGGACGAGATATTTGATAAAATTAAAACCAATCAAACGCCGCGAAAAAAATAATCGCGTTCCGATGGACATCAAGAACTATATTCGCCGTATTTTGCAAACTAAGAGAGATTTAACAAGTACTTCTGATGCCAAAAAACTTGAATTTCGTAAAACATGTCTGACGTGATGATCCAAAAAAGAAACCTAAAACAGCTTACCTGTGTTTCGTGTGTAAAGTACCCATTTGTTTGGAAAGCTCGAAAAAAATGTGTTGTTACTGCCACGAAAAAATGTAAAAGTTTAGGCATTGCAGTTTTGTTTAGTTTTTAATTTTTTGCTTATTTTTTTTATTTGGTTTTATTTTTAGTTTATTAAAATTATTAGAAATAAGAAAAATAAGTGAAAAATGTATGTTCCTAATGATAAAGATCTCGTTATTTTAGTATAGTAATTTTTGGTGCCATGATTGTTATTACATAAATATTATTCCTTTTTCATAAGACTAAAATATTACTATTGCTAATTTGTGGTGCTAAAATAAAGCAATTGAGTATAAATATGCAATTTATTTAACCGAACTTTAATTTTTTATGATAGATCCCAAAATAAGCGTGATAATCTATCGGCGGTCTCGGTGACCGCACGTAGGTGGTTAAAGAACAAAAATAGTTACTAGGTGGTTAAGGGTTAAAGGAAAAATTTCATAAAATATTTTAAGTTTATTACGCTACAGGAAAAAAGGCTTTTTTTATATTTACATGTAAACATGGGTTATTTACATATTTGAAAAGTTATAAACGCATAATATAGTCATATAATACATAGAAAGAAATAACATCCACCAACCGACACTAATGAAAATCAATATTTAAAAAAAATAAAACGCACACGCACACACAAACAGAAGCAAACACAAACAAACGAGTTACCGTCGACACGTCGGCTTTATGCGTTAGGTCCATCTGCCGCGGTAAGCGGTAAATTATCTTATATCATTACACTTATATATTATATAACAATTGTTATAGAAGAAAATAAAAATTATACATTCCAAATTAGGAGGCGTTCAATTCAAGTAACGCAATTTTTTAACCTTCCTCCCCCCATGTAACGCGCCATAACATTTTTCTGTACCCCCCTCCCCCCTCTCTAAACGTTACGTAACATCCTAGTTACCATTTTCACCTAAAAAACACAATTATGTTGCACGAGATATCGGAACGTCGCTAAATTACCTTTGTTATTGTTTAAATTTTCTTTGCGGTAATAATAAATAAAACAAGAGATTTCTAACTCGTAAGACATGGAGAACAAAATAAGAATGACGTACAATACAATCAAGGGACTCGCCGTGAAACATAACGAAAAGGATTGCCAACTTGGGTGACTTTAATTTCTTAGTTTTTTTTATTTAAATAATAATTAAAAAAAAAAAAAACAGTTTTACATAACGAATGAAGTCCCCCTCCCGCCCTTATAACGCATCGTAACGTTTTACAAGACCTCCCTCCCCCCTAAATTGCGTTACGTAGTAGTTGAACGCCCCCTTATATAGTTTTTACTTAGGTTATATGTTGACGTGTACATAATCTACGATGATTTTTTGGGATATTTTTTGCACCAATGTTAATGTATATATTATTTAGAAATAAAGCTTTACTAGCTTAGGCTTATAAAGAACTTTATCTGGATACTAAAATGTATGGATAAATGAATGAAAAGTGAGTTTGAAAAACTAAAGCATGTGACTTTGCTTCATATTGATTTAACTTTTTTTTTGCAATTAATAATTCATTAAAGGTCATATAAATCTTCAGGCTTTACGCAGTTTAAGTTGCTAATTAAAATTAATATTTTTTGAGAAACTATTTATCTTTAATATTTTTGCATTTACGTTTTAGATAAATACAATTTTGAATATAACTCTTAGGGGTGATAATTGCATAAATATTTTATAGGGTATATATATTTTTTAGCCTTTAAGTTGGAGTCATAAACTTGTCCTTTTAAATTTCATAATATTTAAAGGTAAGAATAAATTTAAGAAAACATTAATTTGGGACATCAAACTCAGTCCAAAACAAAATTTGAAGAATGCAAACTGCCAATCAAGTTAATCTTTTAAAGTTAAGTTTAAGTAAACTTTTAAGTTTGCTTACAGTTGATCCCTTAAGCAGAATATAAATTAGTAATTTTAACAAAGATATATTTAAATATTACCAAATAAATTGTAAGCAAACTTTATATAAATAATATATTCCGTTATGTTGCCTTTACATACATTAAAACAAGTATGCTTAATTAAAAAAAATCAAAAAACCCGACTGCGTAAAATACTCTTATTATAAACTAAAAAGAATAAAACAATTTAATAGCTTTCATTTGATACCCATATTGCTACAGTAAGAAAAAAAAATTCAACTCTCTCCCCTCAATCCGCCATTTGCGGGCGCCATTTTGAAAATTTATATAGCCTATGTCACTACTACAATTTAGACAAATCCAACGACACCTCATATGTCAAAAACCGTCCAGCCGTTTGGGCTGTAGGGCGTGCCAAAGAAATGGACGGACATGCATACATACATACATACATACACTCGAAAAACATAACCCTCCTTCTGTCGCAGTCGGGTAAAAAAAAACAGTACCTCTAAAAAACCTTTACGGCAATATTTTACAACGGATTATATTGTTTACTGATAAAGCAATGAACACAAAACAGTGAGATACGAGTAAATATAAAACAAATTATCGTGTCCCCAAAATTAATATACATGTCCAGGTGAGGCAAAACATTTTACATGCAAATAAATTTATCTAACACATCGAAATTAAACATTTAAGCGATGCATGGGTAGGGTAGTTTTAGAATTTTGATGCGATGGGAAAAAGGCGATGAGGGATAAATAAATACCTACTACACGGGTTGTCTTCGTTTTGTTCACCAATTATTCCAATAGAAATTTTGAGCTAGCAACATTAAGCATATTTTCCAAAGTTGAGAGATGGACACCCAACATCTACACCACTGACCAGATACCATATTATTAAGATTATTACTTTTGTATAACTGAGCGGGAATTTAAAGTATTATAGTAACGTAGAAAAACAACCTAAAAATAAAGATATATAAACCTAATCATCATTTAAAAAAATTATTTTGAAGTGCTTTTCAAAAACTAAATATCAATAAAAAATAAAATTTAGGCATTTCTATATATTGTTAGAAACACTTTACAACCCCCAATTTTTCCTTTAAAACCTTCAAATTCCCGCTCCTTAATCCCCAGATACATACCTCCGCACAGGGCTGCTGACGGCGAGGGGCGTCGGCACCCCTAGAGCTTTAATCCTCTGCTGCATGGTGGGGGAGGGTCTCGCCCCCCCATTAGACCCCGTGTCGTATCGGAGGGGTTCCATCACCACCCGGTACCCTGACGTCGTTGTGCCGCCGTGACTATTGAAAATATTTTAATAAATATAGAGAATTAAAAATGAACGAAATAAGAGCAAATGCGGAAATCAAAATTGTTGAAATATACAACATGAATATGGTTTAGTCTACGTACGCACACACGCACGCACGCATGCACGCACGCACGCACGCACGCACACACATGTACATAATTATATATGTACTTTTAGATATAAGTTCGTTCTCAAACATTTCCGCACATAATTATATGTACACGTGTATTTACCATCAATAAATTCAAACGTTACACTTTTTTCATAAAAACCCTAACTTGTATATACTTAAAAAAATTGACGTATTTTGTACGCACACGTACACATTCACACAAACACGAATGCGATCAGTAACAATCGAACGTACCTCGTGTTCCTCGAGAGCGGACTGAGCCTCGGGTAGTGGTGTGGGCGCGGCGGCAGATGGTGGTGGTCCGCGGGGGGGAACAAGTTCGCGCCGGAGCCCCGGCGCTGGAGGGGCGGAGGCGTCGGCTCGCAATCCGCGGACTGAGACGCGCCCGGTCCTTCTAGCTCACCCTCGTGTTCCTCGCGCCCCGGGGATAGCTGAGGGGGGAAGTGGTTATGGATAAAGGGGTGCACCGTTACGTCACGGCGTCGCTTAAATTCGGTACATAAAGGTGTTAATTAGAAAATTTTAAAAATTAATAATTTAATTTAATAGTTTTAATTTATATTTGATTTCTTTAACACATTCATTTTCATATTTAAAATATACTTTATTAAGGTCATCATTTTAAGACTTATTTTTAGTTTTAAATTAAATGCAACTGCACTGATTCTGAATGCTGAGTTTATACTGAGAAGAATCTGCAAGAATCTCAGTAGTTACTCTTTTTTTTAATTCTGTAAAATTTCCAATAGTTTTTTTTTTCTGTCTTTGTTTTAATTGTGTATTTAATATTTAAAGTAGAGATCCGCCAAATAAATCCCTAATAACTTCTTACAGCAAAAAAATTTTGTTTTAAACTGGGTACTGGAACAATTTTAGCGAATTTTTTCCCCTTTTAATTTCATTGCAATTTATATCAAATTGCATTTTAATCGATATCGTGCTATATTCCTCACTTCATAGGAAAATCACTTGAATACTGACTGTTAAATTTTTCTAACAAAACGTATATAGGTATATAAAATAAAATAGAAATTTAACGAAAATGTCTTTCCTGATCATAATAAAAAAAGGGAATTAGAAATATAGTTATACATATATTTTATTATCTGTGCGCAATTTAATGTCATATATACGTACTGAAAAATAAAAATGATTTATAAAATACGTGAGTTTTGATTATAACAATCACAATAATTTAAAACCAGTTTATACCGGTTGATAAATATATATTTAATTAAGAAAGTAGAGAGCCAGACATACCATGTCTTCAATTCACAGATAAAAAAAGTTTCATGGTGAATTGAAGGTATGTGATTGCTCTACAAGCGTGATAACTATATGATCGTCTAGATGGGGTTTTGGCGGTACAATGTCTAGATAAGCGTGACAATAATGTGACATCTATGCTACTAGCTACTTCTATTATTTTTTACGTCTATATCAAAGACTATTTTTAAAGTGATTAGGCTGATAGAACATACTGCAACTCAGTTATTCATATTCAGTTATAATTGCTTTTTTTTTTAATATATAAAACTAACTAACAAAAAATTTAAAAAGTATTACTATATAAATTAAACGAATTACAAATTAAATAAATGAAAAAATATATTTATTATTTTTTATTACTAATTACTTCCGTTTTCCCGTCTACTATAAAAACATTTAGCAAATTTATATGTAAATATTTTTTTTTTTTATGTTTGCAACTTGGGTTAATCGTTGAAATATAAGTAATTTCCGCCATCCCGCAGCGGAGGAGCTTTCTCCTATATAGAAGAAGAGGACTTTGGCCAGCTGTGGGACATTTGCAGTTTATGTTTATTTTATATTTGAAATCGTTAATTTCTCTTTCACTTCTTAGAGAAATTTATGCAGAAAAATAAAAGAATTCTAATAATCTACCCAATCACAATTTTACTACCAATTTTGATACCGTTTTCTTTTTTCTTAACATGATCCCAAAAAAGTGATTATTGTGTTTCGATTTTCATCCATATATTGAGTACAAACATTTTTCAAGTCCTTTTACTGGTGATAAGTCTACTTTGTTAACTCAACACACCAAACAACACTTGTATAATGTGTAACTTGTACATTTATTAATATTTTCGTAAGGAAATCTTATGTTACATATCACTAAAATTGTTGACCACACCCCAGGATCACGGGAATAATACATAAAAAAGGAAATCATACTAAAAAGATTTGCATTACTTAGCAATGTTTTCGATTTAATATACTTAAGTGTATAAAAACTTTAAATTTACTTTATTCAAGTAGATTTTATAACCAATTTTAAATCAACATTGTAGAAAATATATATTCATATATTTAATATGATTTTCTTAAATTATTTTTAAGGAGCTCAGCGGAAGAGTAAATCATATCCACAAAAATATTAAAATGGAACAAAACATTAAAAAATCTTTTTTATTATTATTTAAATGGCATAAATGATGTTTTTGGGTTGGAAAGAAAATGTATAAAATGGTCACTTTTAACTGGATCATACAATTTTGGTGGATTAGGCAACTCTTTCGTTTAGATTTTGAGGAGCCGTTTAAGCGCTGTTTTCGTCAAATAGACAACTATTTCCAACCGTTATTATATGTAAATCTAATAGCAGTTATTATAAATGTAATTATATTTAAAAATGTTTAACAATTTATATTTTAAATATCATTTCGAGAAAACAGCGCTTAAAATGTAAATCACACACAATGTAATAACATTAGCTAGGAAACGAGTGTTGCCGAATTACATTCATAAAAAATTCAATAATATATCTTTGATAGTGAGCGGTGATATTGAAAATAGCCTTCATCGAACTCTACTATTATTTGATTAATTATAATGTCAAATAAGTGTTGTGTGGATTAATAAGGTATTAAAAATGTTTAAACCACCACCAACTTTGAGACAACAATTTCGGAATAGGTCCCCGTTATACATGATAATTATAAGCCAAACTTATCTCAATCAATAGAGAGTAAAAACTTGTACATAATATTTAAGGAGTGTTATTCAAACCCCATCTGTTTTAAAACAATTCAAACACGTTCGGAACCTATCAACGTCTAGTATGACAGTCCGGCAACACACGTCTTGGGCAATCTAGCGTCACATGAGTAAAGAAGCGAAAGAGACAAAGCTTCTTACAAGCGTACAATACGTACACTACTACAAGCTTGAGGCGCGTGTGTGCGTGAGCACTCGCGCTTCGTCACGTACGGAGAGACCGGCCGGTACCAGCTCGGTGAGTGCTCAAACTCAGGGGCTGCAGTACACGTCGCGCGTAGTGTTTTCATTTAATGATAATTTAATGATTTGAATAGTGTTTTAATCTAATTTTAATAGTGTTTTAGTATAAACGTGTAAATATGGTGTACTGTACATTCTATATGAACAATAATAGAAAGAATACGACATATTTATTTCAATTTTTTTTTTTTTTTTTTTTTTTGATATTCGTTAAGTGTGTGAAATCACCTTATGGCGAAATAAATATTTTCATTTCATTTCAGTAAAAACACATAATTTTTTATCTATCCTAAATTTTATCCTCCTGTGCCAACCCTACCAAAATATGTATAAATTTAGCTCGCTCCTTCGAAGCTTTGTCTCTGTTCCGTTTCTTTACTGATGTGGTCCAGCCACTAGGCACTAGTACGAGTCGCTAGTCCGTCGGTCTGGCCCTCACCTTGTTGTAGTGCGCGTGCGCGCCGAGGGGGCGGAGCGCCGAGCCGTTGTCCGCGGTGTACGTCTTTACCTGCGCGTGAGCGTGCGCGTGCGGCGCGTCCGCGATCGTCGATATCGCGGCGCCGCCCGCGCCGCGCCGCTTTTTGCCGCCCTTGTAGATATACTTCGACGGACGGACCAGGCTGGAATGGTATACCGGTCATTGTTTAACACCTTAGCTGCCGTGTCAGTCACCTGGGCAGGTACTACTAATTGACAGATGTAGTACCTGCCCAGGGCCATTTAGGGGAGGGCAAGCGGGGCAACTGCCCCGGGCCCCCACATAAGAGGGGCCCCCACATCCATAAAAGAGGGGCTTCCACAATAGAGCCAACCAATAGAATAGGAATAGATGATGACCTTTTTTTTATAGGTGACGACAATTTTTTTTCGTCATTTTTTTTTGCAAGAAATTAAAAAAAAAATACAATTAAATTTCAGATCAAGGAGCCTCCACTTCTCTGTTGCCCCGGGTCTCCCTAACACTAAATCCGGCCCTGTACCTTTCTAGGCCATGTCAGGCATCGGTGACTGACATGGCCTGAACAGGCAGGACACGGCGCTATCTCTATATTTTATTCCATACAGACCATTTCCGTATATGCCAGAAATTATTTTATTTTTAATTATTTTAGAGAAATAAACACGTAAATTTAAATTATTAATAAATCAATATTTAATGCCATTTAAGTCATTTCCACCCTAAAATTAGATTTGAAAATTTGTCGTCATAAGAATTTTGGTTTGGCGATTAACGTGTTAAACGAGAAGTTATTGTTAGTGTATTATATCTTTTTACTTTTATATAATTATATTACAGTTCTGTTATTTCTGTACTGTACACTTATACCATCTGTATAACATTTCCTCTATGTTTGGCTGGAAGAGATCGCTCTTTAGCGATAAGGCCGCCTTTTGTACTTATTTCCTTTTTTTGTACTGTTGCTTATTCTTATACTATAAATAATCCACTGCTGAGCGAAGACCTCTTCTCCATATAGGAGAAGGGTTGGAGTTTAATCCACTACGCTAATCAACTGCGGGTTGACGGATATTTTAACTACCACGAGTAGCGATCTTCATCAGGTGTCTGTAATAAAAATCGGGACCGACGACTTTACGTGCTCTCACAAGGACATACACCCAGGATAGAAACAAATATTTGTACAAATAAAAATATCTGCCCCGATCGAGAATCGAATCCACTTGTTGAGGTGACTACGCGCACCACCACACCAGAACGGTAGTCTGCCGTTGTTATAATGAAAACTTATTGTTAGTGAGGAGTTTTTATGTCACCATATTATTGTAATCGTTGTTATTTTATAAATCATTGATTTAAAAATCACATCAATGATTTTAAAATCTCTACTTCTCTACGAGTGCGGTCCGTAAATCCGACCGTCTATTAATAACCTAACCCATACCATGTTTTGTTTACCAAACAGAGGCCATTCAAAATTTTACTGTTTGCCATGAATAAATTATAAACTAATGATGTTTACAATAATATGACATATATATACGTATATACACGCGCACGTATAGTGTAGTGCGTATAGACGTACAAAGTTGTTTGTGTATGTGTTTTGCGATATTATATCGTCGTTGCGCCTGCCAAATTCCATGTGCATTTTTTTTTTGTACTAAACTTAATCTCCGCTTCATTCTCTGTGTTGATAAAGTTCTTTTTGTGATATTCGAATTAGAAACAGACTTAACAAATTCCATATGTATTTTACATACATACATATAATCACGCCTCTTTCCCGTAGGGGTAGGCAGAGACCACTTCTTTCTACTTGCTACGATCCTTACATACTTGTTTCGCTTCGTCCACTTTCATTATTCCCTTCATACATGCTCATGTATTTTAACCGTTAATAAATAATTTAAAAAATATTTAATAACATATCTTATGTTGTTTCCCAAAACCTTACAAAAACCACATAATATGGAACTTGTCAGGCGCAGCGACGATATGTAATAGTGTGACCTATTACTTAAACAATCAGATTTCTCTCTCCGCCTTTTTATAAACACAATTTATAAACTTTGGCAAATACACAATGTTAGAAGTGTATGTCATGTAGGCTCTCCTTGTATAACTTTTTTTTCGTTTTGTAAAACAATTAATCGGTCGAAAATGGCATGCTTATATCACTTTTATTTAATCTGTGTACTTGCATCAGTGTATGTGTGTAACAAACCTATGTTTATATTTACATATTATTAGTGTTGATATCTACATTACCTAATAATTAAAGCTACAATTTCGCTTATTATATAAGCACTAATATGTATCGTAAGCAAGGAATTTATATACAAACTGGAATGAAGTGCACGTGGCACTCAAAAAACGTTCCTACGGCCGGAATTGCATCTCTTTCTACCATGTATTCAAAGCAACTCTCGTAAGAAAGAGACAAAATACCAGTAGTCAACGAAATGCTCGGAACGATTTTTCACTTTACATGTTATAAGCCAATGTCAACCTTATGCCAGATATTTCAAGGTGCATATTTGAATATACAATTTTATTAAGTGAGCGTTCCAGTTATGATATAAATTCCTTGATCTTAAGCTAAATATTTTAAAATACATTGAATATTATTGTTTACTACATGAATGTATTTATTCTATATTTTGTGCTCAGTATACAGGGTTAATTCTAAAACACCAGCAACCTCGCAGGACAAGATAGCTAACATTATGTACAACAACATTTGTTCTACCACTTTTGTTAATTTGTTAGATTTTATTTTCATACAAAAATAAATATTAATTTAATTTTTCGCGTGAATGCAATACACTCTACGCGCGTCCCAAAGATTAGGTAAATAACGACCACGTACTAATGTGAGGGGAAAGGTAGGAACGGGGCGGCGCTAGCGCCTTTGAACTTGACCTATTTAGCCAGCTGCGGCAGTCGGCGGCGGGCGACTTTGATGCGCGCGCGTCATATGATTTTGTGTGCTACTCGTATTTATTTTATTCGTATCGATCGATGTATTGTAATTTGTACCTGTACTAAAGTTATTTTATAACCATGGTACCGCCGCTATTCTAATGTCGAATACACGGAAATGGTGAGGATACTGGCTAGGTGTGATGACAATGTGTCGGAAGCCTGTCGGCAATATGCAGCTAGATATTCGAACTTACCTACACCGAGCCGTGAGACAATGTCAACTCACCGAATCTGACAAACTAGCACGAGTAAATTTTTGTAACTGGTTCGGTTAACTAAAATAATTTGTGCGTTCAATCAAATTAAAACTAATTCGGAAGTGTTAGCACGTGTTAGTGAACAGCTGATTTTTAGGTGTTGTCTGTGTGTTGGTTGTGATGGTGACTATTTTGAACGCTATCTGCGCGATACGCACCGACATGCGCGTTACTTTAACCTTAGAGGTAATATTTCGTTTGTAAATATTATTTTATTGTCAATTATTTTTAATTTTTTAATTATTGTAAATACGCTGATTTCACTTTTGAAATACTTATGCCCGCCTGTATTTAACAATAAAAAGTGAATAATACCTAGCTACCAATATTTGATATTAAATTGGTTTAATTAGACTTTAGTAAACGTTAAAGAATAATTACCTACGTTAATAATTTTCACATATTTTTTTATGTTCAGAATTCAGATACCTAATCTACATACCTACATTTTTATAGTATTGGCGGGCATACGGACAGTCGAAGCCTTTTGATGACTAGGTACCGGATGTCTACCGCACAACTGGTTGTGCTGTAACCTCTGGAGGTTATGCAGATGTGTTGCCCTCCTATACATACGATTTATTTGTTTTTTATCGTTTAATATAGCCAGTTCTAAGCCTGGTAAAGTATGAAGGGATTGTGGACTCAGTTTACGTATTGCAGGGACATGACAAAACAGAAATTTGATTATTCACTTAAGTCACTGCGATATACATACTATGATACTGCCCACAAACCCACCAAGCAATTTATATTAATTTTATTAACTAGAATTATCGGGCAGAGAAAGTGTTATTACTATTATTATGCAAGCGCGCCCGAGCGTCGCGTCATCCTTTCGATAATGAATGAAACATAGACTCTAAATTTCAGAGCAGTACAATAAAAGCTTAAAAAATCATTTTTAATTAATGTATTGAGTTATGTCAAAAGTCGTAGAACAAATGTTGTTGTTCATAATGTTAGCTATCTTGTCCTGCGAGGTTGCTGGTGTTTTAGAATTAACCCTGTATACGTATGAACTCACTCTAGTTTTTTTTGTCTCTTCGTCTCATCGACCATCATTAACTATACACCGGTTATTTAACCTACAGTTTAAAAGAAAAAATATGACTAACGTCGACAAAAAAACCAGTAATATTTGTATATTTACGATTACGAATCTCAGAGGTGATGAAAATAATATTAAAAATATATGTATTATGTTTTCCAAAGATTACAAAATTGTACGGTTACCTTGATAGGGTTTTAAACCTCATTTTACTTACTACGAAGAAGACTGATTTCTTGAATTTGAGAATATGTCATTTTTTTTTTTCTTTTACGCTCGATTTATATAATCTATTTCTTATTTTTGCTTTGAAAGAAGCAGAAATAGAGTTTCAACACCTCTCTACGTATTATGTCAGAATTTAATCTATGCTAATATATGTAAAGACAATGAAACAATAAATGTAAAAACAAAATATTTAGAAATCATACATTATTATATATTTGCAAATACATATATTTGCAATTATATAAAAAAGTAATAAGCTAATTGATCTCAAATAGGACGTAAATATACAACTTTGTTTTCTAGTTACGTGACGACTGGTATCAAATTACAATTTGTGTAAGAAATTATTCGTGACCTTCTAATTTATGATAAATTTTATTGGGATCTAAGATTATCAAATCAACTAATCAAATCAATATTGCCTAAATGTATAATATCAGTGAACTTTAAGAGTCCAAGCAATTCGCTTGAAATTTTTGATATTTGAGTAATTAAGTAAGAGTGTGACCAATAAAATTTGATACTTTAATATCAATCGAATCACAATAATTATGTATATGAGTAAAATTAATTTTAATATTTGACGACAAGTTGGTGCAGCGGCTAGCTGTTACGTGGATGTCGCGGGTTTGTTCCCCGCTCATGACAAATGTTTGTGTAAGTCATACCGATGTGTTATGGTCTGAGTGTTTGTTTGCCGATGTTGTGGGGCCGGTAAATGATGTGTGTTAATTTAACCCTAGAGTGCTCGCGCTATGAGCATTTTGCCGCTTGCGGCACAATATTTGTATTATTTTGTACACGATGCGTTTGTCAATATCAAGCATCCTAGTAGCTGCCTCCCTGTTCCTGACCTCCTTGCTTTAGACTTTAGAGTAAATTCAGTGCACACGTAACTGCAGGAAACAAAGGTTGTCGTAGGTGTGTCGCGTTTGACGGCAAATTGCTCACTGTGCGACTACTCACGTAAGTAAAATTTGTGGTTCTTGTTTTTTACTATAGTTTAAATCTTATTAGTTTTCATTGCGTATAGTATTGTTTTGATGTAAATATCGTATTAAAATTGTTTTTTAGTTTGTTTTGATTAATTATTGGGCGTTGTGTTGCCTTTGTTTGGCTCAGTTTATTTTATATCTTTTTAGATAATCATCGCGTGAAATAAATAAACAAGACAAACAAATACTTGAGTGGTTGTAAGAGGAGAGAGATGATGAAGATAATACACATAGTTAATCGCAAATAGCCACTTAAAGTGACCGGGAAAGTGGACATAGTGTTCATAATACTGATATGGAGCAATCAGTGGCAGAATCGGACAAGGATGTGCCACTAACTTCGCGAGTAGCGCCTGTACTATCCCCTGCGTCTGTCGAGGAGTCATTACGACGTGGTCTTGGACGTTATCGCGGACTATGGTCAATCAGATTATTTTTATCCTTTCTGAAGATTGCTGGCATAAATAGTCATATAATATACAAAGAAAATACTGATCAGTTACTATTACGACGAAAATGAAGAAATTGCCCTGGCTATGACTAGACAACATATTAAAAGATCCAACGTAAATATATTGCACAAACAACTGAGAAACCAAATCGCCCGATTCGTGTCATCGGATCATCCAAAATATACCATTAGGTAGGGAAGATATATGCACAGTATGTCCGTCCAAGAAAAAAAGAAGGACGAAAAAAGAGTGCAATTTATGTACAAAGTTACTGTGCAACGGACATTGCATGTACTTGTGTCATGATTGTTTTTCTGAAATACAGGCTGTAGATGGTAAAAACGTGTAAATTAGCCATTAAGTTTAATGTTTACTTTTTTTTACATAAATAATTGTAAAGAGGTTGCAAAAAACCGAGAATTTTTACCTAACATTTCCCAAAGCATTATTTGCCAAATTTTAAGTATAAAACTTTAATAAATGTTTCTCATGTTGATAATATATGTTTTACTCTATCCTTTAAACATAAATACAAAATCATATAACTCCTATTTTCTAAAAAAAAATCGTATTAAATATGGGCGGCAAAATGCTCCCCACGCGATCACTTGCGTTTCACGGGAAGGCGCGATTACTCTAGGGTTAAGAATATTTATGGTCCTTACCTAGGGTACTGCGGTCCGAACTGCGTGTAGCAACAGTTGTGCCAACATCCCTTAGAGAAGGGGTTGTAGCCGCCCGTGAACTTGCCAGTCACTTGCTCGTTAGTGGTGCGACCTCGCGACACAAGTACCATGTGGAAACCCGTCAAACCAAATATTGGTATCGCGAGGAGCGCGATTATACCCATTATTACCATTCTGATTCATTGTTAAGGATCTTAGTGTCAGCCACGTTTGTTTACTAATTCTAGAATTAGTAACAAACTCTATTTTCCGAAACGTCGGGAAATAATTTAAATTAAATATTGTTAAACAGTAACTTTAAATAAACGCGATAAAATCCGTTTTTAGACTTTTAATTAAATGAATAAAATTCGCGTAAATATAAGATAACAATATACTAATTCTAGATGTCATAGCTTGATGTTCTATAGATTTGCTCTGTTAATATGCGATCAGTAGACCATAAAATTTGGGCTTTTAAACAAACAAATCAATTAAGATTATAATATTCGTATGGATTAAGATGAAGTAAACGAATTCTCAAAACGGGTTCATTATTATTATTAGTAATTAAAACCCACTATATTATCGCTTTAACTAGTACTAAATCAGATTGATACTTAAATGGTAAGGTCATGTTATTATTTAATGTAATTTTTTTTTAAGAATAAATATTTGTCATATTATATATAATTCTATTTATATGTACATATAATAAGAATGTTGACTTGTAATGACGACTTAACGTACTTTTAAAAATAATCCAAAAAGTATCAATGTTCAGTGAGCGCACTAGTTTGTGGTTTAATGGCCTTCGTCGACGTCATTTGATTGTTGCCATGTAATAGCTTTATAATTAACTGAAATTCAACTTTCGTGTGTCGGACTATACATTTATATTTTATAGTAATAAATATTGAAAAGGATACGATACAATGGGCTCAACTTGCGTGAGCGTCTTGTTGTTGTTCATGATGTAGTACAAACTGAGGCCGAATATACTCAGCATGTGTATGGACAACGATATGAGGAAAAAGAAAAAGAACCTATAATTCCTCCGTCCGATGCAATTGTTCACCCACGGACAGTGGTGGTCAAAAGTCTGAAAGAAGAAATTTCATAAAATTATACTAGACGTCTCGCGGGTTTTACGCGCACTGGGCTTCCATAACATCCAAATTAGGTCACATTTATATGAATAAATAATAAATAAATAAATAAATATTAACCAACAATCACACCACGTTAACCTAGCCCCGTGGTAAGTTCGTAAGAACTTGTGTTACAGGTACTAGGAACGGAAATAAATTTAAGATATAAATACATATATACATAAATACACATCCATGACCCGGTGCAGACATCTATATTCGTCATACAGATTATCTGCATCTGGCGGGATTCGAACCCGCGACCGCTGCGTAAAGTGTCCAGTTGTCTGACCACTCGACCAGCCGGCCGTCAATGAATGATCTTCTGTATAACGTAGATTTTTAATAGTAAAAAAAGAATGAAATCGGTTTTATAGTTTCAGAATCTCTCGATTACGTTCAAACAAATAAACATATTAGTTATACTATCTGTACGGTACACAACCACGCATTTTACGCGACACGCGTCATCAAGCAGTTACCAGTAGTCGCGTCTATTAAATATTTGCCAGTGGCATCCGGCTCGAAGGGCCTTTTAATTATATATCGATTCTTGTTTACTAATACACTATAATATTGATATACTTGCAAGCACGCGTCTTACTAAACGTATGCGAACTAACTTAAATAATTAATAAAAATATATAATAATCGCGAAATTGTACGCGCAATGTTACGGTTGTATATTACACTAGCTTTTACATACGGCTTTATCGATGTACTTTTTAAAATAAAGCTATATAAATATTAATAATTATCCATAAAAACAGAAACGGGATTAAAACTACACAACACCGTTTATTGGCAGATTGTATTTCTAAGATTTTCCCTAAAGACGTAGGATTTTGGACGACGTTTTCCTTTAACTTTTGAGCTCGCGATCTTTTCCCTTACGATGCAATTTTTTTTATCTACGACGCCATCTTTGCAGCTATTTAACAATAATATTATTCAATATGTTAATTTAAAATGACGTCACACTGACCAGTATATTAACTTATAACACAGCTTATTTAGTAAGCATTTTTTTTTCTCACAAACACGTCACTACAGTTTATCGTTTCAAGTCTCTGGTAAACTTTAGAAAACCTAGATAGTCTATCAAAAAGAAAGTTTTAACGACGTCGCAACGATACACAAAAAATACTATTAACTTTATCTGATACTGAAATTTATAGTAAAATGGTTTTAGAAAATAATAACACCTTGTTAACAACTTAGATATACTTTTCAACGACGCGAACTTTTCTCAGTTTTATTAGACCACTAAAATAAAACAATGTACCTACCAATATCTGATTTACCAGGGTTTTTTTTTGAGAAAGTTTAGTATCTTTCAAGTTTTTTTTATTGCTGGAAAATCAAACCTCATATCCATCCAAACTCAACGCAAGCAAACTTTGTAAATTCTTTTAGGTCTTTCTATATCCCGGATATATATTTTTCTATCCGTTCTAATTCCACTAGGACTTAACATCATCAAAACTATAAAGTCTTGAGTATGTCTTACTTCTATACAGTGGTTGCACACGGAGCAGTGCGAGCACCGCGGCGGCCGGTAGAACTTGCAGGTGACGCACCATTTCATGCGCACCGTTATGCCATTTATCTCCACGCTGCGATAAAGCGGCGCTCGGAAGTCATCCTCGCGGTCCTCGTCAGGTGGAGCTGGAGAAAAGGTGATAAGTAAATTAATATAACATTCTATTTATGCTATTATTTATCTCTGTTATACGCTGTACAAGTTAGCTTGATCTTTTTGACAGATGTAAATTTTTCTGATCGACATAACTTTGCAATGACGAACATATTATTTTCTTAATTAAAATGATTTTACATGTAATAGGATAAAGGGTGCGAAGGTGATTCATTGGCATCGACAAATACACATACAATTGTCTCAGTCTCGTTTTCTGGCACATGAATTCTTTGCAATATTTCCTTAATCATATCAAACAGACAGACGTTTAGAAACATTTAGCCGTCACAGAGCACAATAAAGGCGTTCGAATAAAGAATAAATTAATTTGATTCATCACCAAGAAATTGTCCTGACCTCTTGGTGAGAATTGATCTTAGACAATGGCATTTTAAAAAAAACTAGATACATATGTATCTGGCTATATTTTATTTTATACTTTCTTAGTCAACCTTGCTATCTAATGTGCCCTAATTGCATTGACTCACAAATCCTGAAGAACGTAATAGAACAGAGCATTATTGTTCTGAGGTGGAATAACTCGCGAGAGGCACTTGCGAGTGTAAAGTATAAACTAGATTTTTTAAATAAGTACTTTTGAATTGTCAAAATATGGTTGCAATGCATAGTATACTATAAAGAGTTACGTCAGTGATAAAAATGCGTGGATTTTGATACGGTCTGATATTAAAACATGTTTAGGTAATATTACTTCTCAATAGAATTTCAAAACAAATAAAATTGTATTTATATCTTGAAGCTATTATAAACATTTTATATTTTAGAAAGTTATTGATATAGTTGACAATTTAATAGTAAGCTTAGTATTAGTAGTAAAAAAAAAAGAAATGGATTTGAACATTTAACTTTTTGTGCAAAATGAAATTATCAGGACAAAACGATTCTCCGATTTTAAATAACAGATATATTGAGAATTAAGTTAGTTAACAACTTTTTAGTATCTATGTAGGTTAGTTTTATTAGTAGGGATAAAATATAGTCGCCATTATTACTATAACTTTTATCTACACCGTAATAAAACAATATAAACGCTAATTGTAAGATGTTAAAATGAAGTATGTACTTTGATGGAAGTTTTTGATGATTATTTTACGCGAAGAGGTTAAGGCTCGAAACACATAACGGCGTTGCGGCGCCGCAACGCTAAAATCGGCGGTGGCGTCACCGCCAATTTTAGCGGCGCGGCACCGCCAATTCCGGCGTTGTGACGTCATACTTGTTGACCATGATTTATTGACATTTTGTGTCTATTTTTATATTTTATTTTTTTGTGTCTTTATTAGACATGGGTATCTCAATGAATTTTTATGAACTGCAGATAAGCTCATGAGCCATATGCTTGAACCGGAGCTGTGAAACGGCTCACAGTTCAGCTCAATTGTTGTTATAGGTATTGTTACTTTTAACCACTTTTAACTATTAGATTTACAGCTAATTTATGACTCGGTTCAAAAAATGACATGTATGATGTACCTAAATTATAAATCTATATATATAAAAGAGATTTCCACGTATACATTGACTCATCACGATATCTCTGAAACTATAAGGCGCAGAGACTTGAAATTTGGTAGGAATATTCCTTTTACCGAGTAGAGGTCAGCTAAGAACGGATTTTACGAAATTCTACCTCTAAGGGGGTGAAAAAGGGGAGCAAAGTTTGTATGGGACAACATGATTCCTTGGTCCAATCTACTTCAAATTTCGCATAAATATTCTTTAACAGAATTGGTTGAAGACGTGATTCGTATTTTATCGAAATTCATCCTCTAACGATGTTAAAAGGGGGGAGAAAATTATTTTGATATAAATACTCCATAGTGATTTTGATTTAAATTAAAATTTATTTTGACACATGTTTGACGACCAATCCGTCTGTTATAAAATATTTTCCAGTATCGACGCAGGTGTAGGTGATAAAAAATATAAATTTATAATTTTTAAAATTTTAGTTAAATACCCGTGCGAAGCCGGGGCGGGCCGCTAGTATGTAATAAAGCAGCGTTTCGAAAAGTTATTATAGTGATATTTTTTCTATCTTACACAATTATAGGGGAATGCTAATTTCATGCATATGATAAACGCTAAAGTGAGTTTCTTTGTTTGTTACGCTTTCACGCTTTAACTATTCACCTGAATTACGATCATCATGAAATTCTGCATACCAGTTGTCTGGGGTACAGAAAAGGACATAGAGTACCTACTTTACGTACCGACTACCGTTGGTGCCTGTACCATGCGAGCGGAGCCGCGAACAAAACCTATTTATTTATATTTAATCTATAAAACTAATATAGTAAGATATTAATTTATGTATCACTTTGTTTCAATTTTGTTTAGGCTTTATGAGACAAAAGTTGTTTAAAATTCTACCAGCATACAAACTTGATTCACAAAATTATTTCCGGTACAAAGGATTACTTTTTATGCATTCTACTAAATAACAACTTCACAAACAATAATTAACAAATTTCACGTGAACTATAATATTTAAAATAATTAAATTAATATCCACAATAAAAAATCACGAAGAACTGGTTACCCTACAACAACGCTCTTTTTCGCGGCGCCGCAACGCCGCAACGCATACCGCCGATTTTAGCGTTGCGTCGCCGCAACGCCGTTATGTGTTTTGGCTCTAAGAAGGATGTAGAAATGGAGACAATTGTAAGTTGATTATTTCATTAAGATAAATATATTATTAATAATTTTTTGATTATACTTGAGTATTATCAAAATATTAAATTTAACGTTTTGTCATTGAAAAATAAATTATAAATATATCAATTAATAACAAATATTTTCATTTTTGTACGAAAAAAAAGAAATAAAAGTATTTAAGTAATTAAGTATTAGCTTATTTGTAGAAAATGATTAAGTTTTTTTTTTCTGTAAGTTTTGTTCAGCAGATCCGTCCTTGGTTGGCGATTATAGCTCCCTTTTTTGCGTCAATACGTGATGTCCTTTCTCAACAGAAACCAAACTACTCAAACTTTTAGTATATTTAATGTCTTATATTTGGAACAATACTTGAATGTAACTAAAACCTAAATCATTTACGATTTGACTATCCATAAAATATTTATAAAGTTAAAATTAAGCATGTATTAACGAATTTGAACTATACTGATACAATGTTATCTAACATCGAATAGAAAAGATTAAACACACACAGAAATAATTTACACGTACATATAATATAACTTGATATACAATTAAATAAATAAATATAGTTATATTAATTTTTAAAATATGTACAGAACTAGTGGCCCGCCCCGGGTGCGCCTGGGCTATGTATATGTACCTAACCTTTCTCATGAATCACTCTATCTATTGGTGAAAAACGCATTAAAATCTGTGAAGTAATTTTAGAGTTTATCGCGAACAGACAGACATACAGACGCGGCGGAGGACTTTGTTTTATAATATGTAGTAACAAGGAGACACTGAAATATTGAAACATTAACCTTATATTTGTTTCATATAACCTAGATTAGCTCGTATGACGTTGTAGCGTTCACTCGGGGTACCGTGTTATAATGAAATCAAGATGCAAATTTGATTCGTACAATTTACTTAATCAATAACTATATCATTTAGAACAAGAGTTTTAATTGCTCCGACTGTGTCTACTCGACCGTATCTCCTCCTCGAATGTTAAGGTTCAAGATCAACAGTCCAACTTTGAGTCGACAATCGAACGGCGCCTTTTTTGTTCTTGTTACCAATTTTCTAACGGGATTCAAGTTAATTGAGTTTTTCAAAGTACAAACAAAGTTCAAAACTTACGAGTAAAAAATTAAGTTTAAATTATAAAAACAAAAAATTAAAATTTGGGGAAACTCTGTTTGTCAATTACCCAATATTACATGCATTTAGCTTTAAAAATATTATGCTGTTTATTTCCATTAAAAATTATATAATAAAAAGATTTCCTTATTCGTCCTACGCATATTGCATTATTGGTACCATTTTAGTTATTTCCATAGTATCGTGTTTTACGGTCTATTACTTGGTAACGCTTCAGATATTGAGAATGTTTTTATTCTGCTAAACAGAGCTATTTATACGGTATACAGCTATATATATACCGTAATTATGAACTTGGAGCTCGAGTCTCCCTTCGGGATATTTATAAAAAGATAGATATATTTATAATATTATTATGTAGGTATATTTATAAAAATATTGAATACTTTGACAGAAACGGTTGCAAACGTAGTATAAACACGAGAACGATAAAATTGTAACGCCAAGTTTCCGATTTCGCAAAGTAAACGTTATAATAAAATCCCACAAACTATTTTACAATTGCCAATTAACAAAATTAAGGCTACGTCCAACAGTGTGTCCAACAGCAGCTGATATGATGATGAAGTAACAAATTATAAGTTTTTATTTAAAATTCTTTCTAAAACTGGGCTGCGTATCAGGATGGTGGCTTAGAAATAAAACGTTGATTACATTTCTCATACGTTTACTTCGTACTTCTTCGTCATTGATTACAATATTTTACTTAGCTCTGACGACACTTGGAATACAAATGAATTACTATTGATAGCGTGGTGAATTTGTTCTAAGCCTGGCATCAAGCTTATCTACTCTAATTGTTCCCACAAATACCATCAAATATTTTCGCAAATAATTGTGTGTGACAACAACAAGTGACCACTATGCTTTTTCGTCTCCGTGGCAACCCGCCTTGATGACTATTCTGTGTAGAATCTCCATTTCAATGAGCACGAGCCTAATATGACGCAATAGATTCACTTTTTAAAATAAGATTATTGCTTGTCCGCTCTATATCGACTACACCCAAGCTAAACTGCTTGACGCAACCAAAGAGTAATTATTGCAAATATAACATGTCTCTTCTGATCGTAAACCAAAGTAATCTGATTATTTCTTAAACTTGCTACTCAGCACCACTGTTTCACGCTCTGACTAATATTTATGCGTCTAACATTTTCCCGTTTTGTGTTTTATTTTTATACGTATCAATTGATCACCAATTGACGTAAAAGCGTCGTAAATAACGATAGTGAATCTATATCGTTATATGATCGTAATACTAGTTATGATTTTATAGTCCACTTTTTAAACTACTAAATAATAGTCTATAGAGTTTTCCTACTAATATAGTAAAACTGAAAAAAAATTACATATTATGTTAAAGACAAGTGTATTGTACGCGGATCTACTTTAATTTGTGTGTGATGATTTATCTGTCTTAGTATTATATAAAAAAATAAAATATTTTTGCTATATATCCAGGTCGGTTGTCTTAATACAGTGCAACCTCGATATTGAAAGGAAAAGGAAATATTCGTTATACCAAGTAATTCGCTATAATGAGGTTTGTTATATAGAGGTTAGACTGGACTGCGATTCGTTTTAACGAGGTAAGAACTTGGAATTAAGTGGAAATAATTAATAGGATACGTTATATCAAGGTTTTAAGTTGAAAAAATTCGTTAAATAGATGTAAAAATACCTTCTACCTATATTCTGCAATGATCGAAAAATCGTTATAAAGAGGTTTTTGATAAATGTTATTCGTAATGTAGAGGTATATTTTGTATTATCTCTTACGGGCAGTTCTAGGGGATTTCGAAAAATTCGTTTAATCGAGGAATTCGTTATATTGAGGCTCGTTATATCAAGGTTGTACTGTAGTTTAATAAGCTTTTCTGAATTTTCTGAACATAAAACAGGTGCAAAATTAATTTGTTGATAAATATGATTACATATAGTACTCGTAGTATTAAAGAAAACAAAATAATTAATCATAAATATAACATTTGAATTCATAGACAATTTTATTAAATATAATTTTTTTTTAAAAGCCAACTTAAGTAATGACTGCCACCATCACCAATATTGTATCACTTTTTATTTACTAACAAGCAAAGATTACATTATATTTTTATGGGATCATTTAGGTAGTATAGGATTTTAAAACAAAAACAAAAAAAAAGAGTTAAAATAAGTCTGCTCTTAAAATAGGTATGGTATAGTTAAAACGGTTTTACGAAACTCTGTGTGCAAAGTAGACTCGCCCCTGACTGGTTTTGTTATGGTAATTATATAAACGTTATTTATGGATAACACACGAGATAAAATATAGAGCTATCATCATCATCATATCAGCCGTTGGATGTCCACTGTTGAACGTAGGCCTCACCATCGACCTCCAGAGCGACCGGTTCGAAGCAACCTCCATCCAACGACTTCCGGCGACTTTCCTCAATTCGTCCGTCCATCTCACGGACGGCCGTCGGTCAGTTCTATGAGCTATGTGCTCTGCCCACTATCACTTCAGCTTGCAAATCCTTTGGACTATGTCGGTAACCTTCGTTCGCCTGCGAATCTCATCATTTCTGATTCGATCTCGCAAAGAAATACTTAGCATAGCTCTCTCCATTGCACGCTGTACGACCCGGAGCTTGTTCAAAAGGCCCATAGTGAGAGACCACGTCTTAGATCCGTATGTCATCACTGGTAACACACATTGGTCGAAGACTTTCGACTTTAGGCACTGATATGGTCACTATATGGTCCGAGACCCATACTAAGCTCGTGCAAGCTGAATTCTGGGATTTCTTCGGAATAATATAGAGCTATAAATATGTACATTTAAAACGAGAATATTTCTTAATATTACTGAATTCGATCTCATTAATATTACGAACTCAAAACGATTATAGTAATCTTCAAGATAATAGATTTGTTTATCATACAAGTCGACATATAATTAATTATATGTATACCATATATTTATGTGAGTATGACATAGGGGACATTATACATACATAAATATTTTATTTTATTTATTTTTTTTTATTTTTATTTTTTTTTTTTTTTTATTTTTTTTTTTTTATTTTATTTTTTTCTTTTTTATTTTTTTTTTTTTTTTTAACTGTAGTTATATATATTATGTATGTATAATGTTCAGTTGAATCAGTTGATCAGAGCATGCACTTGTGTTCGATCATCTCGCTAGTTTTAATTAGATAATTTAAAAAGATTATTTTTATTATTTTTAAAAAGTCCACTCGCGCTCCCGTAAACTTGTCTAGCTTCATATTAACCAATAAATTTCATTCAATAATAAGTAATTAATATGTAAAACGACGATACAAAAATGTTTTAAAGCCTACTTAAATCATTCTAATATTATAAATGCGAAAGTAAGTTTGTTTGTTACGCTTTCACGCGAAAACTACTTAACCGATCATCATGAAACTTTGTACACATTCTTGGGAGGTATTAGAAGTAACATAAGATACCTTTTTTTTGGTCACGATAACCGACACCCACGCGGGCGAAGCCGCGGGCAGAAGCTAGTAAAGAATAATTTGAGTAATTGATCAAAGTCACTAATGGAAGTGCTCGTTTTTTCACTTGATCAAATAATTTAATCGTAGAATATAACTTCTGTTCATGTAAATTAGATAACATTAAATAAATGTGATTCGAAAATTTACTTACAATCGTATCACGGTCGTTATAATATTCTCGTTCATCAGTGGTCGATCAAAAAACTTCATAATGGTTGTTATGTATTCCTTTCATATGTGTCATTAATTCTCTCGTTTTACAGTGACTTTATGATTGTATCATAATGATTTTCCGATGGCGTACTAGTAAAACAAGAACTTATAACGAGAAAGTTCGCATAATAAAAGCCATTGACCAATCATTGGAATTTAACTGAAATAGTTGAACTGCGCCCTTGACTAACAGATAACTTTTTCAGGGAAATACCTTAAGGACATTGGAATACGAATGAAATAGAATATTTATAGTCCTTTCCTATGAAATACGGAGCATTTTTCCAAATTTATTTTCTAATGGAGATTACCTTTAAAATTATTTTCGAAAAATTATTCAACCACTGCTAAATAACCATAATCCCTCGCCTAATAAATAATATTGACATTAAAGTTAGAAACAAATTAACAAAAAATAATCTAAAAAATTTATAAAAATTATATTTTATAAACAGAATGTAGTAATAGCCATTTTGTAGGGTTCCGTACTCAAATGGCAAAAAACGGAACCCTTATGGATTCGTCATGTTTGTATAGTATTATACTGTTTACTATATACTGTTTGTCTGTCCGTCCGTATGTCACAGCCACTTTTTTACGAAACTATAAGAACTATACTGTTGAAACTTGGTAAGTATATGTATTCTGTGAACCGCATTAGGATTTTCACACAAAAATTAAAAAAAAGCAATAAATTTTGGGGATTCTCCATACTTAGAACTGAAACTGAAAAAAATTTTCATCAAACCCATACGTGTGGGCTATCTATGGATAGGTCTTCAAAAATGATATTGAGGTTTCTAATATCATTTTTTTCTAAACTGAATAGTTTGCGCGAGAGACACTTCCAAAGTGGTAAAATGTGTGCCCCTCACCCTCTGTAACTTCTAAAATAAGAGAATGATAAAACTAAAAAAATATATGATGTACATTACCGTGCAAACTTCCACCGAAAATTGGTTTCAACGAGATCTATACCCTGTACAAGATAGCTTGATCTTTTTGACAGATGTAAATTTTCTGATGGACATAACTTTGAAATGACGAACATATTATTTTCTTAATTTAAATGATTTTAAAAATTGTAAAAATATTAAAAAAATACATATAACACAAAAGTCCCTAAAGATTCAAGCGTTGTCCCAAAATTTTAAGACTTTTTATTGCTTCAAAGTAAAATTTAAATAGGAACACTGAAAATAATAGACGCTTGTACAATGTTACATCGGTGGGTCGGATTTTTGTTTCGACCGTTGTAACATTGTACAAGCGTCTATTATTTACAGTGTTCCTGTTTAAATTTTACTTTGAAGCAATGAAAAGTCTTAAAACTTTCGGACGACACTTAAATCTTTAGGGACTTTTGTGTTATATATATATATTTTAAATAATTTACATCTGTCAAAAAGATCATGCTAACTTGTACAGGGTATAGTAAGTAGTTTTTTTTTTATACCTCATAAATCGTAAACCGCAATTTACCTTTCATTCAATCAACTCAAATATAAAAAAAAACAAGAACTTTTATATGATGTTATTTGTATTTGTATACTTGTATTTTATTGTTGTCTTAGTGTATTATTATAATTTATACTATATAAATTAGCTACAATTAACCAAACATGTATATGAAAGCACACAACTTAAACCTTAGTGGTTTTTTCGCTGTGCTTTAATTGTGTTTTATATGAATATTTTGTAACATTAATAAAGAGAAAAAAATAGTATTATGTAATATTTATTGATATATAAGAAATTGAAATTGTCAAATCACTTTTTTCTAACATCTTAGAAGCCCTAAATAGCTCCATAGATAAATTCAGGCATAAGAGGGTGTGTTAAGTTTAAATAAATACATATTTAGATCATTGTCTATAGAGTCACAATTCTGTACAAGTTACAACAAAACGTTAGTTATTTTAATCGAAGAACTAAAATTATTAGGGACACGCTATCTTACTTTATAATTACGTAAATTATACAAACTTATCATTATTACATAAGACAAGTACTAACAGCTTCAATTAAATTGTTCATTTATTCGTTAACGAAAGATCTTTGACGCAAAATTCATAATTAACTGATTAAACCTGTTAACATTAGTAGGTACATTAATAAAGGTAATCATGGTTTTTGTTGATAGACCTATTTATTTAATAACTCTTTAACCTAACAGTAACTGAACTGAATTTGAATTACTATAGCCTGTAAACATTCCACTGTTTTGCAAAGGCCTCTATCTCTATATAGAAGTGTATAGTATATAGAAGCTTAATCCGTACGCTGCTCTACTGTGGATTGATGGAGAATTTCCCTACCAAAAATAACGACCGTTATCAGGTATTTATGATAACAACTGGGACCGACGGCTTACGTGCTCTCCGAGAGGGACCCACAAGGACCTATAGCCAGACAAGAAACAAATATTTACATATATGAACACACTGCTTCGAGTGAAAATTGAACCCAAGACTCTGTTTTAATTGGAACTTTCGCACCACTACACCAGACCGGTTAAGTTAGGGTACAAATAAATATTTAAATAATTTTTAGGTATTCTTAGATGTCTTCATCTTGGACGAGTATCTAAGAGCAACACAGATGAAACCGCGAGACTTCTAGTGTGAAATCTATACTAATATTATAAAGCTGAAGAGTTTGTTTGTTTGTTTGAACGCGCTAATCTCAGGAACTACTGGTTCGAATTGAAAAATTATTTTTGTGTTCGATAGCCCATTTACCGAGAAAGGCTATAGGCTATAACATCACGCTACTACCAATAGGGGCAGAGCAATAATAAGAAATGTTACAAAAACGGGAACTTAGAGTCATTGTTTAAAAATATTTAAGTACGTTTTACCCTCAAATAAACGCGGGTGAAACCGCGGGGCAGAGCTAGCATTTAATAATACCCTTGTAGAATTATCCAGACAGACAATCATCAATACAATGCGATATAATACACCAATAGTGATTAAACAGAGCAATTGACATTTGACCTCCACGGTTTTAATTAAATAAATGAATAGCCTTTTTTAGCATTATTGACTAATTGCCGATTTCTCTTCATAATACTGGGCACATACATGCATACATAAATGCATTTTCGAGCAACAAGAATGCAACGCTCCTGTACCTACTACTGATTAGTAGATAAAAGTATCAAAATATCTTGCAAGACGTAAGTACGAGTTACGTCATAATAATTTCAATCACAACTAATTACGATTAATCTACTAGTAATACATATAATAAAATTGTAACATGCGATGTCTGTCCGTGAGAGAAATTTAGGATAGAACAATCTAACTCGAAACAATTATATTTACTTTTTTTTTGGCTGTCTGTCTGTAATCTGTATGTTCCTACACGACCAAAAATCTGGTCCATGAAATTAGATATGGTTTTCATAATTATGATCCCTCAGATCTAGTTTAAAATCTTTTGTAGGTTTCGTTTTGATACACCATCTAGAAATTAAGTTGTTACTATATAAACAAATGTAGTGAAACAGTAACTTTTCCAAACATACCAAGTCACAGATAAAGGTGTTCTTGAAAAGAAATTAAGCATTTGAAAATATAACGAGTTTCTAGTAGATATAGAGTATAGTAGATATAGAGTAGGCTACATCTGGCCATAAATACTGTTACAGTTGCCGACAAGCTGGCCAACAGTTTGGCAAGAAAACTTAAATAAAATATAAATGTATTTTCTCTTTAATAATAAATATTTAAAAAAAAATTAAAAATAAACAAAATATTACATTTGAATTTGGAATCTGTCATTTTTATATGATTGTTCATTGTGTTTTCTCATTTTCGCACCAATACATTGTAAAATATTTTGTAATATTAAGATGGAGTGGGGTGATAAAAAGAACCGAATCGCTGTGATTGCATTACACAAAGTAGGTATGGAGCCAAATACAATTTTTAAAACTCTCCATACGCTTGGTATTAGTCAAATCTTTGTGTACCGGGCTATTGATTGGTACAATGAAACCTCCTCTGTTTGTGACAGAAAAAGATCTGGCCGTCCACGTAGTGTTCGTACGAAAAAGGCGATCAAAGCAGTAAGGGAAAAAATTCGAAAAAATCCTCTCCTAAGATTTTATCTCGAGAGATGAAGATAGTACCTAGAACCATGTCGCGTATTTTAAAAGATGACTTAGGACTTGCAGACTATAAGAGACGCAATGGTCATTTCTTAACTGATAATTTAAAAAAGAATAGGGTTGTAAAATCAAAACAACTACTTAAGCGGTAAGCAAAGGGAGGTCACAAAAATTTTGTTTACGTATGAGATTTCTTTTACAATTGAGCAATATTTTAACAAACAAAATGACTGTACTTATGCTCCAAGCACTAAGAAAGCTTCCCAATTAGTCAACAGAAGACAACGTGGGCATTATCCGACTTTAATGATGGTTTGGTGGTGTGTTAGCTATGAAGGAGTGACTAAGCCATATTTTTGTGAAAAAGGTATCAAAACATTGGCAAAGTGTATCAAGATACCATTCTTGAGAAGGTAGTTAAGCCCCTTAACAACACCATGTTCAATAACCAAGAATGGTCCTTTTCAAGGCTCGGCGCCGGGTCATAAAGTTCGATCCACCCAATCTTGGTTAGAAATCAACGTTCCGGACTTAATCAGAAATGTAGACTGGCCGTCATCTAGTCCCGATCTTAATCCGCTGGATTATGATTTATGGTCAGTTTTAGAGAGTATGGCTTGCTCTAAATGCCATGATAATTTGGAGCCCCTAAAACAATTCACACAATTGGCAGTGAAGAATTTTGGAAAGAGTGCGTGCTATTATTGATAACTGGCCTCAACGTTTAGAAGACTATATTGCAGCCAATGGAGACAACTTCGAATAAGCTTTAAATATTTTTAGTGGATTTATATCAGTGTATTACCTACACTAACAAACTGTAATAGTAATAAATGTTACGTGCAATAGAAAAAATGTTTTTTTTTTGTAACACTATTTAGGGCAAGACTATGTATGTATTCGATAAGCTGTAACACATATTATATTGACTTAGGTTTATATAGGTGTCTGTAGGTCAAAGTTAAAAACTATAAATATAAATAAATAAATATGTTTCAACATACACACGGTCGTCTGTTCCTAAAGCAGGCAAACTAAATTTTCGTGTCTTAGGTAGCAGCCGATAGATAAACATGTTTTTTGTAATAAATTTACATATAATATAATATATATAAATAAATAATACCCAGACTTGGGGCGGGTATCGATCCCACAACTCTGGAGCAGAAAGGAGGGTCTCTGTCAACTGCTCCACCGGGCCCGAGTAATCAATTTTTATACAATGATACAAAACATAATAAGTTAACAACTTTGTTAATTTTAGTTTATTTTATATAACTGATAATTACTCTATAGAGATAACGTTTATTTGTATATACGTCTGTTTATCACTTTATTAACTCACACTTTTAGTTATCACTATCATGTCTATCAAGAACAAAGATAATTAATTATCAAAAAGTTTTTAAGTAATTACTTTTTTGTTTAAAATCTACCTCTACCCCTTCTTTTCTGTCTGTAATCGTTTCTTTTTGGATATGCTGAAAGAAATATGTTCAAGGAATAAGCACTCGATTTATACTTGTAGAATAAGTTTAATTTTTCTATTTTATCTAAAGTATTGAAAAATCTTTGTTTTTTTTTTTAAGTGCTCAAGCTGTAGTTAACTTAATTTCTGCTTTGACACATATTTCATTTATGTTTAATTATACAATTGTACAAGGCGTTCGAATTAAGAATCCGAGTAGTTCACGGTTCAAATACTATGATGGTACAGGAAGAAATAAATATGGAAAAAATGAGGTACTCAGATTAGAGACGAAGGACTTGTTGCAATGATGCATCGACATTCCTAAGCATAAATTTTACAGTAAAAATTTTGCGACTTTGTTTCAGAGCATACTTCTTAAAATATATTTGATTCAATTCAGTACTTGGGTACTAATCTTACATGGATATAGACCGTGGAATTCACATCAAACTCGTCTAAATAAACACTAGAATTTATTAAGACTCAGTTTGATCTCCGATCCTCAGATTTATTTTTATTATTAAAAATGGCAGACTAAGTACAACTCTTCTAATATTACAAAGAAGAATTTGAATTTATTTTTATGCACTAATGGCACTGAATGCAGGGATGTACAAGTCCGTATTAAAAAAATTGTTTTTGCATTAAAAATCCTGTTCGTTTATCAGATATGGTTAACTCTTTAATGTTTCCTAATGCATAATTTTGACATTAAACATTTCTAGTTGGTTAGGCTAATTTTGATAGTTAATTTTTGTGAATAGCTCGCTAGTTGGCTTATATTTACAATATGACTGGTCGATGGTGCTGTATTTGGGTTTCTAGGTTTTTTTTTGCTAATGATATCTTTAAAATATTTTGCTATAACACAAATAAAAATCTACTTCTAATTATATTATGATACCAATTCAAAAAGGTGTTAAAGAAATACTTTCCTTAACATATTGAAGATAATGATAAATAAGTTGTTTTAAATTCTTTTTTATTGTTATATTTGTGTATTGGTATGCGAAAAAGTTACTAAATAAATAATGATTAATATTGCAACTACTAAAACCTAACTTGGATCAATAAACAAGGCAGACGAAAAATTTAAATTAGTATTATTATAGTCTAATAAGACTAGTCTTACTTTTCTCTAAATTAAGATATTTGTTATAAGACAAAAAAACATATTCCTGTCATATTTAAACAAAAATAAATATATACAATCATTATAAGATGAAAGAAATTAATTATAATTATTATATTCAATAAGTCAAATTTGTAATCAAAGTGTAATTGATGCGTTGGCCGTTGGTGTAACGGTCACATCGTGGCATGGGGCAACATGGTGGCGAGATCGATCCCCACACAAGATAAATATCTATATTGGCCATAATTATGATGTTTTTCGTAGTCTGAGCGAATGTGCGTGTGTTGTGTTTGTTTCTGCCCTAACAAAGGATAAACATCCTAGTCGGGGCCGTTGAGTGTCATACATTTATTTACTTATTTAATCCATAATAACAAACAACCAACAAACTGTATATCAATTAAAAATTAAAATTTGAAGAATGACTAAATCAATTAAGATAATTTATCATTTGAAATGATGATCAAAGCATAATCCAACAGATGTTCCTTTCCTAGAACATCTGTTGGATAATGCTTTGATCTATTCAAATTAATTAATTTTGAAATAATGTTAATAATTGTTGACAACCATTCTGGTGTAGTAGTGCATGTAGTTATCTTAATGATAGCGGTTGCGGGTTCTATTCCCGCAAAAGGCAGATATTTGTATTTGTACAAAAGTTTGTTTCGGGTCTAAGTGTATGTTCTTGTAGGTCTCCCAATGTGCCTTGGAGAGCACGTAAAGCCATTGGTCCCTTTTGTTTCATAGGCATCTGATAGTAACAGTTAATCATGATAGGGAAAGAGAAGATGTCTTTGCCTAGTTGATTGTTTACAGACTGATTCAGTTCAATTCTTTGCTAAATATATTTATATTACACTTTCATAGTTAAGACTGTATAATAGGCATGTTGTTTAGGGTACACACCATGCCAAAAAATATATACAAGATAAACTCATACCGATAATGTTAGCATATTAACTTTCAATTTCATAGATAAATAGTAGTAAATAAATTACAATCTGAAAAAAGATTCATAATGAAGGTCTAGTAAGACCAAATAATAATTTGGTTGGTTGATTTATGATAATATAAAAAATAATTACCTTTGGGTATAACTCCCGGGTCCATGAAAGTGGCCAGTGTAAAATTGGCCAAAACAAAAAATGTTATGACACCTTGGTATGCAGGAATCCATGGGTGCTTGTGGAGATAATACTGGCAGCTGCAATAAAAATAACATCATGATATACAAACTTTTTGGTATAAACACTTAAGAAATCAATTCATTATTTTCATTTTGAATTTTCTTCTTAATACACAGCTTAATTACTTTTAAAGTTATAAGAAAAAAAGTATGGCTTGAATTTAATTTTTAAAATTAAAAAAGTTAGTAATTTGCTTATTTGCAGTCTAAATCCATAAAATAATAACTTATGGTCTTAAAGAAACAGATACAGAATAAAAATATTTAAAAAACAATACTACACTGTATATATAATTAAATAATGTATAAATTATTTGTTCATTGTCACTGGTGCAAAGTAAAAAACCCATTTATAAAATATATAAAAACTTATTAAATTTGGTTTTTGTGACTTTTTTTAATTCTGTGGTATTGTTTACAAATGATTCACTCTCTTTGAGTCAAACCTTTTGTTTACACCAACTTGGTAGTAGTGTACGTTAAAGGATAGAGATAAATCATAAATCGAAATACAAAATCCGATAGGAATATTAAGTACATTATAGTGTAAATAATGACGACCTCAACACAACCAATAACCGCCACTAATTAGAGAACTTTTATTCTTTATCCGATGAAAGATCTATGTACATGAAATATCATACAGGCCATAAGCAGTCCCGGGATAAAAATAGAAGATATTCTTAAATCTTATGTGAAAGTTGTCAAATCAAAGCGAATTCGCACTCGATCGACATTAATGTATACTTACGGAAAATAAAAAAACAGTGACGTCGTGCCCAAAAGTAAGGTCCAGGCGAATGTCGCAGGGATGTATCTCGTTTTGAGGTCGCATTTGGGCATATTGTGTCAATTTTATTTCCCTAAAAACGAATTATCTTGATTTTATTCACTACAGACCAACATGGCCGCGCCTATTAATGTGACAACCAGAAACTGTGTGGCATAAATGACTTTGACAGCCAACGATTAACCTATTTTTGTTAATTAAATTAACTTAAATTTTAAAAGCAAAATTATTAATTGAATCTTATCAGTGATTGCGGTTATATTATACTGAAATTATTATTTTATTATTCATTATATTATGGCAACTGTGATAATTTAGTAGTGTCAAAAACTTAAAGCTATAGTGAAATCAATTCGATCTTGATACTTGACTTTCTATTTTTTTTTTTCGAAGTTGTAGAATATTATACATATTTACAATGCAAAACTTAAAAACTAATTATTTAAAGATAGTTGTGGTATAAATTAAAGGCCCTTGCCAGATAAGCCGGGAAAAAATGCCCCCAAAGCAATCGGGCTAATTTTTTTTTCTGAAATACCTTATACTGTGGACAACATCTCAGTCCAGTTTCAACTCTGAAATATCACGCGTTTTTGAGTAAAAAAAAAAGTTTTTTTTTTTTTTGAAATCCATTTTTCTCCGAATCTACTTGACAATATTTAAAAAAATGTTTATGGGTTTTAAGATATCACTAACTAGTATTCCTAGAAAAATTCGCTCGATAATCGGGTAAGTTGGTCATAGGTAAAAATGCAATTATATTTTAAAAAAAATTTTTTTTAAGCCAAAAACTTATGGTACACCTTAGTTTTTTTTTTCACGAATTACTCTAATATTGATCTACAACATATATTTTTTTAAGATTTTTAAAAATATTAGACGATAGTTAAAAAAAATTAAATATTAAAAAAAATTAAATATTAAAAAAAATTTTTGCCTTAAATTCCTTAAGTAGGTACAGTCATGTAATTTTTTATACATTATCTCTTCGTCTCAGTTTACAAAATATATTTTTTTCATACTTTAAAAAAATATTAGATGATTGCAAGGATCATTAAACTTGTTTTATTATCAATTTTTTCAACTTGTTTGTGCTTAATTTTTTTTTTCCAGAGTCATTATTTATTGCTCTGCTCTTGAATAATTATTTTATACATATATTTAACAATATTAAATCTTTTAAACAACAATAATAAATAAACAATCAATTAATTATCATCATCACTATCTTCATGGATTACAGAAGTAATACTTTCTGTGTTGAATAAACGACTCAATTTTTATGCAGGTCTAGGAATTTTTGAAAGGTATCGGCCATATGATAAATGATAAATAATTGCTAAAATAATAAAAATAAATAAAAAAATAATAAAGTTCGTAATTACAATATTATATAACAATTTGTGGATAGAGAAGTATTATTTTTGCCTAAACATTAAAAACAATTGCAGAGTGATTGACATAAATCATATTAGACACCACTGAAAACTTTTGAAGACTTAACAAGCTGACAAACCTGAAGTAAGTAAATGATTCACAAAGTGAGCTGATGAGTTTGCCTGGCAGGTAGCATTGCAAGCAGAGGCGGGAAAATTCAATCTGGCACAATTTTTCGAGTAACAAGAATTGTTTGAAAGATTTAATATTGAAATGAAATGAAATGAAATGAAAATATTTATTTCGTCATAAGGTGATTTTACACACTTAACGAATGTAAAAAAAAATCATTTAAAACAAATACTTCAAATTATTACGGAAAATTCAATCTGGCACAATTTTTCGAGTAACAAGAATTGTTTGAAAGATTTAATATTGAAATGAAATGAAATGAAATGAAAATATTTATTTCGTCATAAGGTGATTTTACACACTTAACGAATGTAAAAAAAAATCATTTAAAACAAATACTTCAAATTATTACAAGTTAATGTCTCGGTAGACATAACATTACTATTATATTATATTATAAATATATTGTTAAATAAAAGGTAAAAGACCCAGTTATTGATATTGGCCTAGTTATCGACACTTGCAATTTTATTTTAATTAAAAAAAAAAATCAACCCTAATACATTAATAAATATATTTTTGAATTATTTTTAAGATAATTGATTTTTTGAGAACATTTTATTTTTTTAATTAGAATAAAATTGCAAGTGTCAAACAACTAGGCCAGTTTCAATAACTGGGTCCTTTACCTTATGTATAAAATAATTATTCAAGAGCAGAGCAATAAATAATGACTCTGGAAAAAAAAATTAAGCACAAACAAGTTGAAAAAATTGATTATAAAACAAGTTTAATGATCCTTGCAATCATCTAATATTTTTTTAAAGTATGAAAAAAATGTATTTTGTAAACTGAGACGAAGAGATAATGTATAAAAAAATTACATGACTGTACCTACTTAAGGAATTTAAGGCAAATTTTTTTTTTTAATATTTAATTTTTTTTAACTATCGTCTAATATTTTTAAAAATCTTAAAAAAATATATGTTGTAGATCAATATTAGAGTAATTCGTGAAAAAAAAAACTAAGGTGTACCACGTTTTTGGCTTAAAAAAAATTTTTTTAAAATATAATTGCATTTTTACCTATGACCAACTTACCCGATTATCGAGCGAATTTTTCTAGGAATACTAGTTAGTGATATCTTAAAACCCATAAACATTTTTTTAAATATTGTCAAGTAGATTCGGAGAAAAATGGATTTCAAAAAAAAAAAAAACTTTTTTTTTTACTCAAAAACGCGTGATATTTCAGAGTTGAAACTGGGCTGAGATGTTGTCCACAGTATAAGGTATTTCAGAAAAAAAAATTAGCCCGATTGCTTTGGGGGCATTTTATCCCGGCTTATCTGGCGAGGGCCTTTGATAAAATTATTAAAATTAAGTAAATGTGATGATGAAATTAATTTGAAAAGGTCTAGTTTATCTAAATATTGCTGAAATCTACAATCATCTTTTAACCTATCGACGATTAACTTTTAAAAATAAAATGTTCAGCTAAATTTTTTATATAAGTTGTTTTACAACAACATACCTTAGTGATTAACATATAAATATAACAAAAATAGCTTTGCTTAAAAAAAGATATATTAATGAATCTGTATCTAAGATATAAATTAAC
This sequence comes from Euphydryas editha, assembly GCA_036937285.1. Taxonomy (NCBI): domain Eukaryota; kingdom Metazoa; phylum Arthropoda; class Insecta; order Lepidoptera; family Nymphalidae; genus Euphydryas; species Euphydryas editha. Next base: position 18,313,148 of record JAUPFZ010000010.1, read on the forward strand.
AAAATGTATTACCTTTTTTTTACGAATGTGTAACAAAATTAACACATTTCCCGTTACTTAGCATTATAATTGTTAATATATTATAGTAACTTACAAGACTTTTCAGACAATTTTGTTTTTTTTTTTTTTTTTGAGGGAAACGAAGAAAATTTATCATGAATGAATAAATAAAAATAAAAAGTATGTATCGTAGTCTAATTTTTTAATTTCGAATAAAAAATTCTACTACGAATGTCAGAACTGAATAAAACCATCCGATTGATTTTTATAAATAAATATTCAATTTCTTGCAATACAAAAATTTTGAAAGAACCTCTAGGTATTTTAAATAAAAACTTACAATATAAAATTGTTTATTTGTAATCTATAAAATTTTCACATTACTATCAATAACGAAACAAAAAGTTTTTATTGGTTCAAAGCTAGAAAAAAATAATTTTCTTTTCATAAATTGGATGAATTTTAATATCATTGGTAGAAATTAACAGCTGTCATGTATATTGCATTAACATTGGCTAAAACTTCTTTTTTAGACTCGCGGATAAAAATGGCCGCAGTGTTGATTTCAAGCTGAGAGTGTGTGAGCTTTGAAGTTTATTAAAACTTTTGTAAAAATTCTACCGTTTTTATAAAATCCGAATTTAACATTTGGTGCACACTACTGCGTGTTTATTTATTACGATGTCTGAAAGTACTAGCCCTAGTGTGTTAAGTTATCTAAGACAGTATCGGTTTCAAAAAAAACCTACTCCTGGATCTAGTGGAACATTAACAGTAACGTCAGCACCATCCAGTAATCGTAAGTATTAAAATATAAGATGAATTAAGCCTGGGGTGCAGGAGTTACACGTGTGTTTCACACACTGTAATGAGCAGTTACGACCACGTTTACCGAGGTCTGTCTGGTCACGTTTCAAGGTTCTGGTTTTTTGTGCCTTGCCGGTTATAATTGTAATTTGTTTAACCACGATCTGCGAAATTTTTGATATTTTATCAAATTTTAAGACTATTCACACATGTTTTATTTTAAAATTAAATTACAATCCAAAAACATGAAATTTTTATTCATGAAACCACTTTAAAGTGTATTGGAAATAACTATACAGATAGTCTTCAACAAAATTCAAGATAATGTGTAATTATATTTTGGCAATTGTATAACACAATTTCAAGAATATTTTTGTTAAATTAATGAACAATAAACTATTTTTTAACTTACTTATTTTTTTATATAATAACAAATAATAGAAATGCTACTTTAAATGAAATGAAAGCTTTTAAAAGCAGAGAAGTAATTTTATCCACATTTAATACAGAGGAAAACTGTGTAATATTTATAAATAAAAACCATAACTCCATGTGTATATGTTGTATATTATTTAATGTATACCCTTATGTAAATGGTACCTATTTAACATTACATAAAATATATTGCATATAAATTAAATAAATTTATTCAAAAATATATATATGAAAAACATGTCAAAAACTTTTCTAATAATTATTAGAACATTCTTGATCATGGTTAACTCATAAGAGTTTGTTAATTTTTTCTTAGGTACAACTATCTACTATTATTTTTTCTTGATAACAAAGAATACTCTTTCTATATTGGTACCCATACTTCATCGTAGTGTATCACTCATGGTGAACTCTGATAAGACTGAATATCTTTTAGAGATTTCTCTGAAAAGACTCTGAAAGTCTTATCATTAATAAAGAACTCTGAAATATGCTGAGAAGTTCTGAAAATGTCAAATATTGTCTGAAATTTCAGAATTTTCTGTAAAAAAAGGTAATATTTCCATAAGAGAATACTAATGCTATCTGCTTTAGTGTAGGTAAATATTTTCTAAGTTAGTTGCATTATAAAAGGGATTCAACATATAGAGGTAATGTTTTCAATCATCTAAATATTTAATGAAATTGGAGCTTGTATAGTTAACATTTTTTTCCTTTATATTTTCTTATTAGAACAACAAATAAGGATGCCAGCTCCGAATACTACTGTAAGAAATGGACCAATAGTTTACAAAAGGATTAGGATACAGGATTCAGATTCTGATGATGCATCTCCAGCTAAGAAGCCAGTGCTGGAGTTGACTACAGCTGTTAAGGAGAGAAGATTCCGGAACATGCTGGAAATGTTCCCTGACATATCCCCTTTGGTAAGAATTTTATTCAAATAAACAAGAATTTAAAAATGCAAGCTAAATTACCTAACCTATCTAGCAGTTTTTTATCATAGAATTAAATATTTTTTTTATTATTTGGAAATTTTTTATCTTTGGAAAATTTTACCTTAGTATCTTGTGTAGTTAAAAATTGTTCATATAAATATATGTAGTTTATCTGGATCAATGGACCAGTACAAATGGGTGTGCGTGTAGATGTAATGTTACAGAAGTTGAAAGATTTCGATAAGTTCGTCTCAATTCGTACCTTTGCTCTTCAGGGTTGATGATGGCGAAAAACATTTCTGCCAGGAGTTCTTACTCGCAATGTTCTGGTTTTTCACTTTTATAATGGTTTATTTCGAAAGGCGGGAGGCATGCCATTCGCGCGCGGAGTCTTTTTCAAATTTCACATATATGTTTTAACAAGCACAGACACTCAATAGTTCACGATGTTGACTCGAGCGCCGTCGACTCATCGTTATGCGTTGTCCTTTTCTTTCTTCAGGCGAAGATACCGGAGAGAAGAGAAAAGCAGAGAGGATATGAGAAGTTTATGCATTTCAAATAACAGATAAAAAATAAATAATCTATGCATTGTGGCACCAACAGTATGATAGAGGCAAATGCTAGTTCTTGGTAATGGTAATGACGGCTTTGTTTCCGCAACTCGACGTCACTGTGCGCCTATTTTTCGTGTAGAAGTGGGCAGCTAGTCCTGCCACCCTAACTCCTGTAAGAAATTTATCAAACATCTGGTGTCACCAATGACTTCGGGGAGAGCCCTCGGTGACCCCAAATGTTTGGCCCGGTAGGTGGTCACGCTCGTACACTCCAGAAAAATGTGGGCGGCCGTCTCCTCTGCCTCCAGGCAGGCTCTGCCCAGGGGGCTGTCGGTAACACCTAGATTAAACAGATGTTTGTTAAATGGGCCATGGCCTGTTATAATATGAGTAATTTTGCATAAATGTGGGCGAGTGAGATTCATTTACTTACGAGACAGTCTCCGGTCTATGTGTGGGAGAGCTTGTTTCACCTGCCTGCATCCACTCACCTCCGTCCAGTATTTATTATGTAGCTCTTTCGTGTGTTGTCGAATGACTGATGTAGGCCATGCTGTAGGAAGGGGGATCTGGGCCAATCGCAACTATCTCCAAACCTCTTCTAGCCAGTTCATCAGTAGCAATGTTACCACAGGAGCCACTGTGACCTTTGATCCACTGAAGAGTTAGGTTGTTGTTGTTATTACATTCCTCCATCAGGGATTGGTGACAGTTGTAGATAAGTGGAGTAGTCCTTCTCCTTTCGAACAAGAGTAGCTGAGGCCGCTGCTATGATACCCATACATTCCGCCTGATAGACGGTGTTGTGACCACCCAGAGGGGCGGCTATTTGTATGTTGAGATCTTCAGAGAATACACCGTATCCTGTGCCTGATCCAGTCTTAGAGCCATCAGTAAGGATCTTTACGTCCTTTGTGTTCAGGCCCTCGTTTGGATCTTCATAAAACTGTATTTTATATTTTTCGAAAACGAATTGCTTTCGAAACTTGTCACTTACCGCCAGCAGCATTGGTTCTTTTTCCATCACCTCATTTAGAAACTTCCACTTGGGGGGACATGCCTCCTCCAAGACACTTCAATAATTAACTTTATTGCTGTAGAAGCTGCCTCTTGCCTTATGAATAGGTGAAGGGCCGGGAGGTTCAGCATAGCTTCTAACGCTGCAGTTGGTGTCGTCCTTATGCCTCCTATGATAGCTAAACATGCTAATCGCTAGAAGCTCTGTAGTTTGTTACATGCCGTTATGAGTTTGGTGCGTGGCCACCATACAACAGCTCCGTAGCATATTATAGGCCATATCACTGCTGTGGGGAGCCATAGAACGATTTTTGGAGAGAGGCCCCACGTCTTACCTATCATTGTATGGCACTGCCAGAAGGATATGGTGGCTGTTCTATGCTAGTTCTTTTTCTTTCTTTGAACTTAATTTTAATACACTCTCCTCTGTCTTCATTTAGTTAATATTTGTAAATAGAAACTAAGTACAACACAAATATTGTGAACAGATTATTTCAACAGTGCTACTCGGATTCTTAATTTTCGATTGTTTTGAATTAAAGGCTGCTTGTGAGCTGTGAGAGATCAGATAACACATTATAGCATTATTTTTTGTTAGTTGGAGTCAATTACTGTTTTTATTTTATATTCTGTTTTGATGTCGGGTTTTTGTGTTTGGTTTTAGTTTTTTTAAATAATTAAAATTAATTTGTAACTTATTATAAAGGCGAGGGCGTAGCCATTATCAGGATCAGACATGATTATTCACGTGGGCGTCTAGACGAAGAACAAATTAAAAGTCCAAAATCGATCTTATAATCTCTTCACTTTACAAAACACTACTTGTTTCGTACAACAATTGATCACAACTACTGCGAAGCTACCACCGGTTCGGAATGCAGACTCTGCCAAGAAGAACCGGCAAGAAACTCAGCATTTACTCTTTTAAATAAGAAACCCCAAATACAATGTTAAATCATTATCAAAAATAACACAAAATGACTCACGTATACCGAGCAGTCCAAATGCGTCATTCATAATATTTTTTTTTTTCGGTATTTTTTTACATTTTTTTTTTTTGTGCAAAATGAATTTAGAAAATCAGCCCAATATTACACTCGTTTTGCAAAATATTGTAAAAAATCAGAGTTTAAAATATTATTAAAATATCTATTACAAAAAAAGTTTCAATTTTACTTTTTTTTTAATAATTTAAGTGTAATAGTAAATCTAAGACTTATATTTCAGTTTGTTAAAAATACCTTAGTTAAACACGGCTGGAACGAAGAGAGATCAAGGGATGAGCTTCTCAAACACGATCCCGAGAGTGACGACAAACCGTCGCCGTCCACATTCTTTGCATCCCGGCCTGGATTTTCTGGACAGATGCCCCGACCTAACGGGATGGGTGTCATTAGAGTGACTAGTGGACCAAGTGTGATTGTCCGGAAATCTCTAGCGGGTAAGGGTGGAAGGGCTAGACGGGGCAGCAGTGGGAGTGAAGATGAGGACTATGGAGTTCGAAAAGGGAAGGATGACCGAGTTTATGACAGGTATAATGTTTTGTCATTAGTGTAATATTGCACTGTACAGACTATTTGGTAACAGTTTGAAAAGTTGAAGTTTTTAAAAACAAAAATTGGTTCAGTCTTTTCTTACTTTATAGATTATAAATTGTATTAGTAAAGACGAAAAGCCAGCAAGTCATTTACGAGTGATATTTAATTAACAATTTTGAATTGTGTGTTTGTGAATATCGGCCAATATTGCCAGAAGTGAATCACTAACATTACAAATTACAATTATACTTTTTCCGTCACAAATTACATATTAATATTTAATTCTTTTAATTTTTTTTTAACTTAAACTAATTCTTATTTTTTTTTAATTAATTCTAGTGATGATTCAGACAATGAAGTAACAGATGATCTCATTGGAGACAAGCGGAAAGTTTTTGAATTTTTAAACACAAGCAGCATGAATGAGCTCTCGTTGCTCAGTGGATGTTCACAGAAGAAAGCCGAGGCGATCATAGCTCAGAGACCCTTCAAGGGATGGGTTGATATGGTATGTTATTTAAAATATTTATTAATTATTCGTAGTGTTTTAATCAGGGTTCGAGGATATATATCAATGGATATTTATATCATGATATATATCATGATATATATCCGATATATATCAAATGACTTTTTATGATATATATCAATACAAAATTGGTTTAAAAATTTTATATTATTAAGTAATTTTTGGCGTTTGTTAGTATTTCTACTTCCTAAATGTAGAAGGCGTTGGAGTAAAGTTAAAACAAACTTTCTAATATGGCATTATTTTATATTGAAAATTAACAGTGTGTTACGAATGACTGATAACTGATTTGATAACTAAAAGACTTATTTGGTTATATTCTAGAGTTATTATTTGTAATGTTTATTGTTTTATAATAATAACCTTTAATTAATAGATATATATATTTATTTAATATTTATTATTATTATATATTATATTTAATTAATACATAACACTATATGGGCTAGTCCTGCTAGCCCATATAGTGTTACAAAGTTTTCTTATAACCGTTAATAATAACTTTAAATCGTAATTAAATCAACGACAAAATTCAATCACCTAAAAATTAAACGTCATCATACTTAAAATCAAAACCAAAATTCATTGAAAATTACAAATTAACATTAAGAATTCATAATCAATACTAAAATTCAGTCAAAAACTAGGATTACTAAAATTCAATTAAAGTCACATTTAAATTTAAAATCTAAATCCAATCAAAACCTACTAAGTTTAAACTACAATTACAATTCAATCAAATTTAAAATTCAAAAAATTCAAAATTAAAACCAAACCAAAAATTAAAATCAAAATCAAGAACAAAATCAAAATCGAAATCAAAATTAAAATTAAATCAAAATTAAAAACTTGTTTTGTTACCTAAGTGTAGGTATGACCATTGACTGATTAGAATTTATAAAAAGGTTTTATGTTTTTAAGTTGATTTTTTTACATTTATACAGTGGACCCCCGGTAATCCGACAAACGTTTTGCAGGGCAGTGTCGGATTATCGAATTTGTCGGATTATAGAGTACTACCTAAGACCCCCTATAGTCCGGAATGTTTCCAAAAGAGTACCTTGTAATCCGACAAATTAGAGGTTCAATGATAGGATTATATATGTTATATATATGTACTCAGAAGTACAAATCATATTTTTGACGTGATAACGTCTAGTAAATTGATGAAAGCTATCGGGTATTTTTTTCAAAGATGACGCGATTTTGTCACGTTCCGCGTGCGAGCGAGAGCGCAGAACAAGCGATAGAGAGGCACGATTAGCCTAAGCGTTCTGTCTTACACTCCATCGGACCGCGTTCGAGTAAAAGAGATAGTGGCGCCACGCAATCTACATGCGAACTGTTTTGTAGGGATGTTCATCGGAAAAAACTTTTATCTTACTACTTATACTTATCGATAATTTTACTATCGATAATTATAAAATCGTTTTATCGATAGTTATCGATAATTATCGAATGAATAGTTATCGATAATTATCGGAGGAAAAGTTATCGATAGTTGGCGACAGTTATCAATAATTATCGGATAAAAATTGTCGATAGTTGACGAAAGTTATCGATAATTATCGGTCGATAGTTATCGATAATTATCGAATGAAAAATTATCGATAATTATCGGATGAAAATTATCGAATAACACTTATCGATAATTATCGAATTGAAAATTATCGAGTGGTTACGAATTATCGATAATTATCGCACAACCCTACTGTTTTGTGATTTGTCAATTGTTTGGTAGAAGTAGGGATGTTCATCGATAAAAAATATCGATAATTTTACTATCGATGATTATCGATTCGTTTTATCGATAGATATCGATAATTATCGAATGAACAGTTATCGATAATTATCGGAGGAAAAGTTGTCGATAGTTGGCGACAGTTATCGATAATTATCGGATAAAAATTATCGATAGTTGCCGAAAGTTATCGATAATTATCGGTCGATAGTTATCGATATTTATCGAATGAAAAATTATCGATAATTATCGGATGAAAATTATCGAATAACACTTATCGATAATTATCGAATGGAAAATTATCGAGTATTTACGAGCTATCGATAATTATGGCACACCCCTACTGTTTTGTGATTTGTCAATTGTTTGGTAGAGAGTACCACTTGAAACACTCCCCTTGATTTCCTACATTTCCTATCATCTTCCTATCCTTAACAAAATAACTCAGATTGGAAAATCTTGAATATCACACTATCATATATATATAAAGTAATACACACTATCATTGTATATGTGATAATAATTCAATTCGATTCATAAAAGTATACAATTCTACATCTATGTATTCTTATGACGTTATCACGTAAAAATTATCGTCTGTAAACCGAATTTACAGACAACCATTTTTTATTTTAATTTTATATCATACTTCATTATGTATGTCAAATTTAGTAAATTAAACAACTCAATAGAGAGCTTACGTTTTATTATAAAATTAACGTCATTAATGCTATAGAATTTACAAAAAATATGCAATAACTTTACATTAGGAAATAATTGATACAAACAAATGTACATACTAAAATAATCAAAAATTATGAATCAATCAATTTAAGAAGCATGAAAATATTCATCAATTTTTTTTTTTTTGTTTAAACAGGCAAAATATTCAAACAGACCATGTCGGATTACAGCGGGTCCACTGTATTAGATTTTATGCTTTTTAGTTGATTTTGCCTGATCTAAAAAAAAATTATATTTTGGTTTCATTTGTCAGATTTTAAGTACCTAAATAAATAAAACATTAAAAGCTTTTAAGTTTTTTTTTTTTTTAATAATTCATTATCTTTATGTAACACATATGCAAATAGTATACATAAATAATAATAATAACAATAAATTAATAATATAGCTTTCATACAAAATGGATATATATCAAAAAAATTCTGATATTTATGATATATATCGGATATATATCATAAATATCCGATATTTTGATATTTATAATAAATATCGGATATTTTCGAACCCTGGTTTTAATAACTAGTCTGATTTTCTGGTTTTAGCCGCGTTTTATTAAAATAAATTGGTTAATTTTAGTCTCTACCTGTCTTGTGTTTTTAGAAAATTTTATTTTCGATTTTAATAAAGAAAACTCAATTATATGAATTATTGTTTCGTTAAAATCAAGTAAAATTATACAGTATTTTTGAATTTAACAAAACAAATAACTAAATATTTTAGCATTTTAATGTGTTTTAATACCATAATGTAATCCTCATATGGCATCACTTGTGAAATAAGAAATTTAGCAAGTAAAGAAAAATTAAAACATACGTTTTATATTTAAAAAAGTTACCACTGCATGGATAAAGAAAAATAAAGCTGTAATTAATTTTAAATATTATATATTTTCAGGTAGAGAAGTTTAACAACAACAAGATGCTAAGTACGGACCTGCTGAACTCGACTCAGGAGCTGCTGTGTACTAGGAACAACATTCAGCGGCTGATGAAGAAGTGCGTCGGGCTCGCGCAGCAGCTGGAGGCCGCAGTGGCCGCCGGCGCCGGCCGCCTCAAGCAGCCCGCCTCTCTGGACTCCAGGTCCGCTGGCAGTAGCTCGCACTAGATCGCACAGGCGCGCAATAGCTCGCACTAGCTAAAGATACCCGCATAAATTGTCGATCCTGAATGATTTTGGGATAAAAATCTAAATATAGCCTTAGTTTTAAGTTCTCGATTTATTTTGGTTGTGTACTCTCTATGTGACAAGTTTCATCGCACATGGTTCAGTAGTTTCAGCATCAAAGAGTATGAATTATTCATCCATTATCATCTAATTTCTTAATCATTTAAAATATATACAGAGTTTTAGCTTCTGTTAGCTTGTAGGTTTTTGTGTATACAACATAGAAATGTAGATTTACTCAAAATTATTACTTCTTGCTATTAGTATATGTTGTAATTGTAATCCTTTATTCCTATAGTTTAAAACTAGCACCATACCAATTAGTCGGTCTAAACTGGCTAGCGGTGCTTCACAAGCAAGGCGTCTCTGGTATTCTAGCCGACGAGATGGGTCTAGGAAAGACTGTCCAAGTTATTGCCTTCCTCGCACACTTGAAAGAGACCGGACAGGCTAGAGGGACACACTTGATTGTCGTTCCGGCTTCTACACTAGGTGAGTGATGAAAACATTATTACTTTTTGTACTGTATTGTATCAGCCTGTAAATCACCCACTGCTGAGCTAAGGCCTCATTTCCATATAGAAGATGGGTTGGAGCTTAATCCACTGCGGGTTGGTGGATAATTTCCCTACCATGGATAATGATCGTTATCAGGTTTCTATGATAACAACCGGGACCGACGGCTTTACGTGCTCCCCGAGGCACGGTGGGGAGACCCACAAGGAAATACACCCAGACTGGAAACAAATATTTGTACAAATACAAATATCTGTCCCGAGCGGTAATCGAACCCGCGACTGCCGGCGCGCGGCATTGAGGTAACTACTCGCACTAATACGCCAGAACTGTCGTCTGATATTACTTGTAATACTTTGGAATTTTATAATGCTAATATTCGTTACGGTCCTTATAAAGTATATTATAATTATATAAGTATATTATATTATTATCTTTATGTAACTTAATATGGTCCATTTAAAGAGTTCTAACTAAATTAGCTCTGTAGCTTGAAATATTATGAAATTTTTCATTATGCTGTATTTACATTGTCAATTAATTTTGACATGACATGATTGACATGATAATAATAATCCTCATAATGTTTTAACCTTTTTATTTTAATTTTAATTACAATTTATAAAACAGAAAATGGGTAAATACTATGAATTACATAACGCCTACACTACCGGCCACAATAAGCAGAACAACAACTATTTATTGAAACAAATTCGAAATGCAACTAAGCTGATTATAGGAGCACAAACCGAACAATTCCTAATATCAAAAAACATAAAATTTATATCATTTAAAAATATTTTTAACCAAATCACCGAAACCTAAACCTAATATAATTTTGTTATATTAGGGGCCGCCCATAAATTATGCGAGACAATTTTGGCGTTTTTTGAACTCGCCCCCTCTCCCCTTGGTGAGATTTCGTGAGATTTTGCTCTACCCCCTCCCTCCTACCCTCATCTCGTGTGAGATTTTTGAAAATGCGTTTCTACCTCAGAGCTAATCCCAATGACCAAAATTATGAAACATATAAAAAAATTAGGAATCGCTGCAATACAATATGTAGAAATAAACAACGACGCTATATTCATGAACGTTTGACTGAGGAAGATGATCCTTCCAAAGTTTGGAAATTTTTACAAATGCTTGGAGTTGGGAAAGCTAAACCAGGGATTCGATTCAAATAAATTAGATATTAATCAGCTTAACCAGCACTTCTCGACTTCCGATACCATTGATGTGTCAACAAAACTAAAAACGCTTAATCGAGACTTGGCTATTAAGTTGAGTGTTGTCTGCAAGTTTTGTAAGTTCTTGCGTGGTTATTTTTCTGTTTAATATAGAGATATCTTTCTGTTGTAAAACCTTTGTGTCCCATTGTGTTGTTTTGTGTGATTGTTATTCTGTAAGTATATTTGTGTAGTTTTTACTTGCTTTAAAATGGATAATGAACCACCAGATCCCGGTGGAGGTTATCCGACTACGACAGTTCCAATGGATATAAATGGAGTAAACAGAAAAAGGCGTCCTGATTTGGATATTAATCCCCAGACCAAAAAATCATCATCTTCCGCTCTCGAAACACCTTCTATTCAATTGACGTACGTTCATCCAGACTACGATAAAGGAAAAAACAAGTACTCATCAAATGATGTTGCTCCTTTCGTGGTCCACGTATCTAGACAGGAAACAACTGCAAACACAGGTGCTGTCCTACGTCCAATTCAATTCGGCCATTTTCTTTTTAAAAATAACATAAAAAACGTAGTTATGGATGGCATTAAAAGAGTTGGACGCAATCGCGTTTCTATTGAATTTAAAACAGCTGAACACGCCAATTCCTTCTTAGAACATTCAGCACTCCCTACTGGTGGATATTTGGCATCAATTCCTGTGTATAGCATTTCCCGAATGGGAATTATTAGAGAAGTTCCTGTAGAATGGTCTATGGAGGAATTGGTTGAAAATATTGAAGTTCCTAATGGTGTTGGAAAAGTTGTTCGGGCCCGGAGACTGAGCCGAAAATCATATAATGATAATAATAACCCCATTTGGATCCCTACGCAATCAGTAGTTTTAACTTTCTCAGGACAGAAACTTCCTCCACGTGTATTTTGCTATTTTACTTCCTTACCGGTTGAAACCTACATTTTGCCAACAATTCAATGCAATAATTGTTGTCGATTTGGTCATGTTAAGGCTCAGTGTAGATCAAAACCGAGGTGCTTTAAATGTTCACAAATGCACGAGGGGGAAACATGCTCTGTCCAATCTTTGTCCTGTTTATTTTGCTCTGGGGCACATGCAGCAAACGATAATTCCTGTCCTGAACACTCTAGACAGAAAGCAATAAAATTAGTTATGTCGCAGGAAAGTGTTTCATATCTTGAAGCCTCTGCTAGATTCCCACAGGTGCGTAGATCATTTGCTGACACAGCTAGGAATTCGCCTCTTGTTTCTACCCCTGCTAATAGACAATCTTCCCCTCCTTCTTCCTCATATAGAAAAACTACATTTACCCCACATCGTCCAATCACACCTGCTAGTCCAGGTTATGACAGACAAGCGCATCTAAATATAGTCCAACCCCCTACTTCATCCTACCCTAATGGGTGTGCTTTCCCACAAGATAATATTTCCCCTAATGATAACTTTTTGGAACACCTAACTTCTATTCTCATTAATATGATTTCCCGGTTCAGTGACACCGGGCTACCGAACAATATTCGTAGAAATCTGTCTCAGCTCTCTTTATTAATACAAAATGTCCCTGAATCTGATCCAGTGGAACTGTCGTAGCATAAGGAATAAAAAACATGATTTTACATATATTTTAAAAAAATATAATCCATCAATTGTTGCCGTCCAGGAGACCTGGTTAAGACCTGGTACTCCTTTTAGGTTACCCGGCTACGCTTGTCTCCGGGACGACAGAAGTGATGGAAAGGCTGGATCAGCCATTTTAGTCTCTAGAAAATGTACATACTCATTCACCGCTACTTCACCTCATAGTGATAGTCTCAATGTTGTTGTTGTCCGTGTTTTGAATGTTTCATTTGTATCTGTATATATTCCTGTCCCCTCTTCATCTGTGTTGTCTGAATTTTCCTCCATTTTGTCATCCTTAACCCCACCTATAGTTGTTTTAGGTGACTTTAATTGTCACCATATGTCATGGGGGTCATATTTCAATGATAGTCTCTCCCTGCTTTTATTAGACTTATGTGATGAATACAACCTTGTTGTACTAAATGATGGTTCTCCCACACGCAGGGTTTCACCCCTCCAGAATCCAAAGAGTGCTGTCGACCTTTCTTTAAGCTCCTGTAACATCTCAGCCCAATTTTCATGGTCGATTCTCAGCGACTCTTTTGGCAGTGACCATTTTCCTATTTTAATTTCATTTAGTTATACTCCCTCTCCTTCTATTATTAATTATCCATCCAGACAATCATTTAAATTGGCTAACGCAGAATGGTCTCAGTTTGCCAACATAACTGATCAACAAATCCGTCAAATTCCTCCAATCTCTGTCGACAATGTTCATGTGCTTTACTCGGATTTTAAAAACGTCTTGTTAAATAGTGCAAAACAAACGATTCCTATTAAGAAAAGAGGCATTTATAGAATTTCTTCCCCCCCATGGTGGGATTCCGAATGCACAAATGCTTGTAGGCGGCGTAAAGAGGCTGAGCGCTTGTATTCAGTATCTATGAGCTTAGAAAACTACCTGAATTATAAACATATTGCAGCACAGGTAAAAAGGTTACTTGCTCAAAAGAAAAAGAGTTGTTGGCTTGAGTTTTGTGAAAGCTTGTCTCCTTCGTCTCATCCCTCATTAGTTTGGCGAAACATTAAAAAATTTCGTGGTTCTTTTTCCCCTAATGATAGCCCTATGACTAATGACATTTCACTTTGGCTAGATTCCTTCTCTCAGAAGTTAGCCCCTCCATCGGCTCCGTCTTTGGACGAATGTCGCGTTTTTTTAAGTTCTCCGCTTACCCCCCTCAGTGAATTTGATCGCCCCTTTTCGCTGGAGGAGTTTCAACTAGTTCTAAATTCCTTAAAGGACTCCTCACCCGGTGTCGATGGTATTCCTTATTCCTTGGTGGTAAGAAGTGGCCTGGATACTCAGAGGACTTGTCTAAACTTTTTAAATTCCATTTTTCAATCAGAGATTCCTCCAGAGGAATGGGGAACTCAAATAATTGTACCTATCTTAAAGCCGGGTAAGCTTGGTAATGACCCCTCTTCTTATCGCCCAATTGCTCTATCATCAACCCTGGCGAAAATTTTAGAGCATCTTATTAAAAATAGGCTTGAGTGGATCGTAGAGAATAATGGCATTCTTTCCAAGACTCAGTTCGGTTTCCGGAAAGGCCGCAGTACAGTTGATAGCCTCAGTATCTTCGTTTCTGATATCCGCATTGCCTTCTCAAAAAACGAATCATTGGTGGGAGTGTTCCTCGACATTTCGTCCGCCTACGATAATGTGCTTCTTCCGGTGCTCAGGCAAAAGATGCTTCATCTGAGTCTTCCTGTGAAGATAGTTAATTACGTCTGCAATTACTTGTCAACCCGTTCTATTATAGTTAATTACCATAACTCCACCCTCCCCCCTAGGAAAGTTTGGAAAGGTCTCCCCCAAGGTTCGGTACTTAGCCCTCTACTATATAATATTTATACTAACGACCTTGACCTTTCAGTTAGTTCCTTCTGCAATGTTTTGCAGTATGCGGACGATGTGTCATTGTACATCTCTGGCATGGATATCCTAGAATGCTCTAATCGACTAAATTCCTCTATTTATTATTTAAATGAGTGGTTGGATAGACATGGTTTATCCATATCTACCGAAAAAAGCAGTGTGGTGGTGTTCTCTAGGAAAAGATCAATACCTAATGTAATAATAGTTTCAGATAACCAAGTTTTCCCGGTTAATGATAATGTTAAATTTTTAGGAGTATACCTTGACTCAAGAATGACTGGCTCTCATCATGTTAATCATGTTCTAAATAAAGCAGAAAAAAATGTCAATATTCTTCGTTCACTTTCTGGAGTGTGGTGGGGCTCCCATCCCTATACACAGAAGCTCCTTTACAATGCTCTGGTCCGTAGTCACTTTGACTATGGAGCTTTTCTACTTGAGCCATGTAATAAAACCAGCTTAAAAATGTTAGATAGGGTACAATCTAAATCACTTCGCATAATTATAGGGGCTATGAAGTCTTCCCCTATCAATGCTATGCAGGTAGAGTGTGTCGAGCCTCCCTTACATCTGCGACGTCAGTACCTTGCTGACAGATTTATCTTTAAAGCTCTCCAAGACTCTCAGCATCCACTTATCCGTAAACTGAGTGTACTGTCCCAGCTTACTTCTTCCTCTAACTATTGGTGTCATAAAGATATCCCTTGTTTCCTTAAGAGCTACCTAAAGTTTACATCTCTACCATGCCCAGTTGCCCAATTCAGACTTAACCCTCTTTATGATACCCCCTTCTCTTCTGTTGTCTTCTCCCCCAAGATTATCCTAGATTTACCCATAAGTAAGGATCCCATTTTAGCCAACTCTCAATTCAATTCTATTATGAGCAGAAAGTTTAAGGACTGGTTAATTATATATACTGATGCTTCTAAACTGTCTGCATTGGATTGTGTTGGTGTGGCTGTTTGGATCCCTAAAGTAAATGTTATATTAAATTACAGATTACCACCAATATCCTCGGTTTTTACAGGTGAAGTTTTGGCTATTCTTGAAGCTCTTAGATTTGTTGAGTCACACCATCTTGACAAATCCATTATTATTACGGATTCGAAGAGTGCTCTACAGGCAATCAAATCTAATCAATTTCGATCAAAGTCAAGGTTTCCGTTAATCCTGAAAATTAAACAGGTTCTTTTTAATTTAAATAAAAATAAAATTTAAGTTGAGCTGGCTTGGATTCCTAGTCACTGCGGTATAGTTGGCAATGAAAATGTCGACCTTTACGCTAAGGAGGCAACTAGGTCCGGAGGGCTTAGTCAATTTAAGGTTTATTGTCAGGACATCATTCCTCTTGCAAAAATTCGTTTAACCTCAGTCTGGAATGAATTGTGGATGCAGTCTAGTAGAACTACGGGGAAGCACTATGCTGATATTCAAAGACAAATACCCATCAAACCTTGGTTTTTTAAATACTACAAAGCGCCTAAGTATGTATGTTCTACAATATGCCGACTCCGCCTTGGCCATTCTTGCAACCCTGTCTTTCTAGCTAAAATAAGAATTAGAGACAGTTCCCTTTGTGAATGCGGATTAGATGAAGGCTCCCCTGAACATATTTTTTTTAGCTGCTCACAAAATGTATCCTCACTGTATAATTTTCTTCCGCCTGTTATCCCACGTCCTACTGATTTTAAATCTGTGCTATCCCTTGTACATACACCATTTGTTGATACTTTGTGTGCTTTTATTGTAGAAAATAACATTAGATTGTAATGACCTACTAACCTTTGTTTTGTTTTGTTTTAGGTAGAACAACAGTTCTTTTCAATATCTTTTAATTTTTTTTTTTTTTTACTTTATATTCAACTTGTACTTCCACAAACCTTGATAAATAGCAAAGTCAGTCTTGTCAAGGTCTTAACTGAACAACAGACACTCACCGAACATTGAAGCATTCACTCTGATACTGGCAATTCCTCAAGGGAGCTAAAGCCAAAGAAGAAGAAGAAAACGCTTAATCACATTTCAGCTTCATCCACTCCCAATTTTCCTTCAGTTCACTGTATGTGGTGTTAAGAAGAATATCTTAGATATCACCTCCGACGCTGTCGGTGCAGACTGCATCAGCCGTAAAATGATCATTCCGATTATTGATCTAGTAGCTCCTATTATTACATCTATCTTTAATTTTTCTATCCATTCCAAAGATGCTTAAATCATTCCATTACCAAAAAAGTCGAATCCTTCTAGTTATTCTGATTACCGTCCAATATCCATTCTTCCATTTCTATCCAGAGTTTTTGAGCGTCTTATTTACAAACTAATGACTCCTTTTCTTATATAACATAACCTCTTCAATCCTTTCCAGTCTGGTTACCGGCATGGTCATAGTATGGCTACTGCTTTAGTTAAAATTAAGGACGATATTAGATTAGGTATGGATAACCAACTTATCACGGTGTGCTGCAAGGTGACGTGTTATCTCCTCTCTTATTTTCTATTTTTATTTCATCTGTCACTAATCACATATCTTCTCTCTACCACTTGTATGCAGATGATCTTCAAATCTACTCACAATCCCATCTCAGTGAACTTCCAGAATGCATAAACTTATTAAATAGAGATCTTTCATCTATACTACGTTGGAGTATTTCCTATTGTTTAAGAGTAAATCCTATAAAAACGCAGGTCATTATCATCGGTAGTCAGAGGTTAATTTCACGTATTGATTGGTCACAACTGCCGTCTGTAATTCTTGATGGTATGTGCATACCAATAAGTGAGAGAGTTAAAAATTTGGGTATAACTTTTGATAAATACCTTTCTTGGGTACCGC
This sequence comes from Euphydryas editha, assembly GCA_036937285.1. NCBI lineage: Eukaryota > Metazoa > Arthropoda > Insecta > Lepidoptera > Nymphalidae > Euphydryas > Euphydryas editha. The sequence continues at coordinate 18,330,675 of JAUPFZ010000010.1, forward strand.
AAGTTAATGAGGTAGGTAGGAAGTTATTTGCCGCAACAAGATCGCTAAGAAGGCTTAGTAACTTTCTGCCTTTTCCTACTAAAGTTATGCTAGCACAGTCTCTTACCAATCCTTGACTATGCTGATAAGTGTAATGTCCATTTAAATGAGGATCAACTAAATAAACTGGAGCGCTTACAAAATCACTCTATTCGGTTTATATTTGGACTTCGCAAATATGACCATGTTTCTGAATTTCCCAAAAAACTCAAGTGGCTTCTGATACGACTTCGCAGGAATACTCACATATTATCTCTCCTTTATTCTATCCTTTTCAATCCAGCTACTCCGGTATATCTTAAGAACCGATTTGAGTTCCTTTGTGATACTCACGAACGACCCCTCCGTTCGAATAATAATCTAATTTTAAAGATTCCCTCTCACTCTACTTCCTTTTATTCTAAATCCTTTACTGTTAAAGCCTGTCGTCTTTGGAACTCGTTGCCACTGTCTTAAAAACATGCTCAATCAATAATAACATTTAAAAAACTTGTCAAAGAAATGAGTTTATCATCCTGAATCTCGATTATCAAATTTATTGTATCTATGTGTGTGTGTGTGTTTATGTATGTATTTATGTATCAATATCACTATATTTCGTTTTTGATTTTGATTTTTATATTTATTTTAATATTTGTTCATATTGTTTTGCGACCCTACCCACACCTTCTACGCTAGTCCTCTACCCGAAGGTTAGGAAGGAAGAGATCGCTGTGTTAGCGATAAGGCCGCCTGATGCAACTGATGCTATGTGATTCATTTGATTTCGATGTATAATCTCTAAATTGTATTGGTGTGCAAGAAGTGTAAATAAATAAAAAAATAAAATACCTCCAGCCTATATGTATATGTATTCCTAAAACAAAAAAAAAGGTCATCGCGGTTGCCGTACCAATATTTCCACCTCCAGGCTATACTTATTCATAAAAAAGGTCATCACCGGTACTTAAAAATACGTGATATTTGCAAAGAACCCCCCTTAAGATTCTGTGAGATTTCGCTCGACAACCTAAATACCTCACGTAATTTATGGACGACCCCTTACTGTGTTTTTACATTCAGTTAAATTATTTCTCTGTCAATTGTAACCTGATTTAAATGAGTAGGTATAGCTCAAGTAATAAAAAAATTGTAAATAAACTTCACCCATTGTTGCACTTATTTAACTAATTTGGAATCAGTTTGTAATTATTTATTTACTAGCTTCTGCCCGCGGCTTCGTCCGCTTGGATGTCGCTTATCGCGACCAAAAAAAAGTATCCTATGTCATTTCTAATACCTCCAAAAATACGTGTACAAAATTTTATGATGATCGGTTAAGTAGTTCTCGCGTGAAAGCGTAACAAAGAAACTTACTTTCGCATTTATAATATTAAGTATAATTTATTTATTTACTATGAACAGATAACTGGAGCAGCGAACTGGCTCGATGGTGTCCATCACTCCGAGTCAGCAAATACTATGGCAACCCGGAGGAGAGGAGACAGCTGCGCATAGTATATTCTAGAGGATTGGATCAAATTGACATTGTCCTTACTACGTGAGTTTTTACATTACTAAATTAAAGTCATAGGCTAATTTTTATACTTGTATCTAGGAAGCCCTAACTCAAATCTTATGCCTATTTTATATCAGGGTCGTGATTCCATTGTAATAGTCGTGCAGTAATGGTTCATCAATAGACAATTAATTTTCACTAAATGTCAAGTGATCAAAGGAATAAACGTTCATGCTTTTCAAAATAAATATACTGGTTATAATACTTCTGAGCATAATTTTGTTAAAATCTACAGAAACTCATAAATCTCATCGATTTAATTAAAAGTGGATTTTATCGCGTTTATTTAAAACTTTACAGTTTAACAATATTTTAAATTATTTCCCGACGTTTCGGACCCTTTACAGCATCCATGGTCTCGGGGAATGAGGTGGTGGATGTCCATATATATCCGTCATAGACTTTTAATGAAATATATACAGACAGATAATATTCTCAAAGTATGGCAAAATTGCCTAGTTTTATGACAAACTTGTCTATTGTACAAAGTAATTGTTTATAAAGTGACAAAGCGTTTTAAAGTGTGTTGTGTATTCTCAGGTACACAATGGTGAGCAGTTGTCCGGAAGAACGTAAAATGTTCCGCATCACTCCGATGCATTATGTTATATACGACGAGGCTCATATGCTCAAGAATATGTCGACTCAGAGATACGACAACTTGTTAAAAATAAAGGTAAATATAAAATATTATCTTATATGTTGATTTCAATAGGAGCTTTTGAATAAGTTGTCACTTTTTCAAATTCAATAATACATATTTTTTTATTGTTAATACTTTTACGAAACATGTATAGTTTATTTTGTTATTCTAATATCGTTATATTATACATAATACTGTTTTTTTTTTTCTTAATAAAATTTACATATACCACATCATAGTTTATAAATGTTTTAGTTTTCTAGTGAATGAATTTTTTTATTTTAAGATATCAATGAGCTTTTAATAGTGAAGTATTGTATACCTATTAAAAGGTTTTCTGAACTGAATTGAACTGAATCAGCTGTAAGCGTTCCTCTGCTGGGCAAAGGCCTCTTCTCCATATAGAAGAAGTGTTGGAGCTTAATCCACCACACTGCTCCACTGTGGGTTGGCGGATAATATGTCTACCATGAGTAGCAATCGTTACCAGATGTCTATGATAACAACCAGCACCGACGGCTTTACGTGCTCTCTCGTGGGGAAACCCACAAGAGCATACACCCAGATCGGAAAGAAATAATTGCAAAAATACAAATATCTGCTACGAGCGGAAATCGAACCCGCAACCGCCGGCGTTGAGGCGACTACTCGCACTAAGATACTAGAACGGTCAAAAAAAGGTTTTCGTTTTTGAGTTTTTGTTTTTAAAAATATTTATGTAAAGTATTATTACTTATCATTTTCTTATCATTATTTTTCCTATTCTTTACATACACCAGTTTTAACCGACTTCAAAACCGGAGGATGTTCTCAATTTGTTTACATATTTTTTGTAAGATCTTGTTAATTAATATAAGCTAATTGTTAACATTTTTTTTTATTTATTTACTTTTTTATATAAATTTCAATATAATGAGTAAACACGAGTTTATGGATTTCAGTCCAAACACCGCCTGCTGCTAACTGGAACACCATTACAAAACAATTTAGTTGAACTGATGTCTCTACTCTGCTTCGTGATGCCACACATGTTCTCCGGAAAAACTGATGATTTGAAGAGCTTGTTCCAGAAGAATGCGGTGAGTCGAGTAACCGTGAAAATAATGAAATCTTTTATACTTATATTTATTTAGAAGTTAGTTTGAAGAAGCTAAATTCTGTATGTTTTAGTCCAATTAAAGAAATTCCTTTTCCATTAAAGAATGTTTATTGAGGCAGGTTATTGGCTATGTAACATCTGGCCACGATACGTAGAAGTAGAATAGTAAACATAAATGTGTAAAACACACATACACATTCCCTGTCATTTGAAACACTTTATACATAGTAATTATCATCTCAGAAATCTTTGTTCAGCAGTACTTACAAACTTATTACATTAATTGTTTCTTATTTAAAAATGGACTTAATATAACATATTTCTCAAAATAAAAATTTCAGAAAGCAAAAACAACAAAAAAAACAAACAGTGACACAGATGATGATGTACCAGCTTTTGAACAGAGTCAGATAACTCAAGCCAAGCGCATAATGAAACCGTTTGTACTCAGAAGATTGAAACGAGATGTGCTTCAGGACTTACCTAAGAAAACTAATCATACAGAACTATGTCCCATGTCGGAGAAACAGCAGAAACAGTATAAGGAGCTCATCGCTGGTTTCTCAGCGAAGGATGGCACGGTTAGTTGTTATAAATTGAAAAAAAACATATGGCATATGATAATGAAATCTGATCAGACAAATCATAAACTACTTTTTTTGGTTTAACTTTTAAAAATAATTTTATGTTCAAAGATATAAATAAGTATTTAGGCTATTATTTTATTAAAAGCAATCTAAGTTATCAAGTCACGTATTTAAACAAAATCATAGATAAAATGAGAATGACTTGAGATTATACTATACGCTTATTCCAAATAGCTCTGTGGTAAGCTGGGTAGTTTTATTTTTTAAATTAATGATTTAAATACAATACTAAATAAAGACAGTACGCCTTGGGAATGATGTGATCGCCTCCAGGCTATTTCAATTTATAGATAATTATTGTTAATTACAATTTACTTTGAAAAAAAAACACCATTACATTAAAAAAATATATTAGTCCCGCTGAGTTTCTTTCGCCAGTTCTTCTCAGGTCAGAGGCTTCTTCTTTCCGAACTGGTGGTAGACTCATGACGTTCAGTAAATAATTGTAATAATTTTATGCTGAATAAAAATATTTTGATTTTGATTGATTTGATAAATTTTATAAGCTGTGTCAAAATTTATCAAATTGATTTTAACTATTTTATGATTTTTTTTTTGTTTGCTTCAAATTGATGTTGGTTAGTGGCAAATTAAATTTTTTGTTGCATTGTTTAGTTTATAATATTAATCCTTACAGATTCACGCCACAACCGAACAAAGCGGTATATCAATGATGATGGACATGCGCAAGCTGGCCAACCACCCGCTCTTGCTACGTTACCATTATGACGCAAACGTGACGCGCCAGATGGCGGCCAGGCTCGCGCGGGACCCCGCCCACAAGGAGAAGAACGAACAATATGTCTTCGAGGACCTCATGTGCATGTCCGACTTCCAGATACACCAGCTCACCCAGCAGTATTCTGTAAGTTGTCCAATACTTTTTATGGTAAAAGTCTACAAGGTCCACCGGTGTATTAAGAACTGATGATAATCAATCTATATCTAGAATGATGCAATAATTGCTGTTAAATTGTAATTCAAAAGTAATAGCGTAGTAGTCAAACAGGTTATTGTGACTGCATAGGTGCTGCTAAATCTGTGCAGTCGGTGAACTAAAATTCTAGTACCAATTTTCTCTACTCAATTGCATTTGCTTCTAATTTTAATATAAAATATATTGGACAAGCAATTAGGAATTACGAATTATTTTATGTATTGTTCTGATCCATTGATCACCATGATTTCAAATTTATAAGATTTTGTTTAATTTTATTGTAAATTTTGGCCAAGGTTCATGCTTGGTCCAGTCTTGATTAAGCAAAATAATTTTCAACTAGATCAGTTCAGTTGTGAGCTAATCTCATTCAAGATCTCACATGACTAGACCCTGGTTAAACAACAGAATGCAATATTCTGTATAATTGTACAAATTGTCGACTTTACCAGACTCGGATTAAAAATCAAGTCCAAACCTAGACTGAACAGTGATCAAAATAATAGATTGAATCAATCTTAAATTTTCAAACTAATTTTAAAATAATATAATGAAGATTTACTAAAAATAATCTATAAAAATTCCAGTGTATAAGATCATTCGCAGTACCGGATCACTTGATAGAAGATTCCGGCAAATTCCTCAAACTAGACGAGATGCTACCCAAGTTGAAGGAAGAAGGTCACCGGGTTCTGATCTTTAGTCAGTTCACCATGATGCTAGACATCATTGAGCCATACCTCAGGCTTAGAAACTATCGCTATTTGAGGCTGGATGGTAGTACTGCTGTTAATGACAGGTTGGTAGACTACTAATACTACTATAGTACTACTATACAGAAAATGTTTAAGTGTTTAGATCAGGGGTGTCAAACTTAAATACAATCTATCTTGGTTATAAAAATATATAATTAAATATACCAAATAATGATGACTGAAAAATGTTGGTCCTGTTGAATCGCGAATTCATTAACAATCTAGTTAGGTGGATTTTTCATATTTTTTTCTCTTTCGGTTTCTTTTTTGTGGCCACAAAATGTAAACTCTTTTCTTGAAATGTAAACACTCTTCTATTTACATGTGATTTAAATTGAAAATATTTTTGTCCTATTTCAGGCAGGATTTAATAGATCAATATAACACTGAAGACATTTTCGTGTTCCTATTGTCTACAAAAGCCGGTGGTCTTGGAATAAACCTAACTGCTGCGGATACAGTAATCATTCATGATATTGATTTCAACCCTTACAACGACAAACAGGCAGAAGACAGGTGAAGTTTTTTGTTATATTTTTTAATTATACAAGTATTTTAAACAATATTACTTTGTTTATTATACTATCACTAGCGACTCACCCCGGCCGCGCCCTGGGTATGTATATGATTCGCTTGAAAAGTCTGTTTATTAAAAGATCAAAGATCGGCGATCGCATCAAGCAAGTCATACAAGGAATAACGCGTTTTCTTGTACCCCTATACATATTTTTTTTTTTTTTAGATAACTACTGAGATATTCATTTAAATTATATGGTGTAAAAGAATATAGTATAGAATATAGTTGTTTGCCTGGAAGAAAAGTTAACTTGCCTAAGACTCAAATCCTTAACATACCCTTATATAAATATATAATAGTAAATACTAATAAAGTAAATAATAAACAATCCCATTATAGTTTTATATTGTTAATTTCAATGAAATTGTAAAAGAATATAATATTGTGCATGAAATGCTTAAGGCCTCTAACGTATTTAAAATGATAAGGAATTATACTGTAACTGTCTAATTAGCATTGTAATTACAGCATTATACATGACCAATTTTTTTTAAACATTATAATGTGTATAGTAAATTATCCTTCAATGATGGATATATGCCATCGTGGACTCTTGTAAATCTATAAAACGAGAATATACCACTATGCATTGTTTTGTTATATCTCAAAGGGTATATGTAGCGTTTTAGTTGAAAGTTCCCAGATGGCGTAATTTTTTCCGACACTATCATTATATTTTAGCCAATGTACACAAAACTTAACAAATTATAAACCTAAATCATCCTCAAGAATCACTCTACCTATCTATTGGGGAAAACGGTATGAAAATCCGTGCAGTAGTTTTTGAGCTTATCGTGAACAGACAGAGAGACAGATTAATAATAATCTATATTTTTGATTATTTAATAATAATCTATATTTAAATAATCTATATTTAATATATTGCTAATTAAGGTTTATTAAAATGTGCTAATTTTAAGAATTACTTTCTTTGGATTCATAAAAAGAGTTCCTTTACATTTTCTTCCTTATTACTTATCATGCTCTTTTCGTCATTGTTCCTTTTAAAAATATTTGTTTTTTATTTTAAAAAAAGACATATAATAGGGTACTTTCGGTAGTGAAAAATAAATTATGAGATTTGATAAAAATTAAAATTTATGTAGAAATATACTTAAATATTCTGATTTTGAGTCATAAAAGCACATTAATGTTTTATTATATTGAAATTAAAAGTCGTAATTTTTAATCTGTATGTCACGTAATCTAAAACACGAGCCGCCATGGTGTGACGTCGTAAAGACAATGTTTCCGATGTACACTGCGAGCACTCGTCAGTGCTCTCACTAGTGAAAAACTCGTTCCTTTATTGAGTGCCAGTACACTGCCGCAATACCATATAGAAATATATGACGTCATAAATAGCATAATTTTTGTACTGTGAGCACTGGCGCTTTCGAGGTAAGGTGCTTTCAGTACTTTGATCACTTGATTAAAAAATATAACAGCACGAATGATTTTTTATTCAAAAATGTCAACAATATTCAAAAATTAATTTTTGAATATTGTTGAATTTATTTTTGAACAGAAAACGTATACATGATAAATATTTTATTTGAAAACAATGTCGAAAAATTAGGATGATAGTATACTGGACTGCGTTCCGTTTTATCAGTAACCAGTATAGCACAGTATAGCAAACTAAAAAGTAACGGCTTCGCAGTATACTGAATTGACGTCACACCTCAGAGTACTCTCAGTGTATAGCGGAACACTACATTACGCATATTACGTCACCAAAATAGGTGACCGCGTTTTCGCGGGAATTAAAAAGGTTTAAAATTTAATTTAATTTTATGGCAACAAAGCGTGTTTATTTTGCCGAAATAGTTTTTTTTTGTGGCTTTTTATTACGAAAATTAACATTTTGAAGTACTTTTTCAAACATAGTAGAATACCCTATTATACCCAAGCCAAGATTTTTTTTTTTTAAATTTAAAATGCTTAAAAAATGTAAATTAGTTATGTAATTCTAAAAAATATTATATTGCTATTTGTGATATATTAACATGTTGATCATATCATTCCAGATGTCACAGAATGGGTCAGACTCGTCCGGTCACGATCTACCGTTTACTAAGCGCTGGTACTATTGAAGAGGGTATATACCAAGTAGCGCAAGAGAAGCTCAACCTAGAAAAACATGTTACCGGTGCTGATGGTATGCATTACTATATATTTTATTAATAACTATTTGTGCCCACCACTTTGTGATACAAAGAAAGGAGATATTTAGAAAAAATAATTTTAAAGTAGTAGTTATAGAAGCAATAAGAAAAAAAGTTATTTTATATAGAATAAATATTCTTGTATGTATGTACAAAAACTAAAGATCTAACATAAACTTTTATTATTATTATTTTGTAACATCAATGTCATGTGGAGTGTTATATCATTTATTTATGTAATTAAAAAACCGAAAACAATTAATAAAAAGACAAATATTAACAAATGTAATTGCTATTGCTTTTTTTTTATACAGAAAATGATGGAACAGAACAGAAGAATGTAGTGCGTCTCCTCTCAGCGGCCTTGGGTTTGACAACACCAAATAAATGATTGTTGGCCAACGACGGAGTTATCGTCATTGACTAGTGAAGTGACAGTAATATCTGAATAGTTTCTTAACAAACCTATGAAACTCGAACCATAGTGAATTGTGCTTAAAATACATAAGTGATAGTGTACAAAGTGGAATAAAATATTCATACCCGGTCGTGTTAACTTAGTTAAATGGTACATGTGTTTGTATAATAAAACTGCAATTATTCATATTCATTATATATAGAGTGGCTTACATGTCAAATTGTGTTTAGATCGTCTTTTCTTCTTCATTTTTTTCTTCTTCTTCTTTTTCTTTGTTCTTTATTTTTGTCTGACATCAAGAGATTTGCATTTATTGTTGTCTCGATATAGTATGTATCTTTGTTGTTTAATATTGTTCTTTTAGAGTATTATTTCAAACTAACTGAATAACGAATCACATATTACATTCTTTTGTCATTTTTATGGATACAATAACTTTTTTTTAAAATATTTAAAAAATTTTATAAATTGAACCTTCAAAATTGAATAGTTAGTTATTAAGACTATGACGTAGATCCTACATTACAGGTCGTTCTATTCAGAGCATGCGGTTGTATGTGTGTGTAAACTTCTTAATATACAACTTTAACATCACCGCATCAGTCCTCGCCCGATCAACACGTGTTCGTATCGCTTTATTGTGCGAGTACACCCGCGATAAAATGATCAGACCTGACCATAAACAGACCTGATCAGATATGAACAGGCATGATCATCATCTGACAGGCATGAGTAGGCATGACCATGTATAATCACACCTGAACGTATTTTTACTCTTCATATATGATCATGCATGAACAGATCTGATCAGGCATGATCAGGCCTAATCATTTTTTTCCCAGGCAGTCAATAAAAATAAAACTTAACATATTAAACATACATTTTTACATATAAAATGTACTTGACTGTACATCTTGTCACACAAATGCAGTAACTGTATCTATACAACCTAAGACGTACACATAACACCGCGCGCTAAGACCATAGCGTGTATAACATAAAAATTTGATACACAAAAAGTGTCACAAAATGATTTCTACTACGTCAATTCTAAATTTATATTGATATTGAAATGTATTGGCAATAGAAAAAAGATTTCATCAAAAGTACATAAAATACTTTAAAATGCGGTTTTATTGATATTAGATATGAGATTAACCCAAAAATAACTATTTTTAACAAAATTTTTATGGGCCTCATCAATTTATTTGAATTTAAAAAATGTAACATTGTTTCAAAATGAGTATAGGACTTATTTTTGGGATATTCTATGAGAAGTATACTTGTTATTTTAATTGATTAACCGATTGCTGTTAAAGTGAATCTCACATTTTCAATTATTGAATTTAATTTCAAAAGCTATCGTTTAATATTATATTCATTAAATTTGATCTAGAAAATAGAATAAAGGAGTTATATAAACAGTAAAAAATATTTATCTTTCAACCACACTGCCTTTCATAATATACATAGAGACTGTCCTACAATATTCTATATACATATGTATGTATAATACTTAAATAAAAGAGTGAATAGTTAAAGATCGAAAATATGAGTATGCATTGTTTATAACCTGATACAGTAGTATTATTATTTTTAGTTGATATTTGACCCTAATTAAACTTAATAATATCAGACTGCCATTAAAGCTAGCACTTATAATCCGAACCAAAAAGGCTGTAATAAAAAATAAATATTCATATCATCACCATAATTTATTTAAAAAAAAAAAATTTTTTTTTAGTAACAAATTAAACAAAACATGAAGCATTTTTATTACACCTTTAATAAAAAATAGGTAATATATAATAAAAAGACATAATTGATGATTTGCTAGTGCGATTCAGCAGTGCGATTTAAAAAAAAAAAGTAAATTTAATTGAAATAAAAAAGTAAAAAAAAAAAAAAATCTCAAATTAACTCACTATCATTAATGATAATCTATTTTGTAAAACACTGAAATAACTAATTTGTTGAATGGATTATTATCAGATTCATTTGTCAATTTATGGCTTAGTGTTGTGTATCATAACACACAATGTTACATAACCTATTATGATTTAATACAAAAATACAATTTAAAGTTATTACAGTCCTGTAAATCGCTGCAAGTCTCCAAATATGAACTCATAACGCCCAACATAACCAAACCTTAATTCCTAATTAGTAATACATAAGACAATAGTGTTATATACATATAATTATAAAACATGTGATATTTCAATCGTGTTAAAGCTTCACTGCTATATTCTATTAAAATAATTTAGAATTTGAGCTCCTGTAAATATAAAAAAATGTGACTGGCTTACTAAAGATATACGGAAATTCGAATGGTAATCTGTTTGATATGTAAATTTATGTATTAGTAAAGCTTAAATGTTAAAACTACTTGACTTTAGCAAGATGTAAACAATTGTAAATTAACTAGGTACATAAGTATTATAACTTAAAGGCGAGCATTTATCGAAAAATAACTATTTCTATATAACGACGGTACTGTTTGATAATAATTCTGAAATTGTTCTAATTATATTCTTAAATATTGTTAGTTTATATTCAAACAACTTTTGAAATTTAAGATTAATTTTTTTTATATTCAAAAATTTATCATTACTAAGTCTTATTTGATGATGAGATGAGTGATTACTTAAATAATAAACTTTAATACATATTTTAAGATGTTATAATAAAGATGCTTTTTCACCTATTCAGAAAATGTTAAAAATATTAGAAAGCCACTTTTAGCAGCTGATTGCTAAGGTTATGCGTTTAGATATTTTATCTTATTAACGAATCCTTTAGTTTTTTTTTTTTTATCAAGCAGTATGTGTTAACCTCTGTAAAAAAAACACAATTTTTTAGAAATATAATGTCGGCGGCACGCATTATCGTTTACGTTAAAATTTTATATATGTATAATAATAACTATATATCTATAAATGAACACGATTTTGGCACTTTTTTTTTAATTTTCATAAATAAATTATTCTTTTAAATTGTGCGTCTTAATTGTACATGTGCCGGATTCAGGTATAATCCGGAAATATTACACATAATATTGTGATTATTAGTATTTTTAAATAAACTTTTTCTTGTACATGTACGCAACATTGAATATAATATTTTAGGAATTCTACGAAGAAAAATAGACGTCGGAACATTGGAAAAGCACACGCAAGTATTAATAAATATCGATTAGGTATGAACTTCATAGATATGTATGTAAAATATAATAACGGTATATTTTTGTATTAAATACAAAACAGACCACCAAAGTCGAGAAAGGTGATTAGTTGTAACACGTAATTACTTATTTATTTTTCTGTTTTATTTTTTTTAGATTATTTTAAAATTAAGTAGCTAATTTTATTTACTTTCCTCTTATAATTACGCGAATTTTACTCATTTAATTAAAAATCTACACCAGATTTTATCGCGTTTATTTAAAAACTTTGCAGTTTACCGATTTTTTCATTATTTCCCCGACGTTTCGGATCCTTTACAGGAGTATTCGGACACCCACCACCTCAGTCCCCCGGAAAATAATTAAAAAAATCGTTAAACTGTAAAGTTTTAATTAAACGCGATAAAATCCCGTGTAGAATTTCAGTTAAAATAATTTTATTTAGTTTGTCTTGTAGCAGACATTCCGAAATATTAATTTTATTTAACAACTCCAATTGTCATTTGTCAACAGTATAATAAAACCAGTTAAACTTACATAACATTGCTTCCATTAGAACATTGGGTCTATTCAAAAGGTCATACGTGACGGGTAAACCCAATCAGATGCTGCCTGTAAAAATACTGGAGCAGGAATACCTACAAGCTTAAATACTTTGAAGTTAATTTAAACAAAAGAAATAGTTTTAAACATTATTTATATAAAATATCTACACTTTTTGTTTTTTAAATTAATAATTAAATAAAACAAATTTTGAAAAAATACAGTAATTCTCCCTATAACACGGTAGATAAATTCCGCATTATAGGAAAACGCGTTGTACGAACATCCTCGTATAACGCACTCTTATGACACTATATAACGCGTTATTTACAAATGATTATAACGTTTAGATTTTCTCGTTAAAGCGGTTTAAATCGAATATAAAGGAAAAACTATGTTATGAACGAAATATGTACGTTTTATAAAATCAAACTAAGAACATTTTAAATAAAAAACTTAATATGTAACTAAAAACCAGTTGATATCAAATAAATTTCATAATTCCAAAAACAGATTTATTTCATGTTTATTCACTGTGAAAGAAATATAACGTGGGAAAACCTCGCGTTATAACGGGGAAAACACTATGAAAACGCGTTATAAGAGTACCGTGTTATATGGATTTTATAGTTACAATATAAAGCTAATACTCTTCCTAACATAGAATCATTCTGCAACAGTGAGTGACACTATAATCAATAATTTCCAGTTGTATATTTTTACCGACTTTGTTAAAATAGCCGAATTCTTAAGTGTATAAATCCAAATGATAATATACAAGGCAAGGTACGGATAGAAATATTTGAATTTTAGTTGATTTACGGCGAGTTGCACGAAACCGTCGCTAACTTTCCGTTAGTTAAGTTGCAATTAATCTTAAAATTAGTTGATCTTATGATTAATTTAAAGCTGTTGGAATTAATCATCCGTTAGATAGGTCTTTAATTAAACTAATTTTTTTTGTTAACTTAATCAGATGTAGGTTTCGTGCAACAGATAATCACGATTCTTGTGATTAAATTAGTTTAATAAACACTTAAATTTAAAATTTGTTTCGTGCAACTCGGCGTTAGTTGCTTTACGTAGAACCAAAATTGCACCTACACAAGAATGTCATTTTTGTGTTACTTTAATACACAATCAATCATTTAAATACAATTTAAGTAAAAACTAATTTGTTAATTGATCCAAATATTCCTTATAAAACAAAAATTAAAAAAATTGTTAAAATATTTTGAGTATATTATGTGTATTGTATATATTTAGTTTTTGTGAATTCTTATTCGTTTGCCTCTTTCGTTATATTTATGTAAGAAACTGTAACTCAACGAAAACGAGGTACATGTTTTTGTTCTTAAACTATTTGTCCATATTATAATTAGATTACAAATTTAATTCAATAAATAGAAAATTTATTCGTATCATCGTTTTTTATTTTCTTATATATTTAAGTGAAATTATAATTAAACGAAAAAGTTTTATCGAAGACAATTAAATACTACGAATAATGTAAGAAATTATATTATCTGCTAACTGCAACTGCAGGTTCGTCTTCATGGAATTGATCTCTAATTAAATGCATCTTTAACGGTATAAAATAAACACATCTGTTTAACTGGTTGGTCTTTTCAAACATAAGTTACAGACAAGCTTTATCAGAAGGATGTAAAATAATCCCTTAAACTCAACAGAACTGAATCAGCTTGTAAACGTCTCATTGCTGGAAAAAGGCCTCTCCTCTATATAGGAGAAGGATTAGAGCTTAATCCACCACGCTGCTCCACTGCGAGCTGGCAGATAATTTCTCCAAGATAACTATCATTATCAGATGTCTATGATAACAGCCGGGACCGCCGGCTTTACGTGCTCTTCGAGACACGACGGGCCCACAAGGACATGCACCTAGACCGGAAACAAATGTTTATACAAATACAAATATTTACCCCTAGCGGGAATCGAACCTGTGACTGCTGGCGTTAGGACGACTACTCACATCACTACACCAGAAGGGTCGTCAACAAACAAGCCCATATACATAGGTTACGAATAATAATAATTATTTATTGGATATCGTTATACGTCAAATAGCTTTATCAGCAACTGGTGAAACAGGGCCACAGTCTCTGCCACCCTGGACGGAATCCTACGGGTTCGCCGGATGGGGCAGAAAGCATTAATGTGGAGGTGGGGGGAGGACCTAGTGGGGCAGCCGTATGGCACACGCGTAACGGCTGCCCAGCGCCCGATCATTGAGCGGTGGATGCGCTGAAAACGCAAGTCCCTCACCTTCCGTCTGACGTAGGTTCGCACCGGGCACGGTTGCTTTGGTTGCGTTGTTTGGTTGGACTACTTGTGTCGGACGGCCAGCAGGGAGCCGACAACTGAATGTCACGACTGTGGCGCGACGGTGGACTCTGCCCAGCACACCAAAAAAATGGGTTCCACTACGATACAAAAAAGAGCCAGTCTCTGTAATTGTTAAAAATAAAATTGGTGGAATAATTTTCGAAATCTAATAGATATTTTGGGAGACAACAGTGAAATTTACAAATTGAACCTTTTTGTCACATAAATACAGCATTGACCAGTAGAATTATCAAATCATATGTTTAATTCTTTGTCTTACGACATACCAAAGACAAAGTTAAAATACCGTCTCTACATGTAATATAAGTTTTACACTTATTGTTAGCGGAAATTGGATTAACAATGTGCTCATACATAATGCCTGTAACATAATAATGAGTAGAACTCTTCATGAAACTATACTTCGCAGTTTTTAGATTTTGAATTTAAAATTTAAAACTGAAAAAAAAAATTATTGGTTGAGAATGAAGTAAATGAGTAATCATTTTATAATACTTTAAACCCTGATAGCGATGAGTAAAAGTCTAAACATGCTACATAGATATATTTAGTGCAAGTTCTGGCAATTATTCACCGTTTTGGTATTTTGTGTTTAACGTAGAGTCACGTAGAGTCGATATGGCCCTTTGGGATTTCTACCAATCTTCACGGGGATCTCAATTGAAAGGCTGTTAGTTCAAGGCCGGATACTAATTATTTAGAATTATTTTATATCATAGCTAAACCTGTTTTAAACTTCTCTTATGATGTCTAGGGATAAATTCTTAATCTCTCTTAGTGAAGTAGCTTGAAAGATTATTCTTTTTCTTATTGGGAGATGAGGCTTTTCCCAGCAGTGGGATATATATAGGCTGTACAAGAAAAATATGTGTTTTATGTATCTATTATTTGTCTCGAAATTATTTGCACTGATATAATATAGGCTATTTTATTTTTTTGGATGCAGTAATCTAAATTTTTCTGATATTTTTTACAATATCACACAATTTAATTAAACGAGATGTTATATAAGTTATATTCTTAATAATAAAGTTGATTTCAATATATTACCTATCTAACCACATTTAATGCTTTAGCAGTATAAGGTAGTAGGTACTGCTACTTTATAATAAAATATGACAGGATACAAATCTGAAACTGTTTTTTTTTTTTACCTATCAAACGTCAGTCCCGTGTCTATTTTTAAACTTTAGACAAACAAAAATGAAGTAAATAAATTTTTAATTTGTTTTCGTAATAAAATACAGACATATACATTTCAAAGTATGCCGTTTCAAACGCAGCGACCGTGCAATTTTACTGATGTAAAGCAAACATTCATTCACTGCTTCAATAGGCGGCAAGGTTTTTCAACAGACGGCACCGATGATGTGTGCTGCGAAGGTTTTTCTCGGTGCAAGCGGAGGAGCCATCACAGGTCTCCTCGACACGGTGCTCACCGTGTCTCTGGATAGAGCGGCCGTCCACCCAATGGTTGCGCGCGCGGCGCGTCAGTCGGCACACCGCCCGGGCGGGCGCCACACGACCGGAATCTGCGCAAGCGACAGGCGACGCGAACGAATATAATTTCAGTGAAATAATAACGCGAATCCGCCAACGACCATTGCAATACGCACGCGCAAGATTCTGGTAAGTAAATTAATTACGATGTGATAACGAGGACCGTTCAAGCGACTTTTCGACCGGTTCTATATATAGTGTCGCGTATTTTCGGCCGCTGCACCGAGAGAGAGGTTATGCGTTTTACGCGTTTCCCGACTATAGATTTACACGGGCGGATTTAAGATCGCGGCGACCTATAATCGGGCGGGAAGGGGCGGTGTATAGATATTTCCGATACGATTTTCTCCAATGCAAAATGAAAGTTATCGTAGTGTTCGCCGAGGCGTTCTACGCTTTGAATCGCTTACTACCGGTTAATTGGTTTAAAACAAAATAGAATATCTTGTCTGCTCTTCCGTCAACGATGGCCTAAATACCGAACACAGATATTGTACAACACGGCATGTCCATGTACCGTATCCATTGACTAATGACTGGAGCTATTTAATAGTGGGTGTTGAATTCCATTTATTTAAATTTGCGTTGTACCGAGTCTTCGCTTACCTATACTACTCACTTTTAAAAAGATCGAAAAATAGATAAAACTAAATTTATTTATATGAATTTTAAATTTTTTTTTCAATACCATTGTTTTCAATAGAACATCTACAGTAAATAAATATACCTATTTTCATTTTGTTAATTTTGACTTTTACAAGCAAAATTACAATTAAAATGTAACTAAAAAATACTTATTTCCAAGTCTCAATTTTAATATACAATATCTACAGACTTTTCTTAAACCATTACCTACCCATTACAGGATTACGTCACCCTACTTTGCATTTTAAAACAAACTTACGTTTTTCAACTATTAATTACGACCTTGACTTAAACTTAGGTATCTGAGATAGTTTTAGGTATTCATAAATTAATTTTAATAGAAAACTTTTAATTATTTATATATTTTTTACTACGTCTGCGTCAGCTATTTTATTTAAACGAAAGATTTTTCAGCATAAGTTCATAACTAAACAATAACTTATTTAGTTTTTACGGTCGTTATTTTATAAACTACTTGTAGAGTCTTAAGTCGGATGTAATTTTAAATGACATCGCCAAAAATGTGTAGTCTGTACTGACATTTGTGTCTGAATGTGTGCCAGTATTAAAAGAAAAACGATGTGTCTATTACGGTAGAATTCAGGCGCCAAATATTGTACTAGAATTTTTATTGAATATTTCTTGTTGAAAATTAAAATGATTAATGACACCGTTCAATATAAGCAGTGTTTGTGTTAATAAATTTCTAACGCCAACCAACTCATAATCAGTTTATCCAGATCTAAGTTGCTTAAAACTGACAAAACAAAGTATTTATATACCTACTCTTCAAATTCAATTCTCAAAAGAAAGTTTTGATGCCATCAAAAACATAACTTGTAAAAAGAAACCAAGTCTCGCAACTCACTTCTTCTTCCGTAAAAAGTTGTGAGATCCATGTAATACCAAGTCGGCTAATTTATTCAAACCCTACTTAAGGGTTCTTCTGTTTTAAGTTATTACGTTAGTAGCTAACCTAACAACATCGTATAGTGATCATATCAATATTATAAATCTTTGATGTTTTAAATAAATAGACTGACTTGGCAATCGCACTAAACAATCTAATTTAATATAATATTCCTATGTGTTACTTCTTAGATACATTGTTTTCATGCGATTGCCAAGTCAATCTATTTATTTAAAACATCAAAGATTTTTAATATTGATATGATCACTATACGATGTTGTTAGGTTAGCTACTAACGTAATAACTTAAAACAGAAGAACCCTTAAGTAGGGTTTGAATAAATTAGCCGACTTGGTATTACATGGATCTCACAACTTTTTACGGAAGAAGAAGTGAGTTGCGAGACTTGGTTTCTTTTTACAAGTTATGTTTTTGATGGCATCTCATTTCTTTTTGTAGACAGTTCTACTTATTTTCCTTTCCGGTGTCTTCTACTTCTTTCATATCAACAACGTATTTTCTTAAAGCCTTCGCTAGGTCTAATGAGCTTTTCTTATTTTTGTAGATATTCTTCCTCTTTTTCTTTTCCGATACGATACAGATATATAATTTGATTTTCATGTCATACATATTGTGATCTCAAGTTGACAACTTGAAATACTTGACAAGAGAGATGAATGAAGTATGTTTAGTCGGAAACAGTGTTGTCAGATTGGTGTCGATTTTTTACACCTAAACTTCCATAAAAATAAACTTTTAAAAAATATTTAAAAAAGTGAATGTATACTTATGTACGTACGTGAAAAGTTATACTTATAATAATGACGGCCGGCTGGTCTAGTGGTCAGGCAACTGGACACTTTACGCAGCGGTCGCGGGTTCGAATCCCGCCAGGTGCAGATAATCTGTATGACGAATATAGATGTCTGCACCGGGTCATGGATGTGTATTTATGTATATATGTATTTATAAATTAATTAATTATCTTAAATTAATTAATTTATATCTTAATTAATTATCTTAAATTTATTTCCGTTCCTAGTACCCGTAACACAAGTTCTTACGAACTTATCACGGGGCTAGGTTAACGTGGTGTGATTGTTGGTTAATATTTATTATTATTTATTTATTTATAATAAGACGATGCGCCGAGTTAATGGTTGGTGCGCGCCATCTGTAAACAGATCCTGAAAACCCACTAAAACAAAGTACTCGTCAAGAATCAAAGGAGCCGAAACTCGATTGGGGTGCGTCGTTTTATTACAGAGTTCCTATGACCACCTTCTAGCTACATCATCAAACCCTGGTTACCATTGAAAGACAAACTACTCGTCTAGAGGATTCAAACGAGCCCGAACTCGATGAGGCTGTGTCGTTTCATTGCGAAGTTCTTATGACTGCGTTCCAACTCCATTATCAGATTAGACCCTGGTAACTATCTAAAAACAAAGTACACTTCAAGACAAATCAAACGAGCCGAAATTCGATGGGGTTTCGACGTTTCCTTACAGAGTTCCTATGATCACCTTCCAGCTCCATCATCAGACCCTGGTTACCTTTGAAAGACAAACTACTCGTCAAGACAATTCAATCGAGCCCGAACTCGATAGGGTTGCGTCGTTTCATTACAGAGTTCCTATGAGCACCTTTCAGCTCCATCACCAGACCCTGGTTACCATGAAAGACAAACTACTCGTCAAGATGATCCAAACGAGCCCGAACTCGATGATGTTTTGTCGTTTCATTGCGAAGTACCTTTGCCTGCCTTCTAGCTCCATCAACAGATCAGACCCCGGTAGCCATCTAATAATTAAGTACTCATCAAGACGAATCAACGAGCCTAAATTCGTTGTGGTTGCGTCGTTTCATTATAGAGTTCCTATGACCACCTTCCAGCTCCATCATCAGACCCTGGTTAGCATTGGAAGATAAATTACTCGTCAAGACGATTCAAACGAGCCCGAACTCGATGAGGTTGTGTCGTTTTATTGCAAAGTTCCTATTGCCACCTCTCAGCTCCATCATCAGATCAGACCCTGGTAACCGTCTTGAAACAAAATACTTGTCAAGCCGAATTAAACGAGCTGAAATTCGATGGGGTTGCATCCTTTCATTACTGACTTCATTTGACCACCTTTTAGCTACATCATCAGACCCTGGTTACCATTGAAAGATAAACTACTGGTCAAGAGGATTGAAACGAGCCCGAACTCGATGAGGTTGTTTAGTTTCATTGCGAAGTTCCTATGGCCACCTTACAGCTCCATCATCCGATCAAACCCTGGTAACCATCTAAAAACAAATTACTCGTCAAGGCGAATAAAACGAGCTGAAACTCGATGGGGTTGCGTAGTTTTCATTAGGGTGTTCCTATTACCACATTCCAGCTCCATCACCAGACCCTGGTTACCATTGAAAGACAAACTACTCATCAAGACGATCCAAACGAGCCCGAACTCGATGAGTTTGTGTCGTTTCATTGCGAAGTTCCTATAGCCACCTTCCAGCTCTATTATCAGATCAGACCCTGGTAACCATTTCAAAACAAAGTATTCGTTAAGGCGAACCAAACGAGCCAAAACTCGATGGGGTTGCGTCGTTTCATTACTGAGTTCCTATGACCACATTCCAACTTCATCACCAGACCCTGGTTACCATTGAAAGACAAACTTACTCGTCTAGAGGACTCAAACGGGCCCAAAATCCTTCTAGCTCCTCCATCAAATCAGCACCATGTAATCATAATATTGCATTGTCACATGATTTACTATTATTTTGGATCAAATTTAATTTGCAAGATTTGATGACAAATATCGAGACAGGTGAAACAAAATAAAAGCTTTTAAAAAGTGAGTTGACACATCCAGCGCAATGAAGTAAGTTAGCGCAATTGCGCGGCGCCTACTACTTAGCTTTATGTTGTCGGTTTTTTGTCACAGAGTACACGCGCATCGTATAAAAATTTACTCTCATCAAGAAGTTATAGCTTTAAAATACAAAAGTTATTTTGAGTCCTTATTTTCTATATTTATTTTTATTTATTTAATGTTAATATACATTAATTAACAGTTATTGATGTTATGACTCACTTAATCAATCAGGTGCATTCTAATAATGACATAATTATATGAACTCAAAAATGATGATCACGCTGGCGAAATGGTGCGCGCTGTTGTATATTAAGCGGGAGATCCCGGGTTCAATCCCCGGCAGAGTAAATTTTCTTTCTCTGATCTGCTTTGGTGGGAGTCTTTGGTAGTGGCTAGTTACCACCCTATCGGCAAAGACGTGCCGCCAAGCGATTGAGCGTTTTGCTACAAGGCAGTGTAGAAACCGATTAGAGGGATAGGTTTAATATAGCTGCCAACTGAATAAAATAAAATAACTTACGTACGGGAAGCGTGGAAGCCGTGGAGCGGGCAAATCACCTCAGCCAGTCGCGGTTATGATTTATTAGTGTTCTTTAATACTTTGCGTGATTTTGGTACAGCTACATAAGACATGTCCCATTCTTGCTTTTTCATTCCGTTGACCATTTTACAGGTTACCTTTGAAGATAATTATATCTAGGTACCTATCTACACCTATTATTCCACTATGTTATTCTTGTACGGGTACATTGATTCATTCACTGCAAATGTAACTTTGTAATCCTATATATTTATATGGGATTACAAAGTTATTTATACAGTTGCTGTATCTAGAAAATTGGACAGAAATTGCAAAATATTTGAATTTTTCCTTGGTTTATATACTAAACACTAATGGTATTCTAAATTTGAAGCTTCTATGTCTGCTAGAAGTGCCTTAGAGTTTTGATGATCGGTCAGTCAGTGAGTGACAAAATTCGAAACTTTGACTAATTATAATTCTTAAACTACTGGTTCAAATTGAATGAAATTTGAAATATACCGTGTTTATACAATGCCAGCTTGGGTGTTGAAAATTCAGACTTCTAGTTTTATCCACAACGAAGTTATAGGGGGTCGAAAATGGCCTGAGTTGCTTCGAGAAAAGATAGTACGGCCGTGCCACTTTTTTTTTTGCTCGACTTGGCGGAGGCACTGCCGTGCCTCCAGATATGTCATCGTTTCTATATTTAAATGTGCTATATGTATATTTTAGGAACCGCGTGATTTTCAGGTATAGGTAAAGGAAAACAGTTTGTAGGTATGTGTGTTCCGTACCTTGAATTTTGCACTCTATTATGCTGAAAAAATATGCCTTTAACATAGGATAAACAATATACAATCTATTCGTGCCATATTTTATGAAAAAATGAGTTTCTGTTATATCGTTTAGTCATTTTAATAAAGTGTTTGAGTTTAAAAAAAATATTTAAACGTTTCTGCTCATTGGACGATTATGATAAACAATACAAATATTTGAAAATTTAAAACGTAACTTCCTGTTTTAGATTTCGGAGCTACGTTTCAAAGATGTATTTTTAGATTCTCGAATTTCGTAATAAAAGTACAACATTTGCGTTTTGTTTTGATGTGAAGTGTTTGTGTGATGAAATAGGGAATGTATAAAAGTACACATTTTACTTAATTTTCAAAAGTTAGGAAACTTATGTTAAGCCGTGTTAGCTATAAGTTAGGCAACAAAAGAAACCTAGCGAGCGGCTACAGGCCATTGAACGAGGTCACTCACCTCCGAAGCAGAGGCTGCCAGCAATATAAATTACTGTAATCGTTAATAAATTTAGGTAACTAATTTTTTCTTGCATCGTGCCATAAGATGAACCATTTCCTGTCGCTACTATTATTGTTGATGGATATTCAAGACTATTATATTTCTTAGTAATATCTAACTCACAGTTTCACCTGCTTGGACATTAACTTATGGCTAAAACTTTTCCGAATCGTATCGTGATATTCTTATATATCTATATATCTTATGAGATACTTGTTACAATTACAAATAAGGCCTCATTTCAAAGTCAAAAACACATGGGAAACCAATAAAATACTCATTTCTTAAGCTTTATTTAGAATATACAGTAACTATTTTATTGATCCATCTTTGAGGAAATCCAAAATTTTTATATACTTACTATTGGTACAATTAAACACTTATCTAAAGAGACCTCATAGACTACATAACCTATCGTAAAAGGAATAAAAATTGCAAGTACAATTAAAGAATATGAATATTTGTAAATATTACGTAATCGAATAGAAAATGATCAAAGGGAAATAAAGAAAATTGACAAGTGCTAGTAAACATGGTTCTATTATAAATCGTTTAACTTGAAAAATAAATATACTATGTTTAACATACACACAAGGCGTCTCTTCCTAAGATGGCCTGTGTTTTTAGCTAACAGCCATCTACTTTTTTTTGGAATATATATAACATTAAATTTATTATAAAAATAATAAAAATATAGTTGAGCGGTCCCAAACAAAAGGATAATAGCGGATGGTGATGAATGGCGGATTAACAGCTAATAAGCACTAAGCATGTGCTCCCTCGACTTCCAGGGGCTTCTGCTACTCGGCTCATATTTTTGGTCGCACGTTTTCTGTTTTCAAATAGCTTTCAGTTAGGATATGATCGATGGTTAATATAAATATTTAGGTGGTAAAAGGAAGCACAATATGGAATATTTATATAGAAGGGTAACATTATATTAGCAACTAGCAAACCCGGCGAACTCCGTTTCGCCACCAGATGGCTTCGTTTTTTGTAAAACCATATTGGTTTGTAGTAGGTACATGCATCAGAGATGGCGCTGTATGTGAAAAATGATTTTCCCTGTTTTCCTGCTTTTCTGTTGAAATTTTTCCTAATTTTGTTTGCTATAAAGCTCACGGAGCCCGAGACCTTTCTAACGAATGCATAACCGTGGAAATCGGTTCGTGCGTTCTGGAATTATAGCGTCAGGAAGGAAAACCCGACTTATTTTTATATATAAGACTAAGACAGGCCTGTCACTGCCCACGTGATCCGCTCGTTTGCAATTTAAATAGTTGTGAAAAAAAATGTTATCATATACATGTAAGTTATATTAGTTATAGATTAAATTTTCTAATTAGATTGTCATATAGAGTACTAAAAAACTTGTTCTTACGATTAAATTGGTTAATGAACTTACTTATTAGAATGAAATATAACGTTATACTATAACGGATGGCAAACCAATGGCACGCACGACTTTTTTTTTTTAGGAATTCGCATAGCCTGTGGGTGTAAAACATCGGAATGGGTGTCGCGATGAACTTTTTTTTTTCTTTAGGTATACGCATAGGCTGGACGTGTAAATATAGGTACAGGGATAACTTTTTTTCCCCTGCGCTCTTCCGACACAGGATAAAGACAGTTTTAGTTGATTGACACAATTTATTATTTTTATTATTTTCCCAATAATTATAATGTCAAAATTATTTGATGGCACGCTGATGATCTCAGTAAATATCTGTTTAGAAAAAAATGGCACATTGATGTATAAAGGTTCGCCATCCCTGCGCTATAACAAATACATAAATAATATCAAGGTTTTGATAACTGTAATAAGTAAATAACACAAGCTTTTTTTTTTTTTTTTAATTTCTTTATAGACATCCGAGACTATTAACATTCATTGCGATTCGGACGAATTAAAAAAAAAAGTATGTCAAGTAATTTATTTTTTTGTGTAGTAAAAGTTTAGTATAAATTAATGTTAAAAATAAACAAATTAATTTTTATCATATAATATAATAAATGATTTATAATAATGACTATACAGTTATTTATATGTAAATAATTATTAAGTTTTGTATGGCATATGTGTTAAGGATATATTGAAATTAAAAATCAATACTAATATGCAGATTAAATCAAAGAAAATTGTGGTCTGAGCGTCAAGCAAAAGTAGTCAACATAAGATTAAAAACAAAAAAAATATATATGAGTGCTCCTCAGCCCGCTCTCATTATACTGAATCATTCTGTAAACATTTCACTGCTGGGCACCATGATGTTCCACTGCAGGCTGGCTCATAATTTTCATATCATGAGTAACGATTTATATTAGATGTCTATATGATAACAACTGGGACCGAGGGCTTTACGTGCACTCCGATGCACGGATATACAACCAGACCAGAAACAAATATTTGTACAAATACAAATATCTGCAAAGAGCAGGAACCGAATCTGCGACCGCCGGTGCTAAGGTGAATACTCGCACTACCTCACCAAAACGTTTGTCCATGCTTTCCTTATAGGTACGTTCTTTTGATAGATATCGTGTGTCGAATGAAGGGTAAATTAAGTACAATTGGTTCACGAATTATCGACTAATTGTTGTAACCAAATTGCTTCTCGCTCGGTCGCTATACCTGAATAAGAGCCAGGCGGTACAAAAGTAATGATTTAGCTAAGTAATGATTTAGCTCCCGTTCAAGAGCACTGACTTTTAGTTATCTTAATACGAAATAATTTTAATGGTTTTCAGATTGTGTAGGTGATATATATTTGGCTATGTAACTTTTAATTGGCTAAAACCATTTTGACTACTCTCAGCCAATAATAAATAGATACTATTTATTCAGTATAAACTATTAACTTTGTATATTTATAAATTATAAGCTTAACACATTACGACGTGAAATAGATTTTCTTGTCATGTTAATTTACTATGGCTCGTGCGTCTCGATTTTTAATTCCATCGATTGCACACCTTACAGGGGACTACTTGTTTTAATTTTGTTCAAGGCATAGGAATAAAAAATCAAGGGTGGACCCCTGATTTTTTATACAGATGTATTTTAGAATGTTACCCTACATTACAATATTTTACTTTTATTTTGAATAATTATAATTAATTTATCACAAATACCCTTGATAATTGTTCTTTTAAATTTCTATTTTTACTAACATAATAGGTATACTTCTCACGTCTGATATACTTTTCTGGCCTAGATTTACTAAGATGAGTGGATTATTTCTAACCGCGTAGAAAGTAAAATAATTCAGATTAAATATATATTATTATGAGGCACACAAAGACATTCGCGATATGCTTTTTTATGGATGACCTGAATAATAAGTCTGAAATCAGAGATTATAAAAAAAAGTATATTAACATGTTAGAACATTGGTGGATATTTACAGGGGCCGGCAAAAGTTAGTTGAAACTACAAAATATCAAAAATAATAATAGGAAACACTTTATTGACACTGCATTCGATCCATAAACGTCCCAAAAAAGTGATATCGCGGTTTCGGACTGAAAAAGTTTTTACTTTTTATTTTTCTTAATGTCCTGTATTTATTGATATTAAAACCAGCCAAATACAAACAGATTTTTCTTCCATTTTATATATACTTGTATACAAAATACGAAAAGACTTTTCCCTGACCTATTATAATAGCTGTGTATTAATAATAATATTAATTTAAATGAGTTTTATGCATGCGCACGTATTTAAATAACTAAAAGGCGCGAATCACGGCGGCCATGATGCTGTGTGCATTTGCAAAGTTATCATACGATTCATAATGTGTTAATTGAACATTCACTGCATATTTTCATCTAAATGATGACCTCGATTGAAGTATATATATTTTCTATCTTATAACTTTATTCAAACTAAACCAAAGTTATTGAATGTTTCGTTTTTGCATGTAAACAATCAGTCATTTCCTGTTTTATAAACAACTTTGTATGCATTTATCTTGCCATTTACCTACACTGATGAAAAAAGAAGAAAAATGAAGATATAACATTGTTGAGTTATATGTCTACATCTATGTAATCTCGGAGTTAATCATTTGCACAAATGTGGCAAAATATGGCTTCTTATCTGTGGATTTTATTTTCATCTCTTAAACAACTTTATTTAAAAAATATTCCCATTCTGCTAATAAGAAAAGTTTATTATTAGCTTTTAATTTCGTCTGAATGACCAATAAATTTTGACTAGATCCGGCATGACGTCTTCACATATTGCATAGATGCGTTAGTTCTTTGCTTAGTTTGACAACTTGTACAGGTAGAATGTTGAAATTTTTCCTGAGCATAATACAAAATACTTAATACATTATGTGTATATGCACATTCATATACGGATATACCTACTAGTTGAAGTGGTAAATGGTAATTGAGAAAGTAATCTATTCAGATTTTTACAATTCATATAAAAATATATTAAGAAATTATAGATTTTAGACTTTTTATATACAGGTGACTGGTAAATTACTATCAATATTTAAGGAGAATACTCAGTACATGATTCTCATTCAAATTATGTAAAAAAATAGGTACTTAATTTTTGACCAAATTTTCATAAATTTCAATTCAAGTAAATGAAGCGTTGACACCCTACAGACGTGCCGGCAGCACGTGCACAGGTGTTGTACTGTGCCGCTTGTTCACATCTAAAAATTGCCAAAGTTCACATCATTTACCTAGTCAACAAATTTGTTGCTTAAACGAGTAAAATATCTTAGTATTTTTGCCTATCCTAAGCCAGGATTAAAGTATTAAAGGGGACTGGATCATGCTTGTTTATCCCGCTACCCTATTAACACGTGGCGGCGTTTGGACGTAGGTAAACTACCTGTTTTGTGTCGAAAGTGCAGCTAGCTGCTAGGGTGTCCAGACGACGCGTACATAATTGGATAATTGCTGAATAACTTTACTTAAAAGTTTATTAATATTTACCTGTTTTTTTAACATAATTCGAATGATAATCATGTATCGAGTAGT
This sequence comes from Euphydryas editha, assembly GCA_036937285.1. Lineage (NCBI taxonomy): Eukaryota > Metazoa > Arthropoda > Insecta > Lepidoptera > Nymphalidae > Euphydryas > Euphydryas editha. The sequence continues at coordinate 18,358,367 of JAUPFZ010000010.1, forward strand.
CTCCTTAAATATTGATAGTAATTTACCAGTCTTCCTGTATATGATTATAAATTACTATTTAAAAATTACTTTTACCGACGACCATAACGTTACGATGACGTCTAAGGAAAATTTTAATGTGACTATCATTAGGCTTGAATATCAATTTCTTTCCAATTTGTTAATATTTTTTTGTTAATATCACGCGCATTCAGACTAACAAGCTGTTTCATTCTATTAGTATAGATTATAATAAAACAGACACATATAATAAGTGAATTTTTTTTTATCATAATTTTTTAGCTCTGAAGCTATTAAATAGTTTTCTATCCGGTGATAAAACTTCATAGTGACAATTATCTCGAAATTAACATCGTAAAACTTTCTTAAGGGATTTTTTTTTAAATATCTTCTACCTAATTGGTTATGGAGATTTAAAATAGTAACCCTAGACCTTGTTACTTCTATTTTCATCATCTTAGTTATAGCATTTTCGCATAACTTACTTATAAAAATGTATATAATATGATTGTAATGGTATAGCACACAGAGATTTAGTTTGAATAATTGTACATCGTAGGTAAATGCCATAATTGTGTATAATCCTTAGTCACGAAGTCTTTTGTTAGAAATTGTTAAATTCTATGCCAAGGATGTATTTAAGATATTAATAAAATAAATTAAATAATAAAAAACCTTAACTAATTACACATACAAATGTGAGGGTAATAGTGTAGATAATATACAATTATCGAACAAGAAATTATCAACAACTTCTTTCATCCATTAATGTATGTGTGAATTGACCGATTAGTCGATTTCAAATCGATTAATTATGGATTACCGACATAACAAACACAATAATAATTGTGGAACGTGCTCGGTGACCTAGAACCCGAGTCTCAGTGTGTAGTGTGTACCCAGCTGACAGTCTCAAGATCACGCAAATATGTTTAAAGAATTTTGCACTTAATGTCAAAACAATAGAGTTTTAATTACTCCGACCTTGTAGATGGAATTACTATTTTTATATAGAGTGTACTCATGTGTCAGACGGCAGCAAGCACGGTGATGTCATGTGCCACCGCCTACACTGTTGGAAGTTTTGAAATTTTTATCAATACGTGTAATATTTGACTGCTATGGACACTCACCTAATATGTGCAATGAGGGTAGAATACATTGAGATTTTTTTATATAATTTATGAGGACGAAGATTATGCTAACGGTTTTTAATAAAATTAAATTAACTGCATTAATATTCAGATTTAGGGTATTTTAATTAATTAGGTACAATACTTTACATCTTTACTCATTAGGTACATGTAATTTGAACTACATATTTCAAAAAGGAGAAGAGTAAATATAATTTACAATTCTTACGTATTTTTGTGTCTAGGTACGTTGAAAAATATCTTCGCTAATTGTAAAAAATATAAACCATATTTTATAAATTGTAATATATATTTTTTGAAAAAACTACAACCCTAAAATTAAGAAAGTGGGATATTAGATATTTTTTTATTGTAGTTGTGAGTTATATTAATAGAAATTAATATTTTAAGCGGTATTATATATTCTTTGACTCTTAACTTTCTGACCAAATTCAAAATCTTATAGAAGAGCGACGCTTATTAAACCTGCAGTCCTCTAGTAATGCTGAAGCATATAGGCGGATCAACAGACAGATATGGAAATCTCTGAAATACGATATACGAGTCTTTAATACAAAATGTATTAAAGATACGATAGAGCGGAATCGGTGCTCCAAAGTGTTCTCAAGACATTCGTGTTGGTCAAAGCCGGTTGTCGAGGCTAAAAACAAAGGATGGAGGTACAGCGCCGACCGGAGTTGAGATGTTGAGAGAGGTCGAGAAGTTTTACGGTCAGCTGTATACCTCGGTCAACCAATCTGTCTGTTGTTCGGCTGAATATCCACGAGTTGAGCTAACCCGACATTGTTCCGAAGATATCATGTATGTATAAGTATGGCTCTGGGACAGCCTAAAAACAATAAGGTACCGGGCGAGAACGGTATTACGTCAGAGCTTCTTAAAGTGGGTGGAACACCAGTACTTAAAGTCCTTCAGAAGCTCTTTAATGCCGTCTTGCTCGAGGGCGGAACGCCGGAGGCCTGGAACAAAAGTGTGGTTGTGCTCCTCTTCAAAAAGGGTGATAATACCCTGTTGAAGAATTACAGACCTATTTCACTTCTGAGCCACGTTTATAATCTGTTCTCTAGGGTGATTACGAATCGTCTGACGGGCAAGTTTGATGACTTCTAGCCTCCCGAACAAGCCGGTTTCCGGAAAGGCTATAGTACCATAGACCACATACATACGTTGTGGTAGATTATACAAAAATAACGAGGAGTATGATCCGCCATTGTGATTGCCGTTTATGGACTATTAAAAAGCCTTCGATTCGATTGAAACTTTAGCGGTGCTGCAGTCTCTCCAGTGTACCACATTGATTATCGATATATCAAAGTATATCAAAGTATTGCAGTGCTTGGACAATAATGCTATAATAAGAGAGCGATTCCAATGCAGCGAGGTATGAGACAGGAAGATTTCATCTCTCTAAAATTGTTTATCGCAGCATTGGAAGAATCTTTCAAGCTCCTGGAATGGAAAAGATACCGCATCAACATAAACGGCGAGTACATCACTCACCTTCGATTTGCCGACGATATCGTACTTATGGCAAAATTTCTGGAAGACCTCAGCATTATGCTCAGTGACCTCGATGGAGTGTTCCGACGGGTGGGCCTTAAAATTAATATGGACAAAACAAAAATCATGTCGAATGTCCATGTCGTGCCCACCCCGATATCGGTTGGAAATTCTACTCTCGAAGTTGTTGACGAGTACATCTACATTTTTTTTTTTTTTCGCTGGGAAATGCATTTACGCATCCCGCCGCCCGAAGGCGACGGGTATGTGGGACTCGCTGACACGGCAGAACGTGCCAGAATACCGCACTAAAACCCAGCGGTGCCCTCATTGGCATAGTGGGGCGCCACGGGATCGCTTTCGCATGCAACCGTGACGCCCCGACGGTTGGCCCGCCTATGCGGACCGCCTTCGCCTATAGAGCGCTCGCGGGCACCGTGAGCGCTCTATTTCCCTGGTGGCGAGTGGGAGGATTATAGGTGCCCCTCCCACTCTATTGCGGAGGGTGAAGGAGCGCGTAACGGCGTCTCCTTCCCCTCGGTCGTTTTCTGCGGAGCGGGTTAGCGTTAGCATCTGCTTCACGCTCCCGCTCCGCGGCCTCCTTCAATGCCATGACCTCCTCGCAGAAGGAGGCTACGGCCGACCAATACGTCTCGCTGCCGATACTCGGGGACCCTGTGAAATTAATACAGTGGTAGCAAAGTTCCTGGGTATAGCACGAACTACCGCTCCGATTTGTTGAGATTTTTTTTCCCTATTCAATTGATCTTTGATAAGGTTATAGTCTATTGTAAATAGAAATTAATTAATAAACTATGTATGTAATCTGACAAGTGCCGGTGACAGTAGTGACAACGTGGAAGAAGCCGCAAGACACATGTAGTTCAGCGATGATTAGCAAAATTATTTGGGGCTACAACATCTTGAGATCGTAAGTTTGGGCTGAGTCTAGCCAGCAGAAAAAGTAAAATTTACATCCATTACAGTATAGCTTATTCTACTTGGCACAAAAAAAAAGTACTTACAAGCAGCTCAATATAATTATCAAAGAGAGACTTAAATAACATAATTTATTGAACAAATGAAATTGCACAAATATTTTCAACAAATAAATGTATTGATATGCCGCCTGTTTCATGTTTTGGCAACAATGTCTACGAAGCGTGTAATTTTGGTGTTCCAGATACAAACCCTGTTTTGGTTATTCGACGTACAATAATACAGACGCGCACTATACAGGCCAAAAGCAAAAGAAGATATATTGTCTACAGTCGTAAACAAATGGCGGTGGTTTATTATCTGTGGTAATTTTATTATTGTCTGCTGTTTGTCTGCTGCATTGTTTTAAAACGAAAGACAATATAATTATGTATATATTTTAATTCATGCAACATACGTTCAAATGTACTGTACATGCTTGGTATCAAGTTATTTGGATCTAATTCTATTGTTTCTGAAATAATAAACCAAAAACCTGGAAACATATACGGGTTAATCTTTTAAATTTTTTCTTTCTATAAAAAAATGAAGGATAGTAATCGGTCTACGCGTTAATGAATTACAACTATGTAGCCATTTATTTCTTATCGCCTCTACTAAGGGAATCGTGCTGTATTTAGAGATAAAAGTATACAGTATCCCTAGTTCGTAATATGAACTCGAGTCATACCAATTCAATAATTTCGGCGTGATGCGTGGCCAAGATAATTATATATTATATCCATCCAAATAGAGAGACGAAAATCAAAGAGTGTACCCAAAAATTTTAAAAAAATATATTTAATGCATAGAATTTGACCTGTTACAGTTTTATCATAAGTATATACGAAATTACTATTAACATAATGACATAATTAGTTTTTGTATTTTTCTGGAATGTTAATCATAGGGTCATAAAATATAAATTAAAAATTTCGGTCAACCATTTAACTCTTTTTTATATCTATAAAACCTTTAAAACATAATTTCCATAAGCAGGGTGGATATATTATAGCACAAATTTCTGGAAGATGTCAAGGAGCTCTAAGGCTACCTTTACGAACTAGAAGCATTCTTTCTATCAATTCAGTGTAGTACTTTTGCCTCATTTTATATCAAAGATGTAAGAGTACAATTAAATGCTTCCTCATAGATTCCGTCAGTTCTAAACATACTGGCATTATTTGAAACTTTGTTTTATGAGTGAAAACTACATGCCTATATAATGTGTTAATTAAGATGGCGAGTAGCAAAAATGAGCCTAATATATAAATATATTCTTACAACAAATATGTTGGCCAGAAAAGAGGAATCCAATACAAGAGCGATCTGACCATCTCACTGAGGGATGAGAATGAGTATGTAACATACGTATCTTCATCTTTATTACATTTTTTGTACGCTATGTAAGTGTAGGTATATATTTAATGAAGATTTCAATAAAATATATTTCTATAAAAAATATAAAATGTTATTGTCGTTCCTTAAAAAATAATGATACTTCTAAATAGCATGCCAATCCAGACCTGATCTGGTGATAAAAGGAAAAAATATCATTTGTAACATTAAAGAAATGAAAATAAGTCATTGTAATTATATTTGTATTAGAATTATAATTCATACCACTTTAATTATAGTTGTGTGCGTGATCTAGGCGTTTTAGCTCTAAAGGCTTAAGCGTGCGCATACTAATTAGATTCTCTTATGCACACCGTTAGATTGTACTGAGTATTATTTATCAGTATTTATAAGTCTACGTACGCTGTATTGGCTCTATGAAGACCTAGGTACTTTTTTAATAAGTTGTTATCAATAATGAATATTAAATAAAATCAAGTCTTATTTTTTGTGATTGGACATAAATAAGCTTAGTTATTGATATATATAAATAATTATATGTATTTAAATAAATAAAAAATGTAAATGCATTTTCATAGACCTTGAACTGTCACTCTTCATTAATAGAACCTTTTTAACTCTAATATCTAAGCGGGATGCATGAAACGGTTCGATATTATAAAAACTAAACAAAATCCGTTGTTGCAGTGAAACCAATACGAGTAAAGAGAACGAGTCTCGAGTGCAGAGAACGACGACGGACGGCGCACAACGAGAGAGCGGTGAGTAGGCACACCATTTGTTGCATTCTACTAATATCATTAGTCTTTTAACTCGTGTTAATCTTGTGTGATTTGTTTTTAAGTGTGTCAAAAATTTATCTGGTGCATGTTTCGGAAGAAATGTTGAGTCATGTATTATTAGACAACATTACATTATCCTACCATTAATGTAGTATTTTAACTTTTTTATATTAGTTCTATTTTCATTTATTGTTAAATTTACAGTGTAATGTAACGTGTTTTACTCGCGTAACTTCTGATCGGGATAAAATGTAGTTAGTGTATGTATGTGTAAGTAGTTTTTCTGTGAAAGAGTAACAAAGATCTATCAAAACTTTCGCATTTACAATATCTATATTATAGTAGTATTGAAATGAAGAACATTAATGGTCACACTAGCGGCGACGATGAGTCACAGCGGACAGACACACGCGCAAATCGCGCTCATAACTGTAAGGTGGCCGGCGTCCGTGTATTCAAAGTCATATTGATAAACTAATTTTTACCCGTGGCTCCGATAGCCGTGGCTTGATACTAAAATCAATATTGAGCTTTGCGATCGCTAGAGATTTTTCTTTAAAATATAAAAGAAACTAAGGTCCTAAATTTTATTCTCACATACATATTACAAATTACTTAAAAACAAACGAAGACAATGCCTCGAAATATTATTGTAATTAGTAATTTTGCGGTTCCACGGTATGCACCAACTTTTTATTCTTAAACTAGCTGGTCCCCGCGGTTTCACCCGCCTTAATTTTAGGGAAAGACCCGCATCGTTGGTCGAGTGGTCGCAAGCGTTACTACCGAGCAAGGGGTCTCAGGTTTGATTCTTGGGTCGTTCAACGTATTATTGAATTTTTTTTATTTTTCGAAAATTTTCAGTAAAAGAGTGATGTTATATTTACTTTAAAAGTGGAACTATATTTAAAAAAATGTCTCGAGTCGTGTCTCTTCCTGTTTTTGTAACATTTCTTATCTCTCAGCTCAGCCTCTATTGGTCGTAGCGTATGGTATATAGCCTTTAGCCTTCCTCGGTAAATGGGCTATCCAACACAAAAAGAATTTTTCAATTCGAACCAGCAGTTCCTGAGATTAGCGCGTTCAAACAAACAAAAAAACTCTTCAGCTTCATAATATTAGTATAGATCGTCTATGATATGAGTATGCATATGTATACTTAGTATCATAAACACATCTAGAGATTATAGCTATCTCGATACATTGTTGTCTCCTGAAATCTATGATTGTCGTTTAATTATTTATTAAATTATATAATTAAACTTAAGATATATTATTGTATAATATAAAAATAGTAGAACTCTTATGTGGAAGCTTCCACATATTTTTTGTTCATTCTCATTGTCGTATTTTAACTATGGTTAATAAAAAACATAATATTGTCGAAACTTCACTTCATCGTCGGACGAATAAAATTCATTCGTCATTTTTTATATCGAAAATCGTAAACCGGTCCGTAATGAGGACGGCGTATCGGATAGCAAGGTCTTTCAGCCTGAATATACACGTTAAAATATTATAAAAAGGGATTTGTTGTATATTATTTTTAATCTCTGAAACGAAATAACTGATTATATTTTTTGGAGTAGGTAAGTGAAGCTTAGCAAATGAAAATGATGCATAATATACTAACTTCAAGAAATGGTTTAACAAGTAAATAATAAAAAAAATCGCATATGCTATGGCCTCCAGTAGAATGGTAATTCTGTGTCGGGGATCCGGAAACACACACAATATTAGGTACACATACGCCCAGACCACGACAAACATGTGTATGGCCTATACAAACACTTGTCACTTGGGTTCGAATCCCGTCAGGTGCAGATAATTTGTATGACGAATATAGACGTCTGCACCGGGTCATGGATGTGTATTTATGTATATATGTATTTATATAAATTTATTTCTGTTCCTAGTACCTGTAACACAAGTTCTTACGAACTTAGCACAGGGCTAGGTTAACGTGGTGTGATTGTTGGTTAATATTTATTTATGTGCGGGGAGCTATGTGATCAGCTAGTTGCTGTGACCACTGAACTCACGCGTTGTCGTCAATTTTTAATAGGCTCTTGAACCTTAAATTCTCATTAGGCCTTCGCTATCCCTATCATAATCATACTTAGCCGATCGTCGTCCTACATAACATAAGCATTCCCCATAAATTTCAAAGATTCGAGATCCTCCGCCATAAAACGACTGCAAGCGGCCCGCTTAAGGTCCTCTGCCCACCCCTATCATTTCATTTTTCATTGATTCATGTATTTTAAAGTCGAGCGAGCTCTTTACCTGTCAACCTTAAGGTTAGAATTATTCCCAAGTCACACAGGTTACCTTATTGGAACATATATTGCAATATATTATTAACTAGCAATGCCACGCGGGCTTACTCGCGTAAACTTCGAACTGTAAAAAGTTTTTGGTCCATACATCCTCACAAAGTTTTCATCCATACATACGTTCGCTCAAATTTCGCGTTTATAATACTGGAACGATATCTATTTTAATATATACCTATTAATTACATAAAGTTTTAAATTTAATTCTACATGCTCCTAATAGGTACGCAATTAACAGTCTAGAGTCTAGTTAGTAAAGGTATATAGGCATAGGATATTCGCAGGTAGCTAGGCAAAAAGGTATAGTTGTATATTACGACAATCCTTCTGAACATTATTTTTACAACATTCCCGCGTGGGTGATATTTCTTAAATTTTTGCAAAAAATTCTTAGGCAGTATGAAAGTGAAAATAATCACTTAATTCAATTGGCGAATGTTTCAGTAGGCGTTAATTAGTGTGGACCAGACGAGGTGAAATTTCGTTGTCTCGGTCTGTGTTTTCGATGTCAGATTCAGTTTCAAATGTATATATTCACTTTAAAATTAATTTTAATATTGTTATTTGATTTTACGAGAATAATTATTTTTTTTTATGAACGATGACTAATATAAGTTATGCTACCAAAAAATTATTCCGCTATTTTTTTTTTTATTAGGTACCTACTGTTTCTTACAATTTCATTGAATTTTCTGTGGCTTCCGATTTTACCAAAGAAAATATAAAAATGAAAACTGTTTGGATTACAAATTATATAAAAGAAAAAAAAATTTAAATAGTGACTACTTCTTCTTTCTAAAATGTTTCATAAGACAAGTCAACCCGAATGTTCACAGTATTAAAAAAAATAATACAGCATTGTCTCGATAGCTTTATTATAATAAAAATTAACGCATATTTCTACGTTGTGTAATTTTCTTTATTATTGGTTATTAATATTACGTAAAAATATTATTATATTACCTGTACGTCATCGTACTGTTATGTTCGCGTGTTCTTGAAGAGATCTCTCCAAGGGATAAAGCGTGCTTTACTTGTCTTCTAATGTCATATTACTGCATATGTATATTGTATGTAGGTACATACGAACATCCTTCCTACTGATATTATAAATGCGAAATTTTGGGAATATGGATGGATGTTTGTTACCCTTTCACGAAAAAACTACTGAACGGATTTTAATGAAACCTTACATATATAGCATATACATCAGAATAATACATAGGCTACAATTTATAAAGATTTTGTGCAAAGCGGGGATGGGTCCAAGTATTGACGCGCAATCGCCGAGTGCGCAACCCGAAAGCGGGCAGACGGTTGTGTTAATTTTGAGTTTTTTCTTATAGGTATCTCATATCTAAGCTAGCTTCAAGTCTCAAACTTAATGGCAGTTCTCGTTAATTACATAAAATCCGACTTTGACAATTTCTTACCTGCTCTGTCATTTAATAATATAGTGATTTCATTTTCATAAAGCGTTCAAAATTTGACCTTGATAATAAATATCATTTAGGTGGTCTAGTCATGTGGTGACACCCACACTCTTTCTTGTCTTACTTAGGTCCGCTTTAGATGGCTATGAATATGAAAACTTAAATAATGGTACTAAAGATTTTATAAATAAACCAATTAAAATACCTCAGTTATGGCAATTTTTTTCATACAAAATGATAATGTAGATAAATAATGTATGTCCGTTTTTTTTTTTCTATACCAAAAATATAATTCTAAATAAGTATTATAATACAAACTTGTGCGCTTTATCATATCGAATCCGCAATATCTATTCCTCCTTCTATACGGAGAAGAGGCCTTCGCTCAGCAGTGGGTTGTTTACAGGCTGATACAGTACAGTACTTACAATATCAATAATACCAAAGTAACCAAAAACAATCATAGAAACGAACATACACAATGTAAGTAGTTGTCTGTTTGTAGATTTTTCATTCGTAGATAGATGTAAAACACCGATAGATAATCTAAAATGTATATAAATGTATAGCGACTAACAGTTTCGTTATGCCTCATCAACTCGACCTTCAATCGTGTGCGTACTCTGTGCTACAACAGTCCATAAATAATTATTACACTGGTTAATGAAAACCAAATGTAATCCATTGAATATCTTTCTAGAAATATGAACTTGTTTTTATGTTTATTTGTTAATACAGCCCGTTTTTTTTTTAATACACATACTTCTTCACGATATATTTTACCGATTAGAAAATAAACACCAATAGAATCGATAATTAACTAATTATTATGGGAGCCTGTTAGTTAAAATATTCATGTGCATGTATGAAGTATTGATAATTGCCTGTTTATTATAAGAGAACATATTATATACAAAGATTTTAAGTTTTGTAATCTACAATGAAAAAAAAAGATAATTAAAAATAGAATATTTAATTTCATTTGTTATGTACATTTTGAAACAATTTAGTAAATATATCTGCACTTATATTTTAGCTTATATTTTAATTACACTCTGAAAGCAACGTTTACACAGCTCTTGCTATAGCTGGGCTATTGCGATTTACATAATTTCTCAGCGGATTTTAAATCGCGGCCTTTCCTCTGTATGTAAATTAAAATTATGTTACTTATAAATAATGTTTTGTTTCAGATAAAGGGTTCAGGCAGCCCCTTCAACAAAACGATTCGAGAAAGGAGCTGAAACTTGCTCACAGTTCAGCCCCTCGATTTAAAAAATCGCTCTATCTCTGTCGGCCTAGCTCCTGCACCGCTCTATAAAGTTGTATAACATAACGAACAATCTCGAAACCACGCCCCCTGTCTGTGGCCACGACTGGGGGTCTTAGAATATATTATATGCATATATAATCTGCAGTACAGATCTCTAACGTGACGTCACAATACAGTATTGTGATATTAATAATTATTTAATATATTAACTTTTTTAAGCTTTGTGTAACTCGCATTTTGTATATTGCCCGTTTAGCAATTTTTTTTTATAAATAAATTTTGTAAATATAAAAAATATATTTAACCAAAATATTATTGACATTGTAACTATTATACTAGTCATTCATCTAGTGTATTTATTTTTAACAATTCAGACTTTTAATCCATATAGTATGTACTATTTAATAATATAAAGCTGTTTGTGTTAAGGCATTAATATTAAAATAATAATAATAAAACGCTGAAATAAGCGTAGGGTTTGCCAAAGAGGAAGCAGACAATATAAACCGTCCAGAAAGCGTTGCGAAAATAATAAATATTTTTGCGCGCTTCATTGAATCTAGTTAGTGTTGTAAAAAAAAATCGGCAAAATGCAAACTCAAATGGGGGGTGACCTGCAAAGGAGCTACAGGGTGCAGGACTTTGCCTCACCAGGCGTTATCATGAGGGAGCGAAGTTTCATACGGCCGCAGTCGCACCACAATATGCATCATAACCAGGTACTTTTCCGTCGATAGTAAAAAGTGTACCATACTAAAAAGTATTTCTTATTACTAATGTGTATAAATAAGACATGTTTCAATACGTAATAATGACATTTGTGTACACTTCACGTAGGAGAAACTGCACAATCTAACACCCACATGCTATTTGTAAAACTAGATGACCTCTGTTTGAGATAACTGTCTAATAACGCAATATTATAATCAAATATATAGGTATTAATTATTATTATAACATGTTTTACGATTTGCTTTGAAACGTTTTTCACAAGAATTTTACAAAATTATTATGAAAGGTTTAAGTTTTTTACGTTTCATTCAACATTACTCACCAATTCCGTTTTAAATTTGTCGATGATGCTAGAAGACATGATCTTTTGCTATGTATAATACACTGAAAATAAATCGTGATAGTTCATCAAGCTTCCTAAACTAATGAAAAATTGTGAATGAACTAGACGAAAGAGAACAGAATATATGTGTTGTAAATAATATTATTAATATTTTTTTTTACCATTGCAGTTTCCGAACAATGGGAAACGGCGGAGTATGATTCTGACAAACGCCAAAGGAAAACCGACGCTCGAAATCTATAGACCTCCAGGTGAGCCAAAAATAAAGCCATATTTATAAACAATATCGGTAACTATTTCCGATTCGATAACAGCACTCGCATTATGGGAAGTGCTGGCTGGCAAGCGTCACTACGCGTAATTGGCGCCAAAATTAAAAATAAACAAAACATCAAATTTGGAACGCGTCGACAGTCTCATGTTTGTTGCGGTGTACGTGTGTCAAGTTTTTGTTTATCGAAATATCGATGCATAAAACAATAATAAGCGAGGTATGTCGAGGTGCATAGTGAAACAATCGGTGGTTCAACCCATGGCCACGCCGGTGGTTCAAGTGGTTCCAGTGTCGATAAGCCAAGTTCCAATAGTTCCCGTGACTAGTTCTGAGTCGACGGCAAACGAAACTGTTTCTGAAGTCCCAGGTGTGTTTATATCATAACGTGGCATATTTTAAATAATGTAGAATTAGTATAAATTTACTATAATAACAAATACTAATGAGGTTGAAAATGTATATTTTATGATACAATAAAATTGTTAATTCGTTAAATACTACAAGTATGAAATGAGTCTTGTAGGTTTGGTAATTGCATTGATTTAATAATTATATTCTTTTGATTCTTTTGACCATTATCCTCATCTGATTTTGATGATTATTATTATGATATATACATATATATATATATATATATATATATATATATATATATATATATATGTATATATATATATATATATATATATATATATATATATATATATATATATATATATATATATATATATATATATATATATATATACGAAGTCTTTATGTTTATATTTAAAAAAAAACTTAGGGTATATTTTGTATAAAATTTAAACTTTAAACTAAAACAAAGAAAAAAGTACCTGTAATAATGAACAATGAATATTAGGTAGATACTAAAAGAAGGATATTATCATGTAAGTCGCTTAAGATTAGACAGAGTGAAATATTTTTCCTTGAAAAGCCAACTAGAACAGCCAACAAGTATACTTACAACTACGCCCGGTTTTAAGCTGTGAAAGATAATTTATTAATTTGAGTAAGTGAATTAGTGTAGAGGCGTTTATTTTGCATAATTTAATTTTAAACATGATTGGCAGTTACATTAAGGACGTCACTTCCTTATTTCTCAAATATTATCTACATATTCAATATTACACAAAGGATTTACAAATCCCCATGTCCAAGTATGCTTCGATGCTTTAAGAAAGAAATATTTCAAAATACTGTAACAACAATTTAACTATAATTACATGATCATTTGTAACATAATGTGTTATGCAAAAGTAATAGAAAAGTTAACCAAATTGGTCTTTTGTCTGTTTATTATTGAAATAATAATAAATATCCTAGAATAATCTAGAAGTATATTTATCGAAGTCGATGTTTCGACCGCATTTAGACGATCGTGAACGGCGGTATAGCTGTAAATCTTGGATGAAAGTTTACTCATTTGACCGAGACGGCGAGAATCACGCACGTCAGTGTAATCCAAAAAGTCCGATGAATCTTATGAACGAAACTATATAATTTATATCGTATTAAATAATGCCAGCGAAATATTTGTAAATTGTTATGATCGGATTTAAGAGTTTTAACGATTCACCCATAATTATGACGTTATAGCAAGAATTCGTTACTCTTGCATATCAATTCATTGCACATATTCGTCTGACACGTTCGTTTGTATGCAATCATCCATCGAATTGCCGATATTACCAAAATTACGACATTATCTAGATTCTAGGCAAATATTTGCATGAAAACTTTACGATAGCTTCGTTAGAAACGATGACATAATACCTAACCGACATTTTTTTGCATTTCAATAGAGGACACAATCTTATTCTTTCGGATTCACATTACCGTAATTTCCGCATGAATTAGCACAAATATTCTTTTTCCATACAATCATTTCTGTTTCTTTTTTCATTCACGGTCACTTCGTTATCACTGTCGTCTAACGTCCATTCTAACCTTTCCTATCATCTCTTCTCTTGACGACCGCGTTGACCACCAGGTGTCCGCACAGACGGCGTGGCGACCACGGCTGGCAGCACGGCCACCACGCCGACGACGCCAGGCACCACCAACAAGCTGAATGTGCACGCTAAGGAATTCACTATGGCCAAGCCTGCTGATCTGCAAAATAGGTGAGTTCAAATATGTGCCATGTGTCATATTTTTTAGAAGTTTATTAAAATAACTAATTTCGACATTTTTTTTTTGCGTATTTTAAGTTGAACTTATCAAAAAGTATCACTGATTTATGAAAATTCAATAATTAACATTTCTATTATTTTTAATTATATCATCGTTATACCAATAAGTATTTCGTATTAGAAGATTAACAAGAAGGCGATCCTTAAATTCTGTGCTGCTGTTTTGTTATCAGATTATTTATTGACAACGTAAGACCGTTGTCGAAAGACTTAACTTTAAAAAAATATAGATAATAATTATTAGATATTAATTAATGAAAAAAATCAGTAATGAGTTTGAAAAAGGTTTAAGTGGTTGTACGATAAATAAAAACATACTTCACACTGAATTGCACCTACTAGGAGCCTAGGACAGTAAGCGTCAACATACACACAACATCAACACAAATACGACGACAACAATAAATATCCGTATAACCTGTACAAATATTTGATATGAGCAATGATTCCAATTGCGATCATTAGCGCTACAGCATGGAGCATTGACTGCTACTCGTTCCAACTTGTTGTTCATATTATTTATACTGTACTGTATCAGACTGTAAAGAACCCACTGCTAAGCGAAGGCCTATTTTCTATATAGAAGAAGGGTTGGAGTTTAATCCACCACGCTGCTCCACTGCGGGTTGGTGGACAATTTCCCTACCATGAGTAACGATCGTTATCAGGTGTCTATGATAACAACCGGGACCGACGGCTTTATGTGCTCTCCGAGGCACGGTGGGGAGATTTATAATTAATAATAATTATTTAATATGCCGATTATTGCCTACTGATTATTTGACCTTTCTTAATATTGGGAAGAGTTTTTTGACGATGGCTTATGTCGTACGCGGCCCTAGAATTTACACGTACCATTTCGTAGTGCGGAAGCGCGCAAGTCGCTTGTGATGTAATATATTTGGACGCGTAGCAGAATCGTAATTGAGTGGACAGACGATTACTAATCAAGGATTATATATAAGGCAACCATAAATAGGACTCGACAACCTTCACGTTAATTAATTTCGCCTTTTTAGGGTAGATGTGATCATAACTCAATCATCTTTCGATAAAATAATATTCTCAAAACTTAGTAACGTAAGGAAATTGTGCCACGGTTTCTTCATTAAACAAAGGATATCTTATAATATTTATACGTGCAGCACGTAGCTATAGAATTTATAAGACGGAAATCTTCGAACTTCGAAATTACTAAAGCCAACGTCGTTGGCACACGTCCAGGTGTATGAAAAATCTTGAAGATAGTTTACGCAGTTTCCGTTCATGCTGGAGCGTAGGTGTGTAGTATCAATTGTAGCGATATTGTTATCACTTTGTTCTCGACTGCGGTGACGTGAGCACGCCCTCGCACACCGAGCGTGACGCTGGAGCGCGTTAACTGCGCACGCGTCGCCCGTCGCGCCTCCCGGAGCCACGCGGTCTTCCCGAACGAACTCGACCAAACAAAGACGAAAACGCGAACGCATTCGAACGAAATTAAAAATAAAATTTTCAACTCCGAATATCTTCAAATCCCTTTGTCAACATCTCAACAACAAAAGCTTTTATTTGAAAACGCAAAAATTTAATATATGGAGCAAAATTTTATCGCGTCGTCCAATGTTTACCTAGAGATTCGTAAAACTATTATACATTTATGTATTTATTATAAATTGTAGTGACGTGTGAGTTATAAACGAGCACTTTTTATCTAAATTGTTGTTTGAAAGTGGCTTGAAATCTAGGTGATAGTTTGAATTGTAGAAGTGTACTTTGTGCATCTTCCTTACGATGGTTCGCGGGAGATATTCCACATCAGATATGTGAGTAAAAAAACTCATATTTTCATAAAGAGTTGTTTAAAAGTAATAATGCGCGTTCTTGCAAATTTTGTTGTAATGAAAGTAAGTACAATTCCACTTGCCATATTCAAATTGTGGCCGTTTCCTCTTCCTGTCATTAACTTTATTTCAGTTCACCGTGGGAGTATTGAACTCTTGCTTAAATAGAATTTTATTTGGTTATTCGAAAAGAAAAAAACAATTGGTTGTATTGATAGAATTCTGACAGTCGCCTTTGTGGTTTATATTCTAATTATATTTATATTCTAAAAAGTACATTTTTAGAATTATAGAAAATTATTAAACACTTATTGTTAGTTATAGCCTAAATTATTTAGGAAGATGAACAATAATTACATCAAAAATCTTAAAGCAGTTGTTATGATGATTTAATAATGATCAATAAATATATAAATTAAGTTAATAAAAATATACTATATAAATATAAATATACTATATAATATACTGTATAAAACTATTATAAATAGTTCTAAAAGAACAAACATACAGGAAAAGAGGTCTTTGACCAGCAGTGGGATGTTAAAGTATGCTTACACAAACTGTAGCTGGTACTAAGTAGTAGATCTCTTGCGGCTTTATCTGCATTAACTTCGTTACTTACATTACCTATAGTTGATGTTTATAGTAACTGTTACGCTCCTCTAAATTTCGCCGTGATGTTATATAGCTTATAAATTTTCTTAATAAATAGAACAGCTTGCTAAAAAGGACTCTTTAAATTTATTTTTAAATGGGCAGTTAGGTCCTAAGAATGCATACTTAAAATACATAGAGAACATAATACAAATAGGTATTTACGTAAATAGAATGTTAATGTTCTCACATTCAAAAACTATGGAAGCGCAAGTGGTAAACCATTCATAGTTATTGTCAATGAGGTGTCATTAAAAACCAAGGTCGGACATTGTTAATAGATGTAAATATTTTTCCGTTTATAAACATGACACAACTATGACTGTGACGATTTTTCTCTACTAGATCGGCAAGTTTTGCAATTTGAAATTATCTTTTTAAAAACATTCGAGATATCGTAACTCCGTAATTTATAATTGTGAAAAAAATTTGAAAAAACGCCAACCGATAAAATAGTCGACAGAAAGCGAAAAACTTGAATGGAAATTTGTGAAGATGATTGTTTTGTCTTCAATTATTACTCTACGAAAATCTTACCAGACATATCGCATGATATTGACAACAGTTATAATGATTTTAATTTTATATTTTATTGATCAATTACGATTATAGGGTAATATTACTTAACTAGCTGATCCGTCAGACATTCCTCTCCTTAGTTATGAATATACAATTCTAACGAGTCAATAAAAAAATTAAAAAAAAATAAAGAAAAAGAAAAAAAGTCGGTAATCAATCGGTAAAAAAATCTGTTCTCAAGTTATGGTGTTATCATGAGAAATATGAATTAATTTATATATATACGGATTACTTAATATTATTCTTTTTTTATTTTTATTAATATATCGAAATTTTTCTCAAATATTTCTTAGTTTGTCATCTCAAATGGTTTTATTACCATCTTAGCTCTCCGCCTACATATTCATCTTATTATATGATTCATGCAGCCACACGTTATAATGTCTAAAGGAATACGAAAATTGTCCAACTCATACACTTAACATTCCTCGACGGGACTTTTGGTTTTGTTACCATGCGTTGTTACCAATTGTTGCGTTGCTCGAAAGGCATAAGAAAACATTTTAATCGTGAATTTTTAAAAAACTCTTTTAAATACTGTACTCATAGAAAAGGTGTAGAACTAAATACTCTAAAAGTCAATAACCCAAAAAAGGAATAGATTACAGTTAGTAGTTTTTAAAGTTTGCAACTTTAGCTAAATATAAAAATCAACAGAAAACAATAAAATATGAGAAAAAGAAATATTACCATTAAAAAACAGATCACAGACCAAATCTAGACCTATTCAGTGATTTTTCAATTCAGTTAACGAGTGTGTTTTAGTTTTTATAATATGTACCTATATTAATAATCATGTCGTTATAAGCATCGAAATCGCTCTGTTTGAAGCCAGTCAACTGCTAATTCACGCTTGTGATTCAGTGTTGAGGTAATTCGATCGTAGTGTTTAATATTACATTCGAAAGATATACATTACCCTAGTCCTTGACATTTGGTATATTTTTTTTATATTAACATAATTATATTGTTGAATTTATTTTTCGTGACATTGCACTATTAAAAAACTATGATTCTTAGATAAATACGTACGTTCCTTAACTTATTTATAGCCAGTAACTAAATAAATAAAGTTTTAATAGGAAAAACTCTTTTAATGCTTTATAGATGAACTATTTCAATAATTCAATGCTTTCCGCTCCAGGCTTGTGAGTTGGTTTCCCGTCCCGACTGTGGGTGTAATGTTTATTTTTATATGTATTATCTATATTTATATTTATTTAAAGAAAAAGTATGTATATTATCTGGCTGCTACCTAAATCTCAGGCATTAAGTTGCCTACCGTAAACGACCGTGACGTGTGTGTTAAACATATTAGGTATATTTTTTATATACAAAATTCAATTTGACGAGTAGTTAAGGTTGATTGTTTCACTTACGTGTCTTTATTACATCTAGAAACCTTAAGAAAGGAAGACCTAACAGGCTAAGACATAATACCCAATCAAGAAAATGTCATTTCACAGCTCATGTCCTCCGGCACAGAGTATATTATAATCATTGCATTATCTTAAATATATACGTATTATAGAACAGTAACAGGTCCAATTCTATACATTGAAGGTATTTTGAAAAAAAAATTGGGGAGCACTCTATAATCGATACTGAAGTAATACGATTTTTTTTCTCTATTAGTCAGTCTGTCTGTCTGTAACATGACCACTCATTAGGCCGAAACTGTTTTGTGAATTTGATTCTGCATTTTAATGAAACTTGGTATGGTTTAATTTCATACTACGAGCTAGATATAACACGGTACGTTTCCCCGAAATTCATTACGGTTACCTACCTTGAAAAAGAAGGGGATGAAAATCAAAATATACAAATTCGTTAATATAGCTAGTTAGAAGAACTTCTATTAAGTTTAGGAAAATTATAACGAAATGGATCAATATAGTATTAATTTGCATTTAAATTATATTTATACCTTGAATCTGGAAATAGGGATTCAAATGTTCGACGCATTTTGATTTGGCATTCAAAACTAACGCTATTACCGATTTCCTGTTATAATCTAGGTTTTAGGCGATATTTAATTCAACATTGTCGGTAAGGATTGCTGTATGACTTCCAATATACCTAATGGATTGTTTCATCGCTTGCTCATTCATTGATTGCTGTAATAGGTTAATTTTTCTCATGTTGCTTGTTGGTGGGGGCAAGACAAATTGTTTCATAAACGATCTTACTTTCCACCATTTTCCCAAAACGAATAATATTCTGACGGTATTTTCACTTATAGTTTAATTACTGGCAAGCAATTCAATTTTCTACAATATTTATTTTGTTGTGAACACGAAAATAGAGTTGCGAGTCAACGACAGTCTAGAAAGAATGAGTTAAAAACTTCGTTCCAAACTTTTATCCCATATTTTAAAGCTTTAAGGAATGAAATAATGTTTCTTAGTTCATTTTGTAAGAAAAAAAACTTGTGTCAGTGAGTGTTAGTTTCATTATCTTACATAGAGTGTATTTATCTCATCGTCTTTAGTTTACACATTTGAAATGTTTTAACAGATCGTAAAGCCCCCTACATACTCGTACGAACAATAGAGAGTCGGACAGGACACGCCACTTGTCCTCATTTTACACCTCACCGCGCATTGCGCATTCGCATGATACAGTTTACAAATAAAAAAGAAATGTAATATAATTTCAAATTATGATTTTTACTACTTTAACATACAATGTTCATTTGTAAAGTACCTACCCGTATCTACGGGTGTCCATTAGTATTTGGTAACTGCACTAAATTAAAAAAAAAAAAAAAAAAAAAATATATATATATATATATATATATATATATATCGAAAGGTTATTCAAAGGGAGTATATTCTAATTAAAAGTATAACCTTACAGGTTAGATTCATTTAGCTTTTTCAGTTCTTTTTAAGTATGCTTAATAGCTTACTTCGCCAGAATCACTATTTATAAATAAACAATTACTTATTTAATATACCACACATTAACGATGTACAGACGATAATGATATATTAGACTATAGATAAATATGAACATTATCCATAATTCTAATTTAATAATTTTTGGAAATATAATTAATATGTTCACAATTTATTTCATTTTAATATATGAGGCGACATTTTAAAAATATTATTTCTATTTTAATATATAAATGGTTATTAAATTATTAAAAAATGACACTTAAATTTTTAATTGATTTCCCACTTGTAACTCATAATTAAATGCATCATGGCCGAAACAGAGCATCGAAATATTCATTCGATAGCCCGTATATTCATCGTCAGTAGTGACTGGCGCACGATTCGTTGCCCTTAATCGGTGAGTCCGCAAGTGATGAGCATACCAATATAATTATCCTATTGTCTACTTAGTTTCCTGTAACAAAATATTTAATAAAAAAAATATTTATTTTAAATCATCAAATTACAACATCTATAGAAACATTTGTCATGAGAGCAGATCGTACGCGCCACCGCTAGTTTAAAGAAACAAACATTTGTAAAAATACAAACATCTGCCCCGAGCAGGAATCGTACTCGCGACCGCTGGTGCTAAGGTGACCACAAACACTACTACACCAAAACGGTTGTCATATTATAATAATCTATAATAATATAAATATCATTAGGTATAAAATAATCAATTTTTTTTTATAATACTGACAAAAATAGATACTATTCGAATTTCGACTCTACAAATCCAAAGTCTATTCGAAAATTTCATCGTTATTTATCCGAGTATGTAATATAGGTACTCGTATAAATCAAATGTCTTCTTTCAAAGCGGTTGTTGGATACAAATTAAATTCTTCGTAACGATATCAAAGCAACGCTCGCTTTGGATTACCATGTACTGTGTAGAAGCCGAAAGGGCGAATGCACGTAGACTATTGTTCGCCGTATTGATACATCGGTGCTGTCGAATGAATAATTAGCTAGCAAGCAGTTGGCAAGCGTAACGACTGGCGTCACGTCCAAGTATTCTTGCAGGAGACATAACGATATCGTTTATTGATTTCGATTGGTTAATATCTGTATGATATTGCTTATTTCATTTGAATAAGTATTAGATGTTTTTAACCAAAATTATATTAAATAAGAGGTAAATGATGTATTTTATTTAACTCTACGAAATAATAAGTTGGTTTGACATTTAGTTTAATTTGTAAATACATAAAACAATAACATTTTTCAAAGGATATTTTGGCTTAAATGATGTATTTGCGTGCATGAATTGCATTAATTGCGTAATCTTTACCTACTTGTTAATAAAAAATAAAAATATCAATATTCTGTCAACTTAGCCACCATAGAAATATTAAGAACAGAACTTATTTCAAATATCTGTGTTAACCACGCTCTGCAATCAATCAGAATTCAAAAATGGTCACGCTCGTAGTGGTAACCTGTCACCTGAAAAGATAGATTTTCTTACAAAACTATTGAATCTTTTGTTCCTTATTGACAATGAATTTTTGGCCAATCCAACGTTTAAAAGATATAAACGGACAAAGCTTTAAATAAATAATTATTATTTGTAAAAAGACTTGGAAAGTGCTTAAAAAGCCAAATCAATTTTAATTACATAAAGTTGGTCAATTAAATTTATGTTTTAAAAAATAATCGTAAATCGCTTGATTTTTTTTTAACTATTTTAATTTTGTTCGTTATTTATTATTACATCATCTTACATATAATTTTAACACCAGTCCAAACTTACGAGAAATGTTTTAAGGGAGTGTAGGTTATTTTTTTTTATTTACAAATCGTTGTAGGCCTTTCAGCCAATGAACTCAAAAAATAATTTACGTAATATTGCCAGAGATTCATCAACACAGCTATGGTGCATAAGACAGTCATAATGAATATACAAGTAAACTGTTGATTGTTATCTCGAATATAATAAACAAGATATAACCACGCTCTCGTTCAAACAATACAGCCGTGGATAGAGCGACGCGACGCCGTGAGAAAAAGTGTTATAAAACTATTTCAATTAATCTCTGTCTACGCGGCGTTTTCTTAAAGTAGGTAACTTTATAATTAATAAAAATAGTTTAAATTTATATCGTAACGCATCGTTGCTTACTTGAAAATTTCGCGTTAATTCACATACCTATTAGACACAATTTTCTTTCTGACTAAACCAATAAAACTTCTCACAGGAATAGAAATTATTTAAGACACATACATTTTAAGTACATATCTACTTTTTTCACAATTCTACGAATGAGAAAAAAATGGAAACATATGAATATATAATATAAGTGTTAGAATTGATCACAGTATTCGCCACTTTATAATACGAGTAGAGTCACCTTAGTAGGTATGAGTGCTCTATACATTAACTCCAGTTTTTTTTTCTGTTTTCAGCAAAGTTTTTATAACACTAGGTATTCAATTTACGTCAAAAGTAAATTAATTATTATTATTTAAAAAATCCAATCATACACCGTCTTTTCGGATATTTCCTTATTAGGTACTTGTCCATGGAGAAATATATTTGGATTACAATCTTTAAGGTCTGATAGCCGCTCTCCATAATTTATTCATCTATTTAATACCACGATTTTTATAGAGTTTGTCAAAATTCTGTCTGCAGCATTTTATTTATATTTTTATTATAATATACCTACCTACGACGACCGTTCTGGTGTAGTTGTGCGAGTAGTCACATCAAAGTCGCGCGCCGACGGTCGCGAGTTCGATTCCCGCTCGTGACAGTATTGTATTTGTACAAATATTTGTTTCCGTTCTGGATGTATGTCCTTGCGGGTCTCCCTATCGTGCCTCGGAGCGCACGTAAAGCCGTCGGTCCCGGTTGTTATCACAGACACCTGATAACGATCGTTACTCATAGTAGGGATATTATCTGCCACCCCGCATTAGAGCAGCGTGTTGAATTAAGCTCTAACCCTTCTTCTATATGAAGAATAGGCCTTCGCTCAGCAGTAGGTTGTTTACAGGCAGATACAGTATACCTACTTATGTCGGGGCGTCACCATTAGGACGATGAGAACACCGCTGGGTTTTATATTATGGTCGTATATTCTGGCACGTTCTTCGTGCCAGCGAATCCCACATAATATATATCTATACAAATCCCGCCACCTCTCCGTGGCGGGATGCGGAAATGCATTTCCCAGCGTTAAAAAAAGTATATCTACTTATGTAAAATTATGAAAAGTACTACTAATTAAATTAGCAATGTACCTTAAATAAAAATATTTATTATAAACAAACAAACGGCTAAATTACTCGCATTATTTCTTAATAGTATAAAAATCCTAATAAACAAAAACTACAGATAATAAGAGTCTTAGTAGAAAAAGTTTATAAAATTCAACTCTACATTTACCGTTCGAGTGAGCTGAGGCGTTTACGGTATAATATACTAAATATACCTATTATATAAATAAATAAATAAATAAATAAATAAATAAATAAATAAATAAATAAATAAATATTAGGACACATTTCACACACGGCTGGTTAGCCCCATGCTAAACTATTTATAGTTTGTGTTATGGGTGCTATCACAACTGATATACTACATATACATACATAAATACTTTATATCGATACATATTGAACACTCAGACCGACAGCCAACAAATTTGCTCATCACAAAGATGTTGGCCGTGCCGGGAATCGAACCCGGGACCCTCTGGTTGGCAGTCCGGCATGGTGACCGTTACGCCAACGGGGTCGTCAAATGCATGCATTAATGTTGTGATGTTGTCAAAAATATACCTAACTCATAAGAATTTCGAGAACTCGTTTCCTTTTTATAAAGGAAACGTAGAGATTAAAAATAAAATAGTAATTTTCTATTATTAATTATGTTATTAAATGCTACGTTTCAGGTCGGCATTAGGCGTGGGCTACACGAGCGTGGGGCTACAACACTCGCGGTCGGCGGTGCTGCACGCGCAGGTGCCGCCGCACTACCGGCCAGTGATGCCGCCGCAGACGTTGCTCACCAGCGCCTCCAGCGGAAATGTGCCGCATGCCACGGTAAAATCATAGTGTAAAAAATAATAGTGTGTCATCTCCTTTGACATAATGTACAATGCCGTTTGATAAAGGATAATGTATGCCACAAATATATGAAAAACTTGTCATGAATACAGCTTATTCAAAACTATATAGGTAATAATATCTAAATAAGTAGGTCATTTTGTTTGACACTTACTACGATACGTATCCAACTATACCCTGTACAAGATAGCTTGATCTTTTTGACAGATGTAAATTTTCTGGTAGACATAACTTTGAAATGACGAACATATTATTTTCTTAATTTAAATGATTTTAAAAATTGTAAAAATATTAAAAAAATACATATAACACAAATGTCCCTAAAGATTCAAGCGTCGTCCGAAAATTTTAAGACTTTTCATTGCTTCAACGTAAAATTTTAATAGGAACACTGAAAATAATAGACGCTTGTACAATGTTACATCGGTGGGACGGATTTTTGTTTCGACCGTTGTAACATTGTACAAGCGTCTATTATTTTCAGTGTTCCTGTTTAAATTTTACTTTGAAGCAATGAAATGTCTTAAAGTTTTCGGACGACGCTTAAATCTTTAGGGACTTTTGTGTTATATATATATTTTAAATATTTTTACAATTTTTAAAATCATTTAAATTAAGAAAATAATATGTTCGTCATTGCAAAGTTATGTCGATCAGAAAAATTTACATCTGTCAAAAAGATCATGCTAACTTGTACAGGGTATACGTGATTGCATCTCATTTTTCGTAATTGACTGAAAACAGAAGGTTCGAAGGTTTAATTTAGAAATACATCACTAGGTCGTAAAATATAATAAATTAGTCTTTTACTAATGTTTTAAAACATATAGTACTAATTTTGTAGCTTACAAATATATTCTTCGTATATTCAAAATTATAATTTTATAGATATTGAATTTTAACATTTTTTCAAAAAAATATTCTACTCATAGCATTCCCATTTAAATTGATTAGAACTAATTTGACATCGAATTACGACCATTTATTTAATTTGAATAATTAATCAACTTTCTTCAAAACGGTTAATAAAAATTTCAGGTCGGTCCTCGCGTACACTTCAAATTGCAGCCACAGCAGATGACATCTGAGAAAAAGAAGTCACCGCCGTCTTCCTTAACAAATGGCAATGGCAAGAGCGTCAGACCACAATCCTTCACACCTGGACTTAAACGTTCTAAATCTCTGACAACAGCTGACACTCTGGCCAGTGGTATGGCAGCGTTGGGTCTGGCGGCGGACGCGGGAGATCTTGGCAATTTTCCGCCAGAAATACAAGAGTGCATTGACAAGGCACTGGAAGGTGAGAATAATGGTGTGTAATCTAATTTTTTTATTGGTTCGACTCCAACACGGTGAAGGAATATTGGTGTAGTAGTTTGTAGAACTGCGAATCAACAAAAATTGGGTAAAAATTTACACTTTGCTTATTTTTTTAGCATAAAATCTTCAACTTGATTAGCTTTTTGCGAGTTTTCTTTTCAAACAAGAACCATAAAGACGATTTATGGAGTCTTTTCTTCGCCATTTTTTTTTTAAACATATTCTCGTCTTTTGGTGATGGAATATTCTTCAAAATACATCGAAATATTGAGCAGGCACATTGTAAATATGCTACATTATAAAAATAGCTTTTGAGCACAATATTTCAAAGTTTTAATCACAAAATATCTCCATAATTTATAAGTATTGTATGAAATTTCTATTAGTAGAAATTTATTTGGGGTATTGGTTAAAAATGTCTAGATAATTAAAAAAGGATTGTAAGGATTGATTTTTCTTCCATCATGGAAGAAAAATCATACAATATAACGACGATAAACAGGTTTTATCGTTACAGCATTTTATTTTTAAATTACCGAATAAAATAAATTGATGTATAAAATTAAAAAAAAAAAATTCTATAATAAATAAAAAAAAAAGTTAAAATTATTTTAATTATGAAGCTTAAACGAACGCATGTTTGAGGTTTTGTATAATACGTGGGCGTAAATCCACGAAATTCATCCGAGTGTATTTTTGCGCTCCAGTAGAATTTGATACGTAACTTGAAACCTCTTTGTACCATTATTAAAATATGTTTAGCGCGCTGCAAGTCTGAAGTGTACTTTTGCACTTGATGAAAATGACGTGGATGCAAATTGACCAAAAGAATCGAGCAATTTCGAGTATTTATTCTTCGATTCTGAATCCAGCAAAGCATCGTATGTGAGATGATATAATCACGTGATGTTTTTAGCAATTTTTTATCGTCCTCCCCTGGTGATAAGTGGTGAGGTTTTATCATACCCCCTCTCTCCATACCCAAAATCACGTGTATTTTTTATTTATTATAAATTCAGAATAATATCTTTAAATACAGGTATAACCTGATTACTTTTTTGAAAATAAAAACAGGTTGTTTTTGACTGGCATTACCTAGATGTAAAAATAAAAAGGGAGGTGTAAAAAAGTTATGAAAAAGATATATTTACGAAATATAATATATAATAACACGTGATATTTCATTACACCCATTTCCCTCCTTGTGATATTTCGTGATTTTTTCTAAACCAAAAATGGGAGGAGGCATTCGAGCCTCACGTGATTAATGGACGATCCGAGATGAGAGCGGTCGCGCGCCGTGTCCGCAGACTAGGAGTGTGCGATAATTATCGATAAGTGTTCGCTCGATGAGGATGCTACGGCCCGCAGACCCGAACGCGGTGAGCGCGCGCACGCTGATGGACGCGGTGCGGCACCTGGTGGCGCGCGCCGTGGAGTCGCCGCGCTACGCGCTGCCGGCCGCGCGCCGCTGCATCGCCGTCGTCGAGCGCGAGCAGGGCGAGACCTTCCTCGAGTCGCTGCTCAACACGTGCCAGCAGTGGTACCACGACCGCGACAAGGTACTCTCTTATAATCGTTATTCACTTTCGCATGCTGAATATATGACTGACCCGTTAGCGCAGTCCCGCTCCGAGTATTTTGCATGACGGCGTTAGAAGAGTAGATGAGTTAATAAATATAATTGTGATTTCGCTGCTTGAATACAAAAGGGACACAAATCAAACATACACTATTTTACAGGAGAGCCATTCAAAGTTTAGAAAATTTATATTTGTCTGTAACTTATTATTCTTTCATTAATTACATGCATGTTATATACCGCTAAAAGCGTATTTCAAAGCTGCATTTAATGGTACGTAGTATAATAGTACAAGTGTTGCCTTGAAAGATATATTAGCACATAAGTCCCTTTTGTTTAAAAAAAAAATCCCCCGTTTTATGGTAAAAAATTGAATAATTAGACACAATTCAAAAAAAATGATGTTTTAATCAAAATATTTTTCCACTGACTTAGGTAATCTAGAAAATTTATGACATAAAAATTAAAATAGTAATACTAGTTTATAAAAATAAATGAAATAACTTCTTTAAGTGAAAATAAAAAAATCTGCTTAAAAAAAACTAGAATTAAAATCTTCCTCTTAATAAAGAATTGAAAAAAAATATTCAAAAATCATTAAAAGCTTAAAAGCAATTATTTTTATAAAAAAAATTAATTAATTGGCTCATTATTACAAGCATTTTACATCAATAATAAGGTTTTGTTAATTTATTAATTACAAAATTAAACTATCCATCATAAAAAAATATATCAAACTAGACTTATAGCTTAATATCAGTCTCGAAATAGATATAATATGAATTCTACTAACTAAACAACAATTAAGTAGGATATTCTAATGTAAAAATGTAATTGTACAACATAAATGTCATTAGAAACAGTAAGAAATCACAACCATTCTTGAGCTAACAACACTATAGAAATTATATTTTCAAAGCTAAATTTTGAATGTGAATATATCAATAACAACTAGTCTGCATATTAATTCTATTTAAATAACAGGTTTATAAGCTAGAAAAAAATTCCTCGTAATAAAAATATGTAATCTTTCTTCTGTTGTAATTTTTTTACAGCATTGAATCTCGCATTTTTTAGAACAAACTGGCCCTATTTTTTTTCTTCTATATTTTTCTTAGTTTTTGACAAAGATGTGTATGCCTTACCACTGTTCTTTAATAATTTTGTAAGGTTCCTTTTCTATAAATTAGGATTTGCTTTCCTATTGCGACCTTTTCTTTCATAGCTTTCATTTTCATCACACGGAGATGCCGTATCAACACTCGACGTAACTACACTGGGCACCTGAGTCAGTGTTAGCATTATTTGCTGACAGTATTATGTATTTTCGGCCGTAAATTATCGTTTTTCGTTCCAACGTATCGTACAAATACAAAATTTTTACACAGATACTTTTCGACAGTAATAATACATATATCCTGCCTCTGAAGTGGAGACGAAATAAAAAAAAAAGTCATCACCTGTACATGTCCACTACATCTAATCTAAAAAGCTACAGTTAAGTAGTTAAAATTTCCATTTCGATGACATTTGAACGGAATAAAAATATTCGCAAAATTATGTTATGCATGTTGGATTATCGTACAATTTCGACACCTCTATGTTCGATCGTACCAAGTGCTAAATTATGTGATTTGTACGATAATTATGTGACAAATGCTAACGCTGACCTGAGTGTTAACACTGTCACACCGAGAATCAAGGATAGATGAAAAATCGAGAAAACTAATCTTTTCAGACTGGATTTCAACAGGAGACAGTACCTAATGCTATCAATTTGTTATTTTGTTCTTCAAAATCTATATTATTTTTATTGAAACCTGAAGGTTCAGGTTTAGAAGGTAATAGCTGACTGTTAGTGAAAAAATTGAATTTATATAATTATCTTCATCGGAATCTGTGTCCGTCATCTCTAGGTCATTTTTAGTTATAAAGTTTAGATCTGCAACATTGTCGTGTAAAGAAAAAACTGAGCTAGAATTTGTCAAACATGTAGACACAGAAGTGTCACTATCATAATCAGTTTCCTGAACAATAACGTTTAGTCTGGTCTTTGATCTTTGTAGTTCAAACCATGATTCTTTATTATCTACCAGGGATAAACTCAGATTGTGTTGACTATCAGGTATGGAATTACTGTTGGAGGAGTTATCTAACAGAGCAGCTGGTTCATTCCATGTTGGGTTTTCAATTTGTGCCTCAAATCGGAGATTAACTGTCATCGGTAAAGTTATAATTTATAGCACTCATCTTTCTGCCTCATTTGGTGTGTGGTGTTCAATTTCCTAATCCTTATTCGTGTTTTTGTTGGATTTTAGCATTTCAAATATTCTTTGTACTCTACTACTCATTCTATTATCAAAAAACCGTGATTAATTATAATAAATTACGTATATCAAATAACAATATACATTAAAAAATAATAATAATTTACTAAAATATTTAATTTTATTTTAAGTTTCATATTAAATTTATAATTATAATGAATTTACTCCCATCTAAAGAAATACAAAAGTAGCGCATTCCAAAATATGGCACTAACGTTTATCAAATAATATTACAACCTCTAAAATATTATAAGCAAAGCGGACGCTATGCTTAGTAAGGCCCTTTTCATTTAAAAGTGATTTTATACTTCTCTAAATCTGTAATACAAAATGGGCAATTTTGAAATATGGCACTTTTGTTGAAGAAAGAGGAATAAACTTACGTGATTTTTTAAGATCGAAACGGACATATTTCACTATATGGCGCTTTTGTTTATAAAATTACTAACGCAAGTTAAGGATTTTTTGAAATATGGCACTTTATCATAAAAGCAAAATGCGTTCGCTTCGATTATAGGGTCGCAACTGAGAAAATGGCAGTTTTGCTCATATTTGGTCCCCGAAACTCGAAAATACTAAAAAGGCGCTAGTATTGTTTTCATATATTATAATGAGAAATCAATGGGAGTCTCTTTTAATTACAAAAATATGACCTATTAACATCGCATTTTTTAAATAAAAACGATTTCACTTTTTTTCCATTTATGTCCCTTTTGTATTCAAGCAGCGATTTAAAAAAAAATGAATATATTCATATTAAATAATGTAGTTTGAGCTTCTCTTTAACTTCTCAGCTGTCTTATAATAATTATTAAAAAGAACATATTACAGATATTACATAAGACAAATTAAAAAGAAACAACTAGCTGTTGTTGCCCGCACACATATTTTCTTTACGGTCTACCCACATATCTATTATAAATATTAGATACTAGCAGCCCGCCCCGGCTTCGCACGGGTATTTAACTAAAATTTTAAAAATTATAAATTTATATTTTTTATCACCTACATGCGTCATCTATCGTATAATGGTAGAATATCGTTTTTATATTTAGTGACATTTAACATAATAGTACCTATATTAATTGAAAATGATGTTTATCTAAAATATTAAAACGATTTCTATTCCTATCCGACATATTTAGTAAACTTTTAAGTTTAACAAAATAATAACTCAAAAATAAGTTTTGTGAATTTTTAAGATTCGTTAGACCAGATGGCGTCTATGTCGCGTAGGCGCATTTCTATTTTCTTAAATATTTATTTTTAAATTTAATTACAATGAAACAAAAACTAAATTAAACTGTGAGTTATGTATAATTTTTATGTATTAAAGTTATTTACATTGGTTTTGTACTTTTTACGTGATACGTGCACGAACAAAAAATGATAAGAGATGGCGCTGATTGAAATTAAATCGCGCTATTAAAATTTATTCTTGATGATATATAGTGTATTAATAAAACGGAGGTTTTAACAGATTTATTATTTGTATTGATATAGTAGATGTGTATAGTATAATATCTTGCGCAGCTTATCAAAAATGGTCACGTCCCGAGAAGCTGAGACAGTGACTCCAGCAATAGAAAAGAAAATGGAGGAGTTATTGAAGTTAGTGGGAGGGGGAGGATAAGGTCGCTGTCGAGCCAATTAGAAAGGCTGACTGGCGAGATAAGGGAGAAAGAAACATCCCACAACAGTGACGGCGCTAGGCGTCGGCGACGTCGACCATCGAGTATCGACGATGGCCTCGCGCCTGAGGGGGCCTCGCAAAAAGTTTTACAAGTTACCTATTTATTTTCGTTTCACCAATTATCCTGACTTCTAGGTAGCCGACCCCGAACGATTCGGTGGAAAAACTAAGCAGATGATAATGAGTTTTATGAAGAACTTCAGCTTTTAAAATTTTATTCACTAAACTCATTTTAGAGAAAAGAACATTTTAGAAAATAGTTTAGAAGAAGTATATCCAAATGTTTATATTACAATTGGAAATCATGATCACAATTCCGACCAGTAGAGCTTCCGCTTAGAGAAGCTTCTCAAAGTTGAAATTGATAAAGACTATATTTAAGAAGCACGATGAGCCAAGACAGACTATTCGCGCTATTAGTTCTGTCAATCGAAGCTGAAATATCGGTCTTACCTATGATACAATCCTGAAAAATTCAGTGAGGCTAAAAGCCGAAAAGTTCGTCTATTTTAATTTCTATCTGTGTAATTATTTTTATCATCATTGGAATATCAACAATAAAACTCGTTGACTCATACATTATTTAATAATTTGGCTCACTTCATTTAACGGTTTTTATGTTGATTGCGAAGTAAAATAGGCCTCGCGAACTTGATGTCGCCGACGTCCACATGTGGTCTAGCACCGCCACTATCTCACAAGATCGGGACAAAGGCCACACTCACACGACTAACACGGACATAACAGTCACACTAAAAACAACACAAAATACAATAGAACAAATGAACACAACACACAGTACAAAAAAGTAGAACCTCCGAAAGACCTGACCCCATAGCTATATAACATCTCAGAAAAACTCGAGATAACGTCCTCTGAGCTGCGCACGTTGAGGGAGGCGAAAAACACCTTATCCTCCCCACAGAAGCCATCATTGGAAAGTGAAATGACGCTCCAGGAAGTTAAACAGACCCTGGACTCAATCAAAGAAGGGGTCACCAAACTGACACCACAACCTCTACCACACACCATCGCTCCAGTCGCGGCAAAACCGAGACCCGATTATTTTCACCAACCCAACCATACTCTCATAATCTCGTCTAGAAACCCAAAGGTTAAACTTGATATTAGTACTTTAGCGTGTCATGCGTGTTCAAACAAACACACCGAAATATAGACATTTCAAAACATGTTACAAATGTATATATAATTAGTGTTTTTAAACTAAGCTAAAAAAAAACACGTGATTTAAATTGGCACGTGAAATTTTTAATTTATTATATTATAAGTTTATACATAATATGAATGAGCACATGTTTCCTTTCCAGCTCCTAGGCACAATAGTGGGTGGCGGGCGTCCGCGTCTAATGGCGTTCCTGTCGTTCCTGCTGGAGATGTACTGCCAGCTGCGGCGCCGCGCCATCCAGCGGCGCGGCAACAGCGCGCCCGGACACGTGCTGCTCGCGCTCATCTGCAAGTGCTGCGAGGACTGCATCCGCCAGCCGGTGCCCTCCCCCAGCGACGTGAGTACTGCGCGCCGTGGCCGGCCAGTGTTACTGTGCACCACATATGTCTAGAGTTCCGCATTCAAAGGATGCTAACGTGAATCTGGTATCAACGTTCTACTTTCTGTCCGTCTGTCATATGGCTGTCTTTTAAAGCATATAAGAGGTAGTAAGTTTAAAGATTTAATAGTGATCATAATGATAATAGCATCATTATGATCACTATTACAACAAATAACGTTAAAAACATGTTCACTTGGCCTATATTGGTCGATCAAAATCGTCCGTAACCCTCCGCGTGCGAGTCGTGTGCGCTCCCCCCTACCGTGACTGTGACGATGTCGTGACGCGCGTGCCCGTTTCCAGACGGAGAACCTGTTCTTCGTGCTGACGTACATCGGGCGCGACCTGGAGACGCAGCTGCCGGGCGACCTGGAGCGCCTGCTGACGGCCGTGCGCGACGCCTTCATCAACACGGCGGCGGCGCCCTCCATCCGCCGCACGCTGCTGCAGCTCATCGAGCTGCACGCCTCGCGCTGGCAGCTGCCGGGCTGCGCCGTGCTCTACTACTACCCCTCCTCCAAGTAACGACGTGGACTTCTAGCGCGACAAGCCCCTACCCGGGAAAAATGATCAGGCCTGATAATACATGAAAAATGACCGGGCGTGAATAGTCCTGATCGGACATGAACAGGCATGATCGTGTTTAATTTCCGGCCTGCTCATACATGAACAGGCCTGTTTCCTGATCCCGACCATTTAGTAGTGAGGGAAAATCAAAGGGAACCGTTCCGTTAAACATGTCTAGGATGCCTCTTGCGCCCCCTCCCTCTTACCTTGCCCGTGCTCACTAGCCGGTTTGGTAGTAGATGAGGTACCATCTGCTAGAACCCTCTAACCTATAAGCCATAAGGTATACATTCACTGCACTTGCCTATCGGGTGCCGGCTAGGTAGAGAAAACAGGTGCCACCCACTACCCTGTTCTACCCTGTTCTTTAATAGGCCAGTACAATACGACAGCGTATTGTACTGGCCTATTAAATACTTGTTGCGTATTAAATGAAGTACCCACAGCCTTGTACTACAAGTATACTACGACTGAACTAGCCGGCCCGGTAGTAATCGTTTTCAAGCCCAAAAATTATTACTCTAATGGGTAGTTTTGTGCTTGTTATTGCTGTGATCTGAGCTATGGGTCTAAGACCTGATACAGCTATGCTCATAATCTTTCTCTATCGTTGACCCAGTCTTTCAAAGACCATAGAGCATATACTACTGGAGGTAGCTTCGAGAGAGAGACAAACATACTATATAACTACATGCTATCTCTCTCTAGTCGCACGCGATTGGTCACAGCTGACTTCACCGAATAGAAATGGTTTATGTCATGGTTAGTAGTATATGCTCTTACAATAAGTCAAAGACTTGGGCCGATGCACATTGTAGTTAGAGATTAGGGAGCGGTCATTTAGGGTCAGCCATTAAATTGCGAAGGGAAGGTCACTTACTCTTAATTAAGACTGTAGATAGGCATCAAGAACAAGTTACTGGTGATGTAGTGTTAATGGTGTCACCAGACTTAGGGATGGCAAAAGTAAGAAAGAAAAATATTTTACTATCATATATAACCTCAAAAAACTAATTATATGTGCAAAAGGAATTAGAAAATGTGACTTACTTCTTTCTGCCCCCTTCTAAGCTTGGATGAGCCATTTAAATACATGTATATAACATACAGGAGGGAGTAATAGCTAATTTTTCTACGTCGGTGAAGGTTTTCATACATTCTAATTGATTAGCTCTTGAGGGCATGTCAAGTGTCCTTAACAAAGCAAGCGTGTATGCAAATTATTATAATTACATGTTTTGTACTGGTTGAGGATTTTGAGTCAATTATATTGTGGCTTAATAGGTTATACCTTTGTTTGAGTTTAGGAGTATTGTGAAACACTACTTATAAGTCATCCATATAGTAAATGTGTATAATTAGGCATTTGTATGAAAAATATTTAAAATTACATTAATCACAAAAAATTAGAAAAATGCTTTTTACTATGTTGATTTTTTTAATTCAATTTAACTAAAAACTTGATTTTTTTTAATTGTAAACAGCATAGTGTTAAATTAGAAGTTCCTAAAGGTGTTTTAATATTATATAGTATTGAACAGTTGAAATTTATCGAATTTTATTCAAATGTACGTTATAGGAGGAGGGGTGTCGTGTGTCTGAGAGTGTGTCTAAACAAAGGTTACAAGCATTTCTTTGAGTGTTTAATTTCATTTCTATTGTGATCGTAGTGTCGTTAGTTGAGGTCGATGAACTTATAGCGTATCGTAGGCAATAGTTGCCATAAGCTCATATTAAAATACAAACGTTTTTTTCACATTGCAATACCATTTATTTACAGTGTGGAAATACGTTTTTAGTTATAATATTTTCTATTATAAGGTCGATTAATGAGCATAATATGCCTAAAAGTATTAAAGAGTACGTGTAAAATAAGTAGTTGACAAATTAACGGTGTACATTACTGTACGATCTTCGCATAGTACTTCGTGCATTGTAACCCTTTGTCGTCTTAGCTACCTAACTTAGCGTTTTGCCATTTCTTTAGGCCGTAACCACTGGCTCCGTTACCTTTCTACCTTCGCTTTATTTTGGTAGTTAAAAATTATCTATGATATTAAACGTAACAAGTTATAAATGTTACATAATTATTACGAGAATATTTTTTTTTATTTAAGAAAAATTTAATATATTGTTGCCAGTTGCATAATTTGCTTTTTTGTTTTTTATTTATAAATTGCATAAAAAAGTTTAGTAAGTTTGACTGATGTTTATACGATGCTAATATATATGCTTGTGATATATCATAAATTTAAGCTTTCTGAATCTTCTCTGTCCTAACCAAAGACTGTATCCATTTGGAGATTTCACTTGAATAAACATAAAAATATAAATGGATCTTGTTGAAGCTGGACCAAATTGTCTCCTGTACTGTCTACGACTCTGGTATAAGAGAGTCAAAAAATTTCAGTTATTGTTTCACGTTAGACATAGAATTGTGTGATCAATGTATCTAATATTAAAACTAATAGTAGTTTTAAGTTTTAGTTTACATATGGATTATTATCAAAAGACCGTATTTTTTTTAATTTTATTAAAAGATTAATTTACATTAGATTTAATAGTTCGTTTGTAAAAAAAGAAAAAGAAAAAAAAAATGGTGCTAACTACGTTACATTGGTGTATTTATATCATTAATTGGCTACGGGCAATGTTCTTCTCGTAACAGTTGTATTTCTGTACCTTTGCATAAATAAATAAAGTATAAAATTATATTTAAAT
This sequence comes from Euphydryas editha, assembly GCA_036937285.1. Taxonomy (NCBI): domain Eukaryota; kingdom Metazoa; phylum Arthropoda; class Insecta; order Lepidoptera; family Nymphalidae; genus Euphydryas; species Euphydryas editha. The sequence continues at coordinate 18,394,582 of JAUPFZ010000010.1, forward strand.
ACTTTTTGTTTTATTTTACCCTAAACTAAAATAATAAAATGTCAGCTATATATTTTTAAAGTAAACATTGGAAAGACCTACCAGAGGTTTTAGTTCGATGCATACAATTATGTTCAGATATATCCTCCTTTGTTATCCTTACTTTTTTTAACAGATATATCCGATTGGGTATATTTTATTTACGGCTAGTTTCAATAATATTTTTCTCAAGTCTAATTTTTCTTCCTAGAGATAGAATTTTGATATAAACTCATAATAAGTGTGTTGATATTGCGTTGTTTTTAAATTGTATGTACTTATATTTTATATCATAACATATTTTTTTTGTTTTGTATATATAATAATTAATATAAAAATAACACTTATTTTATGTCACTCTTCTACCGGTCTTATTCCGATTTTTTTAATTAAGGTCGGCTCTCATTGATAAAATTCTTTCAGAGATGGCGGTTCTGAGTCATCTTTGGTAGTTTTCTATGAACTTTATTCATGTGAGTCGAGGTCTCACACGTTTTTTCGGCGCTGGCTCAAGTTTGAGGACTTTTCTAGTTATATGGTCCGCTGTCTCCTCATGACGTGACCATAGCATCGCAGTCGTGTTTCTGCTAGCTTATCTTGAATAGGTCTAACTTTAAAAGTTTCTCTTATGTAATGGTTAAGCACCTTGTCTAGCAGTATGACTGCCGTGGACCACAAGAGCATCCTCATCCGTCACCCCATCCTCATTCTGCACCATGTCATCGCTGGTCTTACGGCAGTTTTATAGACTTTCCCCTTAGTTTTAAGCCTTCTAGTATTCCATAGGACTCCGGTAAGCTCTCTCCATTTCTTCCAACCCTACGTTTCTACGTTGTACAATATCCACATGAATGTTTCCATCGTTAAATATCTTCTTTATTCTGTTTTTTCTCTAACTTTCAGAAACATGCTGTGTTCGTAAAGCTTGCCAAATTAGTGGTCTGGGTACATGATCAACGGCCTTTTCCAAGTCCACAAAAATTATACGAAGATCCCTTTTCCTATTTCTGTAAGATTCCATTAGGATACGGATGGTATAGATCGGGTCGATGGTTGATTTGCCTGCGACAAACCCACACTGATTTTCTGTTACTTTGTTTCAAAAGTGAGCGATATAAGTTTGATAGTTCGATAATTTGTACAAAGCCTTATATCTCCTTTGTTATTATAAAAAGGCATAAGGTAGCTCTTCCTCCATACAAGCGAGATACCTTCAGAAGCAATTTTATTGATAGGTCGTTAAGAAAGTGAACTTCCGTGTTACCTAATTTTTTCCAAATTTCCGCTGGCAGATCTTCGGGTCTAGCGGATTTGTTATTGGCCATGTTGCGTACGGCTATTGACATCATCAGGTGTGATGACAGGCCACGGGTCTTCTACTGTCGGCAGTGCAACAATTGGTTCGCAGGGATACGTCTCGTTAAGCAAACCCAGGTAGTACTCCCTCAACCTTTCGTTTATATCCCTTTCTGAGGATAAAAGCGTGCCTCCCGAATCTTGTATATACTTAAACGCCTTCGTATCTTGAGAATCTCAATGTCTCTTCTTAGCAACTTTAAAAAACTGTTTATCATTGGTGGCATCTTCCAGTTCAGTATTGAAATCCTCTCTGCAGGCTCTAATCTGTGCTACTGTACGCTTGTCATTCTTTCTTGCATCTTGGTATGCCTTTTGATCTTCGTAATTCTTAGAGTTTTGCCACACCTTAAACAACTCTTTTTTGTGCTTATTTTCGCTTGGACATTCGGATTCCAGAAAATGGAATCTATATTTTCTCTTGTGGTTTCGTTTGAAATACTAAGGCAAGACGTGGCTTTCTGAATGGCAATAAGATAAAAGTCGTTCATGCGTTATTACATTATTCATTACATTGCGTTAGCATATTTAACTGGCTCATCGTCTTCTATATAATCACTGAGTTCGGCGCATAATCTGATGCCCTCTTCTTGATCCAACTTATTATAGCAAAGGCCACGACGGCCAAACTTCGTTATTATATAAAAGCTGAGAGTTTTTCTGTGTGTATGTATACAGGTAAAAACGACCAGCAACTATAGAGTTTACGTTGTGGTTACTTGGGCAGGAAACAGGTAGTAAAGGTGTATAAAATAGTACATTAAATTCGTTAAAGTATAAAGCTATTTTTTTTTTTATATTAATATTTTCTTTGTGATAGCTATAGAAATCTCGTCATCCATTGACCGACACATGATAGTTGCTACTCCCTGCCAGACATCCCTAAACTTTAATAAATTATAATTATATCGCATATATAATTGCATATAAATCTCTAAATTATATTAAAGATGTTTTGTTGATGATCTAAATTTTCAAATTCGCTGTTGCCGAAGTTCTTGAAAGCTTCTTGGTACTCTGGACATTTTTTAATGTCTAGTATGGTTTTCATTTTCCTTTTTTTGAAGAACGCAGGATTAAAATCACAACCTGTGATAGCATGAAATCCAGGTAAACTGTGACAAATTAACTGCCCTAACTCTACATGTACGTATTTTGGTTAGGTCCACATACCTTAAATTATTGCCAGTACCTGTAAGCATCCGAACAACCGCATCACTTTTAAGGTAATGCATGTTACCAAGTAGGTATTATAGACACAATATCGGTATCAGCACATCTTATTACCTACTATTTCTGCTGGATAGTTGATGTTACATGCATGGTATGCTATCTTCGTATCCGCTTCCTCGTATGCTGGGCATAATATATAAATAAGGAGAAAAATTACACATTAAAATGTATATTACGTACGATGTTATTTCGACCTCGCACGTTTCACGTTCCCGTCCCGTCCGTGATTCCGCTGCGTATGCTAAACGTCCGTTTACATTTTCTATGAAACGATATTTCCAAAACTTCACTGCTCGTTCCGTACGTGAAAAACCAAGTTACGTATGCATCGGCCTTAGGTTTGGCGCACCGTCCCTACAATTTTCGTGATTTTCAATGCGAATAAATCATACCTAATCCAGCGTAGCTCCTGGAAGTTTTTGTGAGGAAATTGTTTACGGATTAAGGGTTATTGGCTTGCCTTCAAAGGTCGATAGGTCAGGCAGGCTCTTTAAAAGTCAGTTATTTGTCAGAATAAGAATCAGGGGTTATTAAATAATTGTCAATAGATTCCGAATACATTTTTTTTGAGAATGAATAATTTAATTTCTTTGAAATTTGGACAAAACAAGATCTGCTGGGTCAATCTTTTCTTATTTGAATAATTTAACATGTTCAAATATCGTCACTTCTAGACAAAGGTGTCCTCATCATATTTAACAAATGTCATGCATTGAAAATTATATCCTTTTTTTAATATATGTATATTTCCATTCATATGGACGGATCTTATTTTAGTCGTGTGATTTATTCCATGTTAAAATATTCTAAGGTCAAAATAAAATTTTGTGTAATATATACGATATGAGCTTAAGAACTTTTTAAGGGTGACTTTTCTTATAATTTAATTATACACAATACTTTATAACTAACTTTTTTTATTTTATAATATGTACTTTAGTAAATTATTAAATATCCATAGAACGCTTGATTTTTTTTTTTTTTTTTGGGATTTTATGACCTGGTATCTACAACCTTTAGGTCAACTCTTATTATTCATATATACGTAATAGTACGCCTCTGAGCATATTTCATTAAATTGTTTTAATTGTATTCTTTATGTATTTGTAGATGTGCTTGTAAGTATGTTCGTCTTGTAATAATTGTTTTAATGGCGGCGGGCGGGACAATAAATCACACTTATTTTCAACATCACTAAGTTCACTGGCCAACACTAGTCTGTCAATCAAAAATTTTTGACAATCGAAAATAATGTGCTCCACAGTTCCATCACTTGAATTACAATGTGAACAGGTTTTATTCGCAATAATGCCGAGTCGAGCAAGGTGTGACGGTGCAGTATTATGACCAAAACGCAATCTATTTATGATAGTAATAAAGTCTCGAGTAGCATCTTGTATACGATGATACCAAGGTCTTGCAGGTAAGCTTTCTTGTATGCTTCCATACCATTTTCCTTTCGTATCTTGATCTTTCTTCCACATTTCTAACCACAACTTTTGAGTATTCTGGTCAATACATTGCAAGTAATCAGACATAGGAACATACATTGTATTTCTAACATCAACAGCATTAACTCCTTCATATGCAGTTTTATCAGCCATTTCATTGCCAGAGATACCTTTGTGGGAAGGCACCCATAGAAAGAAAATTTGAATATTTTTATTGTGGTATTGGTAAATTATTTGTTTAATGAAATAAAGGATATAATTAGACTTGTATTTAACTGTGAGGGTAGATAAAGCTGTTATCAAACTCAAGGAATCAGAAATTATTAAAAAATATTTGATGTTATTGATTTCGCGAATACGCATTAATGCCTGATACACCGCATATGCCTCTGCCGTAAATATAGAGCAGGGTTCATGCAGAATAAAACTTGAAGAAAATTTTGCTTGTGGATCATATAGAGCAGCATGTACATAATCACTTGCTTTGCTCCCGTCAGTGTAGATAACATAGTACATTGAATTTTCCTCCAAAAATTGAAGCATTTCCGAATTATTGTTTATTGTCTGTTGGACTACATTAATTGGATGTGAAATACACTGATAAGAGAAAGAGTAACATGGCCATGGAAACTGTTTTCTAATTTTAAAAAAGCTATTGTCTATTTCCAGAAGTATATCGGACAGTGTTGGAGAATTACCGCATAATAGACCTTGTGCTGTTGTTAATGATCTTCTTGGTGTTCTATCTATATAAGGTACAATTTTACTTATTATTTGAGTGTTGTTTGATGCTATTAGTTTGAGACAGTATCTTTCAGCAAGTAAGATTCGCCTCAAAATCAAAGGCATCACTTTTGTCTCAACTTCCATGGCCCTTATGGGAGTTGAGCACATAGCACCAGATATTATTCTTAAAGCCTTATTCTGCAATATGTCTAATTTATTTACATGAGAACTATTCATATAAGCGAGTGAGCTATAATCTAAATGACTTCTAACAATACTTTTATACAATATTGACAATATTTTAGGGTCTGCACCCCATGTTACGCCACAAAGTGATCTGATAACATTTAGTCCTGTGTGAGCATTTTTGGATATGTACTTAATATGTTCTTCAAAAGTTAGCTTTGGGTCCAATATTATTCCTAAAAACTTCTTTGAAGTGACTCTATTTATAATTTCATTGTTGTAAATAATATTTGAATTTGAGGTTTCATTGCCAAAAAACATAACACTACTTTTAGAGGGGTTAATTTTTAAATGTAAACGATCATTATAATATTGTAATAGTTGAAATAAGGATTTGTTCATATTATCTATTGCAATCTCTAAGTTGTAATTACTGCTGTAAAAAACAATGTCATCAGCAAATTGTAAAATATTTACATTCCTATTATTTACATATTTACAAATTTCACTTGTGTATATATTGTATAGTAATGGAGATAGTGTGGCACCCTGCATTGTGCCTTTTGAGGCACATTTGGGTCCATATAAAATATTGTTATGCCTAGCATAGATTGTTCTGTTGTTCAAAAAATTAAAAATCCACTTACATAAGTGCCCGGGCACACCCAACCTAGACATGATTTGAACTAGTATACCAGGATCAACACTGTCAAAAGCACTTTGAACGTCTAGAAATACACAAACAGTGTTTAATTTTCTATGTTTTGCATTTTTCAGGTCAGAGATTAAAGAGGTGAAACTGTCTGCACTACTACGCCCTCTACGGAAGCCATATTGTATATGTGGAATGAAACACTTGGATTCAACATACCAGTCAAGACGGACTTTCACCATATTTTCGAATATTTTACCAAGACAGGATGACAAGGAAATTGGTCTATAAGAACTAGCAAGCTCAGGAGATTTGTCGGGCTTAAGTATTGGGACAACACACTGTGTTTTCCATGACTGTGGAATAGATTTATTACGCCAAAGCAAATTGAGGATGCTAAGAAACAACTTTTGGGCAGATACATCTAAGTTTTTAATTACGATGTAAGGATAATCATCTAAGCCAGGAGTCGTATTTCGTCTGGAGTGCAAGCTTGTTAAAAATTCAGACCATGAAAATGGATCCAGTAAAAATTTAGAATTTGGGTTATGATTGTTGATTTCAAAAAGAATGTTCAGTTGATCTACTTCAATTAAGTTGCTATTATCTGATAATTTATCTAAGAGTGGAGATATAAACTCATTTGTATATGATTTATTCTTAGGTCTTATGCCTTTAAACATTTTTAATAAATTCCAAATTTTACTTATGTGAGTATTTCTATTAAAAGTGTTACATAAATTATTCCATCCAATTTTTTTCTGTTCTAAAATTGTTCTCTTTTTCTGGGCATCTTTTCTTTTGTAATTAATATAATTTTCAATAGTAGGCTCTTTTCTATATAGTTTTAGTGCATTATATGAAGCAATAACACTTTGTTCACATATACTATTCCACCAGGGAGATGGTGGCCTGCTTATGAAAGTGTTTGTTTTAGTGAGCTTTGGAATTGACATTTCTTTAAGAGTATCTAAATGAAAACAGAAATTATTATAGGTTGAAATAGGATCATGTGATTGAAGTATGAAATCATTAAACATTGTTTTTGAAAGAGCTGTGTATGTTGCCCAGTCAGCTTTTTTATATATAAACCTATCTACAGGGGAATTAAGATGATATTTATCTATACGTAATGAAATCTCTGTTATTGTTGGATAATGGTAACTTCCCATTGTATCATCATGTACAGACCAATCACATAGTGGTGCGAGGCTGCCACTGATGAAGCTTACATCAATGGCAGAAGCAGTTTGTTTAGGGCGATTTATAGTTGTAGGTCTACCATCATTTAAAATACACAAATCTAAGTCATCAATTAAATTAAATAACTCCTGACCTCTACCTTTCGTTGACTGACAACCAAATGCAATATGATGAGCATTAAAGTCACCACTCATAAATATGGGTTTTGGTAGATCATTAATAATGTAGCGGAGTCTATTAATTCTAATACGCCCACTTGAAGGTGGACAGTATACACAGAGAATTGTTAAACTACTATGTCCTGTTGATACAGATACAGCAACTGTTTGAATGTCTTCATAAAATATGGTATTTAATGTATTATACTTAAGGTATGGTTTTATCAGTATTGCAACTCCATTATGTGCATTTTTTGAATTTTTGTTGTAAATATTATATCCTGGTATTTTAAAATTATTATCTTTGAACCATGTCTCATTAAGAAGGCAAATATCAATATTTTTTTGTTTTAAAAATTGGATTAATAAAGGTTTTTTACTATTTGCACTTTGAATGTTATACTGCGCAATACGTAACTTGGATTGTGTAGAACTAGGCCCTACACAATCCATTATGTTAAGTTTTTTATTAATGCATCTTTAATAGTTTTAAGATTAGTGGGTGTACTGTCATCTTTATTGGCTAATTCCACCAACGTCTGTACTAGGGCCATAAGTACATCGTTGTCGGAAATTATTTGACTTTTAAGGTCTTTAGAATGGATTATTTTAACTTTATTTACATCTTGTACAGACTTATTTGCAGAGATATTTACAGACTTATTTACACTAACATTACTATTTACAGGTTGTGATTTTGGTGATGGGAGTGGAGGGAAATCTTTTTCATTGGTGGTGACTTGTTTTGTAAAGGCGACACTTGCATAAGATATGTTGTTTTTCTTTTCAATAATCTTCTTTGTTTTAATAGGACATAATCTAGATATCGCAAGATGAGGTCCACTGCAATTTATGCAGCTGATTTCTGTTGGTTTATCACATTCCTTATACAAGTGCTCACCTCCGCAAATACTACATCTTTGTTTACCATTACAAACTTTTGCTGAATGATTAAATTTAAAACACCTATAACACTGTAGTAATGGTGGAATGTATTCGAAAACTCTGTACGAGAATAGATCATATTGTACATTATTAGGCAGTACATTAGATAAAAAGGTGATGCTTACAGTCTGCAATGGAATGCGCTCTTGTCCTACTTTCTTTGAAAACCTTCTTATTGCCACTATTTCATAAATTGAAGAAAGTCTTGTGTAAAGTTCTTTGTTAGATATATTCGCTGGAACAAATCTAATGATGCCAGTTTTTTCAATTTGCGCTGCCGGTATGAACGCCTTCATATTATATTTTGTGAGGAAAGTGGTGTTATTAATAAAGTTATTGGCCGTATTATATTGCTTGAAAATAACTGCTATTTTATTTGCATTCACCCTCTGAATACCTGTCACACCTTTTACATCCATTGCGAAAATATGGTTTAAGTATATAGGGCTCTTGTTGCCCAATCTATCGTCGTTTGTGGATTCCACATACACTTTAAAGTCTGTGTTGGTCGAGTTTTCCGGATATAGTCTTTTATAATTTGGTTTGTAGTACGGTAGATAAGCATCTCGCTCATCGCCGCAGCCCGATGGTCCAGAGCCTACGCCTACGCCTCCTTCATCCGTAGGCCGTGACCGTTTTTTTGAGGCGGGCGGGTGAGACCCGCCCCCCTCGTTTACCTCCATTGCTATTGTGCTTTTCAGCAGCTAATAGCAATATTTAAATTCACTTTTATTATAAAAAATCACTTTTTATAAGAAAAATTAAAAATTAAAGTTGAAAGTCAACCGCGCTTTTTCAAGGTTCCCGCCAGAATCATAGAACGCTTGAATTTTAAAAATGGTGCATGTGGCGGCCGGCGTTAAAAGGGCTTTATATCAACGACGTTTAGAAACTACACCCGTTTTACGATTTTATTGATGATGATATCAATAAACATTATAGAATATTTTATTGTCATAACATACGTAACTAACTATACTACTAAAGTAATTTTTTTTTAACTTTATTAATATTTCAAAATAAAAAAAAAACATGTATTTATTTCATATGAATTTCGTATAGTCGTTATGGAACGTACCTCTCCTTGATTGGTTGCACAGCTGTCAAACAGTGTGAAATACGCTGCTAACTTCACATCTAAAGCCACAGCCCGCATTTCATTTGAGGACGTGATTTGATTTTGCTTTTGTATATTGCGGTTTTCAGTTTGTTGATGAGTTCGGTATCAAGCGCTTGCTAGTTATAGAATGTGACTTGTTAAAAAAAAAGTAAACGTGCTTCAGTGTTGTTTTCTGTGATAAAAATGACCTGAGGCGGTTATTGTGTTTGATGGTGTCTAATAAGTGTTTTGTGTAAAATGGGTTTGATAACTTCGAGGGATCAGACAATGCTAGACGGTCCAGTCGGGACGACTAAGAGTCACCATGTACGGCAACCGTCCACCAGGAACCGAACCAAGCCTCCGATGCCGGATAGAGATGAATTGGAGAATCGATTCATCAAAGTTTTGGTATGTAAAAACAAAATTACCGGCACTTTTGTTTACAAACACGCTAATTGTTTACGATTCGTGCGACTTTGTTAATAATTTGTCGTTACATTGTTTTTGACTAACATCGCTTGTATAATAGCTAAATATTTAGTACTACTAACTTGAAATATTGCAGTTTTTATATCTGTTGCAGTCTTCAATTGATTGTTTACACTGCATTTAGAGAACACACCCAGTTGTGTCTATGGCTATTAATTGGGCAAGTGCATGATATAAAACTGAAAATTTACGACCTCGTTCATGTGCCTACTAACTTCAAACAATTTTCCTTTATCAACAACACTAATTTAATGTAACTACATTATTAGTATAGAAATTTCGTATTCTGTCAAGCTTTTTAAAGAAATTAATTTAAAACTATAGAACAAGTATGTACAATATTTAAAAAATAAATAAATAGATAAAAGTGATAAAATTGTAATCACTTTTAAATATATTCTTCCTATTACAACATTTACTTTAATGGGACATATGGTATCCGTTTCCTATACAAAATATCCTGTGCAGTATCTTATCAAGGCTTTGATACTCCTCTGTTTCTAGTGAATGAGAGTGCATCGGGCATGTTAAGATAACAACCAAATGTTTAATTTCCTGCTTTATCTATTTTGTCCGATGTTAAATGAATTTCTTCACATGAAGTAATTTGATATAGGTACTGAACATATATTGGTCATTAACTAATGACACATGTTTAATGCTCTCATCCTTAATAAAATTTTACAGATGACACATAGTATATTGGTTTAATAACTCATAGTTAAATTTTATTTGTATGTTTTATATGTTTACTACAATAATTAAATAGACACATAAAATATATAAATATGTCAAACACAAGAGTTAAATATTATTTCCTTAATATATTTAACATTTAAGTGGCAGTAAAAAAAAATTAGCTAGCATGATCTCTCTTATTAATATTATCATTTGATAATTAATTATAAGTTGTTTAAAAACTGCTAGTTACTATTGATATTAAAGTTAATAAAAAAAAATATATATGTCACAATATATGCTCAACAAAAGATAAACTTATCTTTACAATGAACAAAATGTGGATTTCTTGTTATTAGTAATATATTTGATAAAATAATCACGTATATATACTATAGTAAACATGGTAAGTCACTGTCTAATTTTGGTTACATTATAAACAGGATAAATGTTATTTTGTCCAGACATTCTGACATTAATAAGCAAATTACAGCGAGTTGGTCATCCGTGTGTCACATTCATGATCTCTAGAATAGGGTCAATAAGGAGCCTTGGCTTTAATCACTTGGTATTTCAACTTTATATAAAGTTTAATAATAATTGTTCTAGATCTATTATGAGGTTAATGGTCTGAAAGAGGAGTCACTTATTGATATTGTTTTATGATGGTTTGTGTTGCAGTCACTACTTATTGTTGTATTACCAGGTTTGATTCCCACTCACGCACTCAAATTGAATATATCGCCCATGACTATTAACAATGTCGGATATGAAAAAAAATAACTTTACAGGAGAGCGATGTAAAGTGTAAATTGCATGGGTCTTTTTACATATTTCTTTACATAAATTTTCTTTTTTTAAATACCGACATTTATAAATTAAGTGATTAAAAAACTATGCATAAAATAATATTTTTCTTTTCAGCTGATGATAGACTTGGTTATTTAGGAACGTTTTATGAAAAAAATTTAAAAAAATCGATTTTGTAGTTCCAACGATGTTAATAGTCACAAGTGATATATATGTATTAGTTTACTTTGTGTTTCTGGATACCTGACATGAGGTATCATACAGACTTTTTAGTATGAAGAATTTTAGTAGTCGCTGGCTCCCAGTTTTTTAATGCTGTAAAAGCCAAAAAGACATGATCACTAACAATGATCCTCGGGAAAATAATACCATGTATTGAGTTATTATTAATATACAAATAATAAAGATATTTTTTTGTCTTACATTACACTCTTTAACTGAATGTTAGTTTTTGATTATTAAATTATGAATAATCTATTTATTCAGGTAAGTTCAGTCAGTCATTATTCACTAATAGCAGCATTCACTAATCGTATTTTAAATTTCGAACTAGGTACTAGACATTGTATTAATATAAAATTTTGATATTATCCTCAGTGTAAATACGTGTTTTGTAGTATCCCAACGTTATTTTTTTTATTAAAGATGTTAAAGATTTGAGGTAAGGCAAGTAAACTTTTAAAGTCAGAAAATAAGTAATCGTCCTTAGAGAAACTGAATCCCACGCGCCGCAGGCAATAACTATTAAGATATAAGCTTTATTCTCCTTCAAAATATACAAATAACGTTTCCAGAACTGGAAATTTACAATGACATAATATTTTATATGTATTATTATTGACGTTAAACACCAATTTATAAACCATAGCCATAATAAACAATTCAATATTGTGACTGCTTTGTTAGAATTCGTTTTTCTAACTGACTCAGCGATAATGACTCAATCTGACCTTGAGTACGGAGACTTTCGGGCGTTAATTATTATGGTCGTAATCGATTGACCATGCAGTATAATTATTTTGCAATTAGGCAACATTGCGACCTTTCTAGTGAAGATAAAATTTATTTATCTGACACTAAAATTTTCATGTACAAAATAAACATAATAACTATTTTAGAAAGTAATATGTACACTATTTAAAAAAAAATGTTAGCTCCGCTTAGCGGTTTTACCTGCGTAACTTGCGATCCATTTCCATCCATCCATTCCCATTGGAATGTCGGGATAAAAAATAGCTTAGGTATGTGTTATTCTGGGTCTCAAGCAATCTACGTACTAAGTTTCATCACAATCGGTACAGTTATTTTTGCGTGAAAGAGTAACGAAACATGCATCTAAGCTTTCGCATTTATAATATTAATAACATTTTAAAGATTAGAAGATTTATCAATCATGAACTTGTAAATTTGATATACAACTTTTTTTGAGTGAGTGAAAGTAGGTATTACAGGCAATACATGTGTCAGTAACGCTATGCCATCCGTTACCATAAACCGATGGTAAAAAAACAAATTACTCGTTAACATTGACGGATAGCTAATCGTGTGCATCTCTATGCGTTCTGGTTACCGATGGGTGGTGGCGACCGTCCGACGATCGTCTCACTTGGCCGCTCGCCATCATTGTTCACGTACTTTTTATTTGATTAATGTTTCGTGACATTAAAATAATACTTTATGTAACATACATTATAATTAATTTATGTTTGCTATGTACCTGCCTGTAATCGTATTTTGGAATATCTAGTTTTGGACCGATAGATATATATATATATATATATATATATATATATATATATATATATATATATATATATATATATATAATATACAGTACTAATTTAATAAATACAATAATTCGTAGTTGATATTAAAACGATTCCTATATGAAATTATAATATGCACTGACATTCAGACAGTTTCGGATGTCCGTAAAATACAATTGATACAAGTAAAAGACAAATAGGTAACTACTAACTTAAAAGAAAAAAAATCGATCATTATTAAATAACAAATATAAATATTTAGACAAACAATAATTAACACATGAACCATTTCTTAATTTAAATTGACCGATTCTCTTAATTCTTTTTCTATTTATGTAAATCTATACACTTTTCTAAATCTCTCTCCATAAGTCAGGTTATATCTCAAGTTATCCTGTTGCCTGCAGATCCGGGACCCTCCAATTAAAGCGGCTGAAGGCTCCCGCAGGGGTTTAGTACGGTATTGCACTCCCAAAGTGCCGAGTCCGACATAGGTCTAGGACTGCCGACCCGGGCGTCCTGGATATCATCCGTAAATGGATTACCCTGCGTAAAAAAAAAAGGAAAGGTTATATCTCAAGTCAGATATTTTTACCAGATGATAAAATGTATATCACTATTGCACCCACACAAAGTTGAACATCCTTAAATAATGAAAGTAATTATGTATATACATATATAAAAACTCTTTTGTTAAATCTCTTTGTGTAACTGTCTCCTTTCGATCGTAAAGGACAAAAAGTGCAGTAAATGCATCCAGCATTCCATATCAACGATCGAAGATCATGTATTCGATACGCATGCATAATGCTATTTACTTATGCGCGTGCAGTGCACATCAGCTGATGGACACGATAATATACTGTTCCGTTAGCATCGTGGATAACTATTGAAAATTCACATTTACTCTTACGTGGAAAGTTCTTTTTCTCCTATCTTTAATTATAATTTTTCTGTACGTGTGTATGTCATTAGACTCCTAAAACGGTTTAATTTTATTAAAATTTATGTTTCCATGTTTTCCCGGATAGTTTGCAATTGTATCCAAGTAGAAGTCGCTGCAATCGAGAGCAACTTTTTTTAAACATGACATATTTCGGGTCTGATAGTATGTATTAAAAAAATTAAGTATTGAGTAGTAAGCGTTATCAACTTTCGCGAAAAGTTAATATTGATTTCAAAATGTTCGTAATATTTAAATGTTTAAACATTTAATATGTAGCGTACTTTTATATTTTATTCTTTTACAAATTGAAGTTTAGATAATAATCAAAACCGATGGGAAAAAGGTTTTTGTTATTGATTTTCTAATAAAAAAAGCCTAATAGTTAACACATTGTTTGTACAAATTAACGGTCATAAATATTGAATCAAAAGATGTAAGGAAGCCGTCCCATTCATATAACCCCTTCATATCTAACGAGTTCATACACGATTTCAAAATGGACAATGACAGCGCGCCAGCGGCGCAGGATGTTACATAAGCCGGTTCAGTTGTCAACGACAATTCCTGGTATTTCGATATGATTTGTGCAGGGTGAAGAAAATGTATTATGATGATAATTCGTGTGATTTCACATGTTATTGTGGCTCTGCTCCCGAGCTTAGAATCGTCTTTAAAGTCATTAATAAATAGATTTCTTTACACAATTTTTATTTTTTATTTTTATAAATGGTTCTCGTCTTGAGATATTAGCGAATTTAAAGAAAGTAGTTTACGTTAAGGCCTTATCACATTAGCATATGTGCAAATTATATCTATTAATTTTAACATTCATTGATAACTTTTCAAATTATTATACTTACATATTTAATTTAACCTACATACATAATAATCAATGAGACCATGTTTTTTTATAGATATTTATAGTTTCTATTTCTTATCGCTTTTATCGATACAGAGGTCAATTTTAAATTTTATCTGTTCTGTCTGCGTACTAAATTTTTGGAATTAATTTTTTATCTATTTCATCATTTTGGTCAATTCTCACTATTCCTTTTGTGATTAAAAAAATATATATTAAACTAGATACCAGAACAGCAAACCTTATTTTATGAAAACTAAGGAGAAATTTAGCTATCAATTAGCGGTTTTTACGGTTACACACCCAAATATTGCCATCTCAACCCTATTACTAAGATTTTATAGTCCGCCTGTCCATTTGTCTGTCACAGGGATGCAAGAACTCTTACAGAATGTATATTTATTTATATGGCCGCTATAACGAAAAATGCTAAAAATAAAATGAAGTTGAAGAAAAAGATAATATTTTTCATCCTGAGGGGTATTTTAGCCATATCTTAAAAAATATATAATATTTAATATTATTAAAAAATATATAATACATAATAGACCAGAACCTGACGCAGTCCTGCTGAATGGATAGCAAAGATGAGGTCTAAGTCGAAGTGCGTTAGCGTAGAAAATGTAGGAAAAGTAACAGGAAACAACAATCGTTCCAGATTGAGGGTATTTCTCCATTGAAGTTTCGTATTAGAAACGTGAATGAGAAACGTTTCGAGCGTGCGTGTCATATGGATTATCGTGTGTCATATTATATTGTACCAGGTGATAATCCCGACTTCGTCGGCATTTTTTTTAATGTTAATAATGTATTTTGTTTTTTATTTAAAGTAGGAAAAAACATTAAAATGATGGGAACCAAAATTAAATATACTTTGTTTACTTTTTTTTTGTAAATACTCGCAGTGCATATAAATACAGTTTTTTAAATCTTTAGTAAACTTCATATTAAACGAAGATGTCAAAATATATATTTTTATTTATTTATTTTAGATATGAGTCACATGTCTATGAAATAATAAACTTGATTAAATATATCTTGTAGTTTATCCGCGAGGCGCCTACGACAGACCTTATCGTTTTATTTATATTGGATTATAATAAATTATGTAGGTATACTGGCGATGGTTCTATATAGCGATTAGTAAGGCTGCGATGCGAATCGACAATTACCTGCCACCATTGAAAGCAATAATATCTGTACGTGACATCAAAATCGCGACACGCGTTGAACATTATAACCTCTTTTTGTATTGTTATTTGAGTCGAAGGTAATGAGGTAAATAAATTTTTATTTATTTAATTCTAAAAGGTATTGGTTATGTTATTGTGAAATCTTGAGTAACGTGACAATAACTTATAACCCGGTAGGATAATAATCCTGTCTTGGGGGTCTGGTAATACACACGACACAAAGTATAGCGTAACAAACAATGGTCAGTAATCGAACTCGCGACTACCGCAACAAACAGTGTGACCACTGCGTGTAAACTATTGCTTATACCTAACAATATAGTATTCATTCATTATTTATAATTTAAAACGAAAGCCAGCCTAGTAATGATATAAATTGTCTTGCATGGTTTTATGAACATAAGTTAAAAGTATTTACAAATTCATTGTTGAAATAAAACTGGGATTTGAAAGATAATTATTGATTTTTATTATTGCAATTTCTCACAGTAAAAAGACACGTTTCAAGTTGTTTGTTCTATAGCAGATAGTACTACAGACACAAGAGAGGAAGCAAAGAGTATAATTTATCATAGACATAATCTAGAGTCTATAGACAACCAACACAACACAATAAGGCGACAAATTTATAAATTACTTAACATTCATAATTTTTTTTATCATGTCGTTTAACTTTTAATTACCCCATTGCGTATTTAAGATCTGTTAGCGACAAGGAAACGTCTTGTATACTGTTTTTTTTTTTTTTTTTTTACTTTTTTTATTTTGTATTTATTTATGGTATATAATAAAGTATACTCCATTCATTCATTCATTTATTTAATTAAATTATTTCTTATAAGTTCCGTTTGTGTTATTCTTGTTAAAAAAATGTTGTTATACATATTATCTTTTATTATTACTTATAACTCAACTTATCAATTTATTTAATTTTTGAACAGTAAATAAGGATAGACTGATATAAAGTTCAGTTCATCATCATAAATTAAAGTTTAAAGTAGTTTGATATATGATGAAAGTTTTTAATAACTTTAATTGCACATTCGATAATGAGGATTGCGTACTTTGTAAAATGTTTGTAATGCGAACACTTTTTACCGTGTATATTTCTACGTATTTTATAGTAATTAATAATTATTTCGAAATGAATTGTGTAAGAAGCTTAATGATTTTATTTTCTTATTCACCATAAATATCCTAACTGGCTGACATGACATGACATCGCCGAGCGTAATATATTGAAGATAGGCATATGATGTTTAGCTCAACGAATCGAAGAAATTGAGGTTGAAAAGTAAGTGTAAATATATTTTAAATAAACAAATTTATACTTCAATTATTTGTAGATAATTTGATCAACTTTGATCTGTCTAAAATTATTCGATAGAAAAATGCTTATAGCAGACAACAAAAACCAAAATACGGACAAACTGAATTACTTAAAATAGTTATGAAAATAGAACGTAGCATTCTCTGCTAGTGATTCTGTTATCAATAAAGATCTTCTAGATATACTTGTCATTAAAAGCATCTAGTTTTACAGAAATTATAGCGAGTAAAAGTAGCAGCTTCCGTATCTGATTTGTGATCGCGATAAACGTTAAATCTATCGATATCGGTATGTTTATTTCATGTTTCAATTTGCGTTTATATGTTATACGATAGTTAAATTTATTTTTATTACAATATTTGTAGAATTGGTTTCAAATTAATTATTACAATTATCAAGTTACTCTCAATAAAAGTTTTATGACGAATTGCAGTGGTAAAGCGGGTTCGATCTCCTTTCGCACAAATGTACATACCTACATATATGTTTAAATCATATGTGTATTTATTTTGGTCTGGGTGTTTGTGCTTTGTGTATCCGAACACCCGACACAGGATTCTCATCGTACTGGGGATCTACCTCTAATATCTCACTCTAAATTAAATCTGTAGTTAACCATGAGACTTTTTTTTTCAAATTACTCTAATATGTGTATATAAATACGTGCCATATATGTATATAGCCATAATACGTGCGTGTATGTGTACATAGTTATGTGTATATATGTATAAATTAATATTCCGATTGATTAATGTTCAGCAATTACTATTATATATAATTATGATATAAATTGTACATTGTTTATTAAATTTTTGGAATATTTGAGATCTGCGTAGATAACTTAACCTATTATATTCAATAACTTTATAAATAACGAAGACTTGCCGAACTTCTTGGCTTTTTCTGCGTTGAATTAATGATTATTTTCAATTACATGATTAGTTAGGAGCCTATAACAATTCTTAATTGATATTATATAGCCAATGCAGCAATAAGCACAACACTTAACAGTTAATACTCACTGAACTTATATATAAGTAAACGGTTAGCTACGAATTCATTATATGTCTATACAAGCTTTACCCACGACTTCGTTCGCAAATAGCACACAGTTTTGGCTTCATCGTCGATTATAGAATATCCCTCAAAAACTTTGCGAATATCTTCAATGTACAGACAGAATTGTTACAATTTTATTATGAAAATAGATTATTATTCACCGACTCACATACATGAGAGCTCGACGAGTTTATTATTAACTTTTTTTTACACATTTAACAAGATACGATCGACGGTTCTAATTGATCTCTAGTAATAATCATACAATGGAATATTATATGTATATACATAACCGGTTCTCATTGCATATGATAATTGATGATCATGACTAACACGAGACGCTATTAATATGTCGCCTTGTCTTGGTCGTTTTAACTAAACAGTTAAAGGAGACAGTTGCAAATGTGGTTGTGGAAGGGACCTTGAAGTTTGTATGGTTGGTTTGCTATGCGACTTATTACTTTACAATAGTTTTTGTAGTGGTAATGACTCAGATAGAATTCCGTTACAAAATTATTTTTGTATTAAATATTCTAGTGATTGAAAGATAGCCTTTTAAGTATAGTTTTAGGCTGTAAATTATACTTTTATGTAGCAGAACAGTATCGGAAGTGTCTAATAAAAATATCGCGAGTCATGCATATATTAAACTGTTTTTTTTTCTTCTTTTTTTTATTAATAATGAGTTACGAGTGTTATAGAGGCAATAATTTCTTTTTTGTATACACATTATTAAATCTACGTTAAATTCAGAGTAAAATAAGAATAAGAAAATATTTATTTGGGACATCTCTAATCTCTATCATCCATATCAAAAACAGTAACATAATATTTATAAAAAATAAAGATAAGACAAAAGAAAAAACAAAAAAGAAAAAACGATATTAATGAAAAGAAAATATGTTTACATCTAAGAAAAAATATTATTGATACGTAGGTATGTGTATATTTTTTATTTTATTATTGGAAACAATAATAAAAATGGAAAAATAAAACGTATAAAGAAACAACAACAACAGAGATCGCTCATACCAATCCTTTGCTGTATATATATAATAACAATATGTATATGTTAAATTAAGTCCCCCGCCGCGTGTCTGTCTGTCAGTCTGTTCGCAATAAACTCAAAAGCCACTGAATGGATTTTTATGCGATTTTACCATTAGTAGTGTTTCATCGACAAAACTTAAGTGTATAATTATTGTATTAAGATTTATACTACCCGTGCGAAGCTGGGGTGAGTCGCTAGTATGCTTATAAATATACTTATTATACCTGAAATTAATAAACGTCGAGAGTTTAGTTAAAAAATAAAAAAATAAGATAATAACACACAAAAAAATACAGTCGAAATGAGAACATCCTCCTTTTTTTGAAGTCGGTTGAAAAGTACGTATGTGTTCGTACTAGTAACTTTATGAATAGTCAAAACAAATAAAAACATTTTAAATGTGTGTGTAAATACGTGTTTGTTAAATCTATTTCACGTCATACAAGTTTTCTTAATGTCCATTTTATAGTCTTAGATGACTTACTCGATATTTTTATAAAAAAAATATTGTTCACATGTTATGGAATCTTTGAATGTGACCGCAGATTACGAATATTACGAATTAAAATTTTTTATTTTATGGTAAAAACACCGACCGTTACTGTTAATTTAGACGATGTCTTAAAAAAGAGTGGTTTACTTAAAAATATTTAACTGTCTTGAATAGAAAGTCCCCATTTTTATTGCGTTTTCAGTCTCAAATATATTGAGATGGGACACCGCAATCACATGCCATGCTTTTGTGAGCATTGTCTATGTTTTTTCTTTACGACTAACTTAGGTCGATTCAGAGCTTTGCGACAAGTTATGACATTTCATGCTGGAATAAGCGGTTTTTGTGATGGAATGAAGTTAGGAGGTTAAACCCGTCTTTAAACATAGAATCTAGACGGCTGTGGCAATAGTACTTGTCACTTGGAGTTAGATAAGTCTTCTAGTTAGTTCTAGTATTGAACCTGCTATTGATTGATTCTCGTGTCGACAGTTAAATCTCAATTAAAAAAGAGATATGCATTAGAATGTATATGATAAAATTTTTATATCAAAATTATTAGTATCATTAAGTATAACTTTGATCGTATTAAGTAATTAAGTTTACATCTTAAATTCTTCATTAATGTATTCTGTAATTACTTCATTTCAAGAGTTTAATTAAACCTCCGGTTAATTTCAAAGGTAATGCGCAGTAATCTTACAGACTTGAACTCGTCGAATATAATTACCGGCTACGTGTTTCCGATGTTTATTTATTTAATTGAACTGATTTTTTGAGATGTCTTAATTTTATCGAGACTCAGAATATGAATATTTTGATCGTTAAATTAAGATTAAAAAAACATAAGCTTTAATAATAAAAGAACTTGTTTTATAAAGTTTAAATTTTTATTTAGTATTTTTGCAATAATAATTACTCTATTAGGTTCAGAAAAATACTCATTTCTTACCTGACATTATAATAAAAAAAATTACACAAGTACACCTATATTTGAGAGTTTTGGGGACGTCACGTTTGTCAGGAATAATTTATTGTAAAGCATGAAAAAATAAGATTTTTTTTCCAGTAGGCATAGATTTTCTCAAAATCCCCATTTCATACTAATTATCCTACTTGTTAAAATATTCTAGACGCATAACGTAGCTTATACTTAAAATAAACGCCTTATATACTTAGTATATACTATATAGTACAGTAGTTGTATGATTGTAGACTTAAATGGTATGTATTTTATCATGTTAAGATAACGGAAATAATGACACAAAACAGGTAAATCCGAACTACGTAGGCGATGCCGTATACGAGGCTAGTATGCGCCTACACCCACGCATGTAACACCATTGCATCAGTAAGTCATAGATGCATAAAGCCTAATAACTATAAGTATGAGTTATAAGTGTTTTGAAGTTTTCTCGTCGTATTGGAAAACGATGGTGAACGCGTTATGTAGATGCACGCCAGGTGTCAAGGAATGCAGCGCGACCAGTGGTGCTCGGATAGGGCGACGATGGACTAGTACTTTATGATATAATACGTAACTTGACTATTTCATTTCATTCATTCGGTTTGATAGTTTTCAATAGCGCATAATTTCGCCGATATCACGCAGGATGGAGACTACACAAATGAAAATTGTTCGAGATTCTTGAATAATGAACATGAAAAAAAAAACACATAAAACATAAAACAACATTAAAAACCAATATAATCAACTAAATTTGACAATTTTTGCGTTTATAATGTTTACATTATACATTTGCTTCCCTTTTATTGCATCTATGTTCTCTTAAACGAATTTATACTTTATTATTATGACATGTTCTACCAAAAAATTTTAACAATCACTTTGTCAACTCACGTTCGGCCGCACGCGGTGAAATGTCCAGTCATTTCCAGTTGATTTAAAGTACCGATGATATAATTACAACGAAAATATGTAGACGTAAAAATATTCGCAGTCAGTCCATTATCAAACAATAATTTTATGATTTTTCATATCAAAGTTACAGCAATCGTAGCAGCAACTAGGCAACATCTTGCTGCAACTGCGATCGCCAATATTTGTAAAAATGTTGACGGTCGCGTTAACTAAAGTTATAGTAAAAAAAATTGAAATTATTTTTGTAAGCAGTAGCTAGGTACTATAATTTTTAAAATTTCTTAGAACATAATATTTAATTGTTTAAACATAGTTTTAAATTTATATTTTTGGTTTCAAAATTAATTGAGTTGTATATGTTATGATTGCGTAACATTGCTTCCTGCGCTGTTTTTATTAAAAAAAACAGCTATTTTCTAATGTAAGACTAAATTTTTACTCGTAACATGGTCGTCCTACCGATGTTTCACTATGGTTGATTAATAGAGCCTGTGCCGATACACGCGTGGCGGAATATAACAGGAAATTATATGCACCATTCAACATACATAAATCTCCATGGCTTTTTCATTAAAAAAAATGTCGCTCCATCGCTCTTATCATTTCAGACTAAGTTGTTTGAGAACCAGAGTTGCCTAACTAACAAATACTCGTAAATAAGTTCTGGCATAAGCGCGTAACTAAGTCTTTTTTAAAGAAAGGGTGCCTTAAGTTATTTTAACTATCAGTAACTGATGATAGAACAGAACTTAAAGAGACACATTTTTACAGTAGTAAGACTATCTGTACATGAAACAGCAATGCGATCTTTATACAAATATTCAGTCATCATTCTCTATGACATGGGCCTCACTACATAATTATGCTTACAATTTTAATAACTTGAGCTGATCACTTGTACATTAAACATTTTCACGTTTACTTTCCATATATAACTAATGTTGTACGTTAATTGGCTCATGAATTGTTGTGATTTTACAACTGTAATTTCCTCAGTAAGCGATTTTTTTGAGAAAATAAATATTTTTAAATCGTAATTGTAAATCGAAATCATCCTTTTTTAACTCTGGTTATTATTGCTTTGCATTGTGTGTAAAATTTAATCCACTTTTCTACCGGTTCTATCCACAAAATGACATGACATTTTGTTTTAAATGTAATAATTTTAATTATATTTGTGTATTACGGGTTTTATCGCCGCAGTAAAAGGTATGTAGATTTTTTGCTCGAGCTTTCGACAGAGTTGCATTCGTCGTGGTCACGAGCTGACTCGAGTACGTTTTCTTGTACATGTTCATTGTCTTCATTGTCGAAATTTCTTTGTACCTTACAAACTTAATATTAACGCGATAGGACCCGTAATACATCAATATGAATAATATAATTCGCGAAAGTTTAAAAACTGTTAATTAAAACTTATAAGCTTAATGTATTCAATTAAGTACACCTAAAGTTTTGTTTTTACTAATAATTATTGTAATATGCTATCGTTTGATTTTCTATTTAACTGAGTTTTACGTATTGTAACTGTAATTATAATAATTTTTCTTCTATTTTAATTAATAAAATGTAAATCAAACCTTTAAAAAAATCTTTAGAAATAAATACTTGTACATAGTATAAAGTGGTATTTCCTTCATAACTAATTCAATAATAAATTAAATAGTCATTGGATGAATGACACAGAGAAGATGTAAACTTTTACACTGCTCAATGCAATCTCACTTGATTTCGAATATTTAAAGTTATACATGAAAAGAACGATGTAATTGCCGACAGGTGCAAGTCTGCGGAAATACGTGATATCATATAAATTCGTGTCGTCGGCGACGATACGGCGTCACCTTGTCAACTATACACGGCACTTTGTGGGGAATAACCTAAAATTGTTTTTACGCATTTTTTTTATTGTCTATGTCTTGTCATACTGCGTCTTATCCGTCTTGTGTAAATCATGAAATCGAATTGAATATTAATATTATTAAAAAAAAACTGTATATTGTATATTATGTATTTTAGAAATGAACAATTGTAGTCACTTTTGGTGTACTTAGGTACATTTCGCTCATATCGCAATTGAATTCAATCTGAATCGGAGGTATGAATTAAACTGATGTTTATCCCTCACTTCTCATTACTAACAGTAGTGATGATAGCTTACCGTTTACTCTAAAATATCGTACAAAAAACTTTCATAACAACGCTAAATTAGTTTTCAAGTAATACTCTTATTCGCAATGAAAATAGAAACATGTTTGACGAGGAAGTCACCGAGAATTGACTGACCCGTTGGCGCAGTTTGCAGTGACCCTGTTTTCTGATCCAAGGGTTGTGGGTTCGATTTCCGCCCCGAGTCTGGGTGTAATATATGTTTATTTATATATGTATTATTTATAAACATATTTATTAAAAAAAATGTATATCAGTCGGCTGTTACCTAAAACACAGGTATTAAGTTGTCTACCTTAGGGACAGACGACCGTGTGTGTGTGTTAAACATTTATTTATTTATTTTATTTATTTATTTATTTATCTTTGGGAAACATACAACATACAATCACTACATATAAACAAGTATGCTTAATTAAAAAAAAAGTCAAAAAACCCGACTGCGTAAAATACTCTTATTATAAACTAAAAAGAATAAAACAATTTACTAGCTTTCATTTGATACCCATATTGCTACAGTAAGAAAAAAAATTCAACTCCCCCCCCTCATTCCGCCATTTGCGGGCGCCATTTTGAAAATTTATATAGCCTATGTCACTACTAGAATTTAGACAAATCCAACGACACCTCATATGTCAAAAACCGTCCAGCCGTTTGGGCTGTAGGGCGTGCCAAAGAAATGGACATACATACATACATACATACATACATACATACATACATACATACATACATACATACATACATACATACATACATACATACATACATACATACATACATACATACATACATACATACATACATACATACATACATACATACATACATACATACATACATACATACATACATACATACATACATACATACATACATACATACATACATACATACATACATACATACATACATACATACATACATACATACATACATACATACATACATACATACATACATACATACATACATACATACATACATACATACATACATACATACATACATACATACATACATACATACATACATACATACATACATACATACATACATACATACATACATACATACATACATACATACATACATACATACATACATACATACATACATACATACATACATACATACATACATACATACATACATACATACATACATACATACATACATACATACATACATACATACATACATACATACATACATACATACATACATACATACATACATACATACATACATACATACATACATACATACATACATACATACATACATACATACATACATACATACATACATACATACATACATACATACATACATACATACATACATACATACATACATACATACATACATACATACATACATACATACATACATACATACATACATACATACATACATACATACATACATACATACATACATACATACATACATACATACATACATACATACATACATACATACATACATACATACATACATACATACATACATACATACATACATACATACATACATACATACATACATACATACATACATACATACATACATACATACATACATACATACATACATACATACATACATACATACATACATACATACATACATACATACATACATACATACATACATACATACATACATACATACATACATACATACATACATACATACATACATACATACATACATACATACATACATACATACATACATACATACATACATACATACATACATACATACATACATACATACATACATACATACATACATACATACATACATACATACATACATACATACATACATACATACATACATACATACATACATACATACATACATACATACATACATACATACATACATACATACATACATACATACATACATACACTCGAAAAACATAACCCTTCTTCTGTCGCAGTCGGATAATAAACGATTCTAAACAAATTTTCAAGCCAATAAAGTTTCCACTAAAAGACTAAGTGAAATCAAAATTAGTACAGTAGTAAATTAAAAATCAAAATAGGAAGTATACCAAAAGTCAGTAATTACCTAATGGTTTCTCAACAAGCGAGTGAATTCCTTGAACCCATTGCTGAACAAGTCAATGTCATTATATCGGTTATTATAAACTTTGCATAAACATAAACTTTTTTGCAAAAAAAACGGGCACTTAAGCAAAGAACTATTTTATAGTTACTATTAGTTTGTTTGACAATTTTAGGTACTGTTATCCTCAGAATTTTATAAATTAATTAGGAAGGAATAGTTTTCATCAGTTTTATCATAACATTTTAATTAAATTATTAAGAAATAATGTTTAAGCTCAAAACACTATGATTGTACCTGCTCGCTATATAAAAATGAAACGCGTTAATTTCTTTGTTTTTCTTGAATACATTAAAAGCAGATAAAAGTTTAGTATTGAGTGTGACCCCCTCTTGCTGAAATCACAGTTTGCATTCGTCTGGGCATGCTAGTGAGTATATCTTTTATGGTTTCTTGGGGAATACGTTCCCACTCCGCGGTAATCACATTCTTTAGCTCTCTGATGGTCTGCGGAGCCGGCTGCACTGATCTCACTCGTCGCTTCAGAACGTCCCAGACATGCTCTATGGGATTGAGGTCCGGACTTCTAGCTGGCCAGTCCAAACGACGAATTCCGACTTCTAGCATATACGCATCCACACCGCCAGACCGGTGGGCGCGAGCGTTGTCGTCCATAAAAATTGAGTTTTCGCCAAGAGCGGTTAAAGAGGGTTGTGCATAAGGAATTAGAACTTCCGTTATGTATCGGTGTCCAGTCAGTGTACCGTTTTCGATGAAGACTAACTCCGTACGATCCATAGAATTTATTCCTGCCCAAAACATAACAGAGCCCCCTCCATAAGGTGTGATTTCTTCAAAACATGCCTCTGCAAAGCGTTCTCCTCGTCTACGTAGCACTCGCCGACGTCGGTCTTCACCATGCAGAGATATCCTGGCTTCATCGGAGAACAATACCCTATCCCAGTCTTCATGAGTCCATGACACACAATTTCGAGCGAAGCTAAGCCTGGCAACTCGATGTCCACGTAGTAATTTAGGGCCGCGTGCCGGGCGATGACTGTGTATATTAGCAGCGAGAAGCCTCCTCCTGACCGTCCATAGACTAATTTGCACATTTCTTACTTCTTCGAGGGTGTTCTTGAGGTCCACATAAGAAGATTTGCGATTTCTCAACGCTTGACTAACTAGAAAACGATCATCCCGTGGTTCGGTACATGTCTTTCTGCCAGAACCAGGCCTTCTCTTGACGGAACCGGTCTCTTGATAGCGCTGCCAGGTCCTTTGAACTGTCGACCGACTCACATTTAGCCTCTGAGCCACGAAGCATTGACTGCAACCTTCTTCAAGCAGCGCAATAATTTTGCTCGCTTTTATCACTTTATCTACCATTTTCGAGATTGCTAAACAGCAATAACAATACTTTTAAATGTCAAGGACACCAGATAATTTAATAAAAATTGACAAAAAGTTAATTAGAGTCGATATTAACTATAGGGAATTCGCGCCACAAAATGTAGTTAAAAGTTATTTTCTTTGAAAACCAGGCTCAGTCAAAAATTTGAATTTGGAATGTACTCTTATAAACATTATGGCACTTTTATAACTGGCCAGTAACATGTTCAAATGATTAAAACCTTTTTGGTATTTTATTTTTTTCACCCAGGAAGAAAATCGAAACCGCCCGTTTTTTTTTGCAAATGAGTGTATTTATTTATTATTTATTTAATTTCCAAATTTTCCTAAAAATTATTCCAATATATTTTCTTATTTTCGAGAAAAAAAATCCTTTCATTTTAACGATATATTGAGAGTGAAGTAGTTGACCAATAATAATTATGATTTATTTACAACATTGGACTAGCCTTGTGTTACTTTTTGATGAAAAAAACTACTTAGAATTCAGTTGATGAATTGTATATTCTATAAAGTGATTAAGATATCAATCGATTTCATTTTCCAATTTTAATTTTTAAATAATTTATTTATTGATTAGTATTATAACCATCACCAGTCATTATTAGACTAAGTTAATGTATTTTTTATTTATTTATATTATTCACTGCACTTAGTAAAAACAGTTACATAATATGCTTATTATATTATATCACGTTATCATGAGAGATAACCTACATAATTATATCTTTTTCTCACGTTGTAACATAATTATTTTACTCTTGAACGTGCGCACGCGCCGTGACGGTCTAGGCCGAAGTAAGGTCGTCTTTAAATTGTTGTTTTCGTATTAATTTTAACTAAAAATGAAGATTAAATTTATTCTATGGGCACGGGGATAATCATGTAATTAAAAATATTATTAAAAATCTATTGCTTTTTCAATAAGACAGTAAAAAAAATCCGAATCCCTAAAAGGTACAGAAAAACATTTGATGAGAACAATTAGCTTATTCTTATAACGACAATTTACTTACCGCTTTTTATTCTATAGTGAAATGATCCTTATATAAAACTTTGTCGATAAACATTTTAACATAAAAATGGATTTATTCTTAGGATCTCACGTTAAATCTAAATTGAGTAATATACAAGAGTTTTCGCAATAAATTGTTTTCTTCAATTAAAAGTTAGGTTTTTATAATCTGTATTCCATTGATCGTAGCTACAACTTTCTTTTTTAAATATCTAAATATTTATCAACAAGAAAAAATATACCTACAGTTAGGTGATGAATTATTGAATAAACTGAATCTTCTGTAACTGCGTTTAACACTAATCTTACAAGCTATCAGTGCAATTTAAAAATCTTTTTCTTTTATGATATACATAAATATATATGTATGACCACTATCAAGTCGCAGGCGAAAACCGCTATTACCGTCGGAATTGTGTAATATATTCATAGTATATACTTACAGACGAATCTACAAGGTTTAATTAAATAACATTCATCAAACTTTATCTACATATCTTCTCCGGATCACAAAGATATTTTTTTGCAGCGAGCAATTGAAAACTAATCAATTTTGCGGTACATATGTATGTGTATGTTATAATTTTTTTTCGCGGGTCCATTATATCTTAATTCATTCATGCCAGCTTGAAATGTACATGACGATAACTTTTTATACTCTTTTCTCATACTGATGTACAAATATACAACATCTTAAAGAGGTCGTTGACACTGTTTGACACTCAGCTGGTTCATTAGCTATTATAGCTTCTATTACAATAGTATAGAGTTGAACATGAGCCGTTATTCTTCGTAAAATGAATGTGGTCCACCGTACACTGTATCGGCAATTAATTCAAGTTTTTTTTAATCTAATAATAATTATTCTAATAGAGCGGACGATATATTAATTTTTTGTCGTGTTCAAAGAAAGTTTTGTCAAATTAAATACTTAATCCAGTTTGATGAATCGAAAGTTAAACGTTTATTTTATAATTTGATCCTAAGGCTGGTAACTGGAATAAGTTTGTTATTAAGTGAAAGTAAATAAACTTTCATAATTATGAAAAAATAAAAAATATGAAGATTTTTTTTTAAACGGCAACAAAGATAAAAATGTAGAATATGGAAAAATTAAACGTGACAGAATAACAATAGCCCTCTCCATCGCCCAAGAAAAAAGTGATAAAAAAAAGTTAGTTCTCACGGTTCTGGTGACATTCAAGAATATCGCGTTACGCTCGGTATGAACGCGGGCTGGAGCAATGAGCCGTCACTTGATAAGTTATGGTAATTTGTTCCATCTCCATTTAACATAATAACACCGAAGAATTTGTTTTAACGCGGTAATTTTAAAATTTCTAAAATTTTATTTGCTTCGGATAACCTCTTTATCAAAGATCATAGACTGTTAAAATCAAGTGCAAGAGCAGTAAAATATCGAAATTCAATACGGGTGTGACCACGTGGAATGTCTGTTTTAGTGTATATTTCTAGAGATACGCAGATCATAACTTTACTATTAATTAGTAGTTAAATCTGCCATTTATTTTTTATTTCACAGTGGTCACAGCAACTGGCTGAAGCACTAGCGGCCGCGGGTTTGATCCCCGCACATAACGAATGATTTTATAGGCCAAACAGATAGATGTTGTCTGGGCGTTTATGATTATGTTGTGCGTTTTCGGACTCGCAATATAAGGATTCCATTTTACTGGGAATCGTAGAGTGTGAAACATTCATTGTTATTGTTAAATAAAATATGCACGACAATTTTTACTAAAATTTTTAGGCTCGATAGATATTCACGATAGGTTATTGCTTAAAATAAGAACGGTTACATACCAGGATATAGTTTTATATATAATAAGAAATATCGACAAAGTCGTCAAAAAACTATATCGTGCGTGGTACGTACTCGTTGTTATCTTTAAAAATAAACTATTTTTTTATTACTTACATTTATCTAAAATTACAAAACGAATAAAAAGCCTATTTCATAATTGCTTATTATGGATTTATAATTCGCTACGGTTAGCGCGCATGTGTGTCAACTCGACCAAATGTCAGGTGATCGCTTATCTTGCCGCAGAGCCTTTTAGAATCGACTACGGTAATCTTGACATTTTAGGTTTCACGGAGTATAAAAGGACACATTGACGTATATTAATTATAAGTCTCGGAATCGCCGAAACGTAAACATTTAAATGATCGCATTAGCAAGAGATTCCCACGGTGATTCTTGCAAGTAAAACAGATTACAAACAAATTGTTCTCAGAATTTATATTGATATTCTGAATATACCATTTATAAATCAACAGTTTCGTTATTATATATAATTATAGTTTATACATTATCAAAAGTGTATGTAAATTCTTAAGTTAAATTAATAGACAATTCTCTATAGAAACTTGATTAAAAACGTATCGTAACAGCATTACACGGGCTAAGTAACGCAAGTAAATAACAATTAATGAAATACGTAAGCCAAACAGTGCTTGAATAAGTACAAAGATATCTTCGTGACCAGCTGACCGGCTGACGTCATCACCACATGTGGCTGCCAGGCGACCTTTTAACTCTTTCCTCCCTTTGTTGGGAACCGTTTGAAGTGCATTTATACCAGCTTTAATAACGCGCCCGTTGCTGTGTTTCGTTTAAGTGATTCCTTTAGATCTTTAACAATTCAAAATATTTACAATAAATGGCAAAATAATTTTAAGAATTAGATTCATTAAAAAAAATCTTCATAGACAAAATGATACTCCTCTGCAAAGTTCATTGTTGGTACGACATAGGAATGCGATTATTAAATCGATATAAAAATAAATTTTTGTTATTAAAATTCTTCTCGCATGCGTTGCGTGCCCAACTTTTTTACCAATCATCTGACCACTGGATTTAAATTCAACGACCTTATTTGGTGCGTTGAAAAAAGGTGCGACCTTCATGTTGTTTCGTAAATGAAATGAGTTTTATCGTATTCACCTCGATTCAGTGTTTTGCATTAAAAAGTTTACCTGATGTGTCTTAAAATGTAGTCAAACAATCTGTGTTATGTATTCTTAACAGGGTTTTAAGACACATCTAAAAGGTTGTCTTGTACTAGTATATTCAAAATCGTTTATTTTTTACTAGTAGATACATATGTATAAAGCCCACTCAACTTAATTGAAACCTGTCTGGATTCCAGACGGTGCTGTAACAAATTGTCCGCTAGCCAACCACTAGTTTATATTGCCTTTTCGAGATCTCGTTTAGATAGTTCTTTATTTTGTTTTTTTGATGCCCCATTGTCTTCTAGTAGTAGAGTTTGTGATATTGCTTTTATTATTATTAGTTATTTTATCAGTGTATTTTCGTATATGTAACATGCATTATTTCGAAATACAAAAATTCGAGTAAAAATAATATGTGCTTGGATGTCGCACCTATTACTGCTAAAATAATAGAAATAAAACCGTAAAATGTTAATGAAAATTACAGCTATCATGTCCACATTAAATCCTGTAAGTCATGTAACCTAGCATTCGTATAATTATTCCATTGCGTGTGTATGTACAATTATTTTATATCAAATTTTTAAGAGCATCCCATTAACCTGAATTATAGTAGCTAGCATTATAGTGACATAATCCCCGCCCTCCCTCATAACACTTGCCTCATCTAAATTGTACCGTGACAGAATCACATTGTTCAAAACAAAGGCTTGCAAAATAAACTCTTTTGCAAAAAAAACGGGCACTTAAGCAAAGAACTATTTTATAGATACTATTAGTTTGTTTGACAATTTTAGGTATTGTTATCCTCAGAATTTTATAAATTAATTAGGAAGGAATAGTTTTCATCAGTTTTATCATAACATTTTAATTAAATTATTAAGAAATAATGTTTAAGCTCAAAACACTATGATTGTACCTGCTCGCTAAATAAAAATGAAACGCGTTAATTTCTTTGTTTTTCTTGAATACATTAAAAGCAGATAAAAGTTTAGTATTGAGTGTGACCCCCTCTTGCTGAAATCATAGCTTGCATTCGTCTGGGCATGCTAGTGAGTATATCTTTTATGGTTTCTTGGGGAATACGTTCCCACTCCGCGGTAATCACATTCTTTAGCTCTCTGATGGTCTGCGGAGCCGGCTGCACTGATCTCACTCGTCGCTTCAGAACGTCCCAGACATGCTCTATGGGATTGAGGTCCGGACTTCTAGCTGGCCAGTCCAAACGACGAATTCCGACTTCTAGCATATACGCATCCACACCGCCAGACCGGTGGGCGCGAGCGTTGTCGTCCATAAAAATTGAGTTTTCGCCAAGAGCGGTTAAAGCGGGTTGTGCATAAGGAATTAGAACTTCCGTTATGTATCGGTGTCCAGTCAGTGTACCGTTTTCGATGAAGACTAACTCCGTACGATCCATAGAATTTATTCCTGCCCAAAACATAACAGAGCCCCCTCCATAAGGTGTGATTTCTTCAAAACATGCCTCTGCAAAGCGTTCTCCTCGTCTAAGTAGCACTCGCCGACGTCGGTCTTCACCATGCAGAGATATCCTGGCTTCATCGGAGAACAATACCCTATCCCAGTCTTCATGAGACCATGACACACAATTTCGAGCGAAGCTAAGCCTGGCAACTCGATGTCCACGGAGTAATTTAGGGCCGCGT
Organism: Euphydryas editha; assembly: GCA_036937285.1. Classification (NCBI taxonomy): domain Eukaryota; kingdom Metazoa; phylum Arthropoda; class Insecta; order Lepidoptera; family Nymphalidae; genus Euphydryas; species Euphydryas editha. Next base: position 18,427,496 of record JAUPFZ010000010.1, read on the forward strand.
GCCGGGCGATGACTGTGTATATTAGCAGCGAGAAGCCTCCTCCTGACCGTCCATAGACTAATTTGCATATTTATTACTTCTTCGAGGGTGTTCTTGAGGTCCACATAAGAAGATTTGCGATTTCTCAACGCTTGACTAACTAGAAAACGATCATCCCGTGGTTCGGTACATGTCTTTCTGCCAGAACCAGGCCTTCTCTTGACGGAACCGGTCTCTTGATAGCGCTGCCAGGTCCTTTGAACTGTCGACCGACTCACATTTAGCCTCTGAGCCACGAAGCATTGACTGCAACCTTCTTCAAGCAGCGCAATAATTTTGCTCGCTTTTATCACTTTATCTACCATTTTCGAGATTGCTAAACAGCAATAACAATACTTTTAAATGTCAAGGACACCAGATAATTTAATAAAAATTGACAAAAAGTTAATTAGAGTCGATATTAACTATAGGGAATTCGCGCCACAAAATGTAGTTAAAAGTTATTTTCTTTGAAAACCAGGCTCAGTCAAAAATTTGAATTTGGAATGTACTCTTATAAACATTATGGCACTTTTATAACTGGCCAGTAACATGTTCAAATGATTAAAACCTTTTTGGTATTTTATTTTTTTCAGCCAGGAAGAAAATCGAAACCGCCCGTTTTTTTTGCAAATGAGTGTATGTAACGACTTGATGAATATAATCGCTAATGTATCGTCACGCTAGATACATAAACAATGAATTTTGCAATTGGAAAGCTTAAATTACTGTCCTTTTAATCCGCTTCCTCGTTGACTAGGACAGATTACGATTGCGTGATGCTTTTTTTTTTGTATTCAACTTACTGTCCGTACATGTCCCACTGCTAGGGAAAGTCCTCTTTTCCCATGAAGTGGTAAAGCATATCTTAGAACGCTACTCCACTGTGAGATGGATATAACTCATTCTAGAGCTTAGGATAGTAAGGAGTAAACTTCCAGTATTTCAGATTTCAATAAACGCAGATTTCCTAATGATGTTTTCCTACTTCACCGAGCAATAGGTTTCTTGAAACCCACCGTCTTTTGATATCGATTCAGTTGTCCGCGTGAGTCAATAATGCAGTGAATAAGAAATTAAGAAGCTATGCATGCACGCTTTGACCATTCGCTGACTTATTCACAACATTTGTAGCTGCTAAAAAGCAGTCTAAAATTATGATGATGAGATTATTGAAATTGTTTTTAGATTATGAATAATGTATGGAAATGAAGATAACTGGATACGCAATTAATCAAATGCTTTCTTCTTCGAATTCTCTTTATAGAAATAAATAATTCAACTAATATTTAAAAAAAAATCCTAATAGTCTGCTTAGATAGTAGGTACTAACTATAACTACAAATAATGTAAAACTTTATCAATATGCATTTATTTGTGTCACAAGAACCGTGGTTTATTGATTGATCCTAAGCAGGATGTGGTTATGTTATTCCAGATGCGGTTAACTGAGCTATGGTTCTTAACTGTTGTAGGTAATCTAGAAACGTAGAACTGTGTCAGATTAAATATTTAAAGTAAATTTATTTTAACTGAGCTTTGAAACTGTGCAAAATAAAATTTAACGCTAGAATTATTGTGTCATGAGTTTTTTATGAATAACAGAATATTTTTATTTACCTTGTTTTTCCTTGTAAATTAATTTATTTTATTTTAAAAACGTTGCCGTATTTCTGAAAAAGAATTGCTATCCTATATTTATTATATAAATTATGATTTGCAATAGTTGTAATAAAATATTTCCTCGCGGAGGAGTTGGACTATCATCGTCGTGTTAGTTATGCATGACTGGAAGAGTTATTGGCCTGCAATGGATCGATATCGTCTGTATTTAGTTGTCTGCACACATTTATTGGGCTTTGGTCCTTCAAGTCGTACCGTACGTTTAACTGAAATTATTTAAATCTATTTTAACTTCACCAAATATTCACTATGAAATTTTAGGCATGCATCTGTAATTTTCAGTAAAGCGTTCCGCAACAAAAAATCTTATTAAATTCAAAGTCGTGTTTTGTATTTTTAACGGCTCTTAAACGATTAATTATATTTGCATCCACGTTAAATACTCGAATGACGTAGAAGCGGCTGATTCAATACTCGAAATCGATACGCTTTGTTTCGCGAAATCATCGTATACAAACGGCGTCAAATTCATTGATTCATCGATTTTAATTTCCGATTGTTAGACTCACAATGAATGACGTTGGACACGCACTTTATTTGTAGGTACTTGAATTTAGTACTCTCCACTAAACCATATTTATTTTTACTGACGCTGCATAATTTTCTTTAAAATAATCGTTAGCAATTGGTATAGAATTTTAAACTTTAGGGATTATCGAATTGTGTCATGTCATTCCTTGCATCGACTAAATATACCATTCGTACTGTTCTCTTATATTTACGCGAATATTACTCATTTAATTAAAAGTCTAAATCGGATTTTATCGCGTTTTTTTTTGTTTTAAAACTTTACAGTTTAACGATTTTTAATTAAATTAAATTATTTCCCATCAATCAATTGATTCATTATTCGGACACCCACCACCTCAGTCCCCCGAGATCATGGACGCTGTAAAGGGTCCGAAACGTCGGGAAATAATCTAATTTAATTAAAAATCGTTAAACTGTAAAGTTTTAAAACAAATAAACGCGATAAAATCCGATTTAGACTTTTAATTAAATACCATTCGTATTCAATTTCTCAAAATTTTGGAGGCTATTGACTGTTTTCTATATAGCACGTTCATCTGTACAAAAAATTCAATTAATATAGTTTTATTTATTTTTTTGCTATATGTCTAGAGTAGTGCCTACATATTTTTTGTACTGAATAAATCTTTGTTTCCTTGCATATAATCAGTATGTATGTCTTTCGTTACACGAATGAGTCAACACGTTGCGAAATGTCTCCACGACTCGACTTACTGTCCCCGTCAACATTCGATACTATCTATTCAAACGTTTTGTTTACATTTGTGTCTATGAAATATTGATCACGTATTTAGCTGTCCGTACTCTCTGTATCATTGTTATGCAACTTGTAGTTACAACTTTGTTCATATTTCTGTCATCGGCCTCTTTTGTTACTATATTGCTAACTTTTAGAGACAAACCTTTTTTATGACCATGTTTAAGAAATGCGCAATGATTGAATCATTTATTAATATTGTTTACGTCTTAACAAATAAGATTCTAAAGAATTAAACCAATTTTAAAATAATCCTAGACAAGGAACAGGTATTATATATTTCATTGCACAAGAAGTTTAAAATGTCGAACAATTATTTTTAACAGTTGAAGATATTTTTCAATATTTATTGTGTGTTAAAAAGGTCAATATGTCTGATTGTTTTATTTTATTAAGTTATTCCTAGCAATATATTGTTTCATGTAACTGTTTATTTAAGACCTACTTCCAATTGTGGTTTAATATCTAGTTCTTTAGGACATCCTTTTGTGTCAACTGTTACAATTAATTCCCCAAGGTCTGCCATACTGTGTCATGGGTCCTTGGAGCAATGTTTCGATAAATTCTAGTGCACTGTGTAGTTACTATATTTTGATTCCCCGCTGACAGGAAGGAAGTGGGTTTCGTGATACGACTGCGCAATGCAACTTGTGCTTGTGCATGCGCTTATAGCGTGTAATGTCAGTTATACAATTTACTTGCAGGTAACGATGCTTGATGCTTTGATTTGTGAAAAAAATATTCAACTTACAGATTTGTCTCGCTGAATTTTTTTGAAAATAATTGAATATTGTTTAAAAATTAAGTAGCAACATGCGAAAAAAAAATCTAACTGTGCGAGCGGAAAAAGAAAGGAATAAAAAAAAAGTTTTTTCATAGTTTTTTTTTTTCAAAATTGTTGTTTTCTTTATCGAGTACAAGATTTTCAGGTGGGACTTTGAGAAAAAAAAGTTGCTCTAAAATGAAGCATCCTAATATATATAAGTATATTATGAAGTTAAAACGGAAATGATTGAAATCAAAGAGCGATCGCTTATGATTATAAATAAGAAATTTCCATTTCATGTAATTATTGTTTAGTCCAGTATTGTTTTGTTTAAATTATACTAGACATTCATTGAGTCCTAGTATCTCGCTACGCTTATCAGTGTAATCGTAGCGGCGAGCACGTCAGCGGCGCCAAATGATGTTATTTTAAGTGTATCTACTTATGCCACTATACTACAAACAGCAGGATGTTTGTCTTGTTGCTATCTTCGTTTCTATTAATAAACACGGAATCATTGGAAATTTGGGTTCGAACCACCCTCTTGAGGGTTTTCGGAAGAGCTATTTCTAGGGACATAAAACTTTAACAGTCTTGAAAAGAAGTAGGATTTTCTAATCGACTGCTTTTTTTTTATTTTTATTTGTTTATATCACAATATTGTGAACGGATTATAAAAACTATTTGTAATTATTAAAATAAGTTTTTGACATTAACATAAGTTTTATAGTTTATTATTAATATTTTTTCGTCGACATCGTCAAATGGAGTTTGTCAAGTGTGTATGTATTTATATGTCGGCAACGCTATTCTAATGCTCTTGATGTTGCAGTCGTCCATTGGCTACGGTTACCTCTTAGTTCTTACCATTAGGCAGACCTTACCTACGCATGTTTGCCACCATAGTGTTATAAAAAGAAGTCTATTATTTTGGCTGCACACTCCATAGTTTTCATAGTTCCATTTACACAATAATAGTTATGTTTTTTTCTATTTTGTATTTAAACTTTCCTTTTTTGCTGTACTATTAAATTAAAAATTGGAAAATCGAAGTCTCTTAATACCGGAATTATGTGTTTAAAAGGAGGTTTCTATATGAAAACTTTCAACGAAAAAAACGCTTCTACTTTAAAAAAAAACTCGGTATGGAAATAAATACTTTTTTTATTTTGTACTATGTAGGTACCTACTCCAGTCTTGTTAATAGGTATCTAAAATACTGTGCTACGTCCGTCATAACTCGTACGTCATAGAAGATAATATTACTTCGGACAAACCGTATGCAGCTAATTATAATAGCACGTTATAATAGTTTCCGCTATTCGAACTAATTAGAATAGTCTGCAATTGCTAGATAATATCTGGCCTTGCTCGTGTATCATTTTTGACCTTTCAGATTTTTTTAACGCGATCTCGTTATCTTTATTTTATATAGTTGTGTTAAAATTCAAAATGTAATTGAAATATAATTGTTTCAATTGTTTAAATACTAATAAAAATAGATATTTAAGATTTATGGTACTTTGCATGACTTAATGGAATATGCTTTAATAGTACGAAAGTTAGTAATTATGTTTACCTACTCCCAATCTTTAAATATTTTATAAAAGATTCTGAAACAGTTAGCTTATTGCCAACATTAAAACACCCAATGTCCTAATAATCATTATAATATTATCCAAACGGATGATACAATGTTGTACTGGATTTCATTATAACACTCCTTTGTTTTATTTCGATCCCTTCTGCGTAAAGGATTAACAACAGACAGCCACATTCTTACTGCTCGATGGTATCTGTATGAATGTCAAAAAAATAACATCTGTATGAATTTAAAAAAAAGAACATTGTCATTCACGTCCGTTTTACTACCAGAAAGCCGCACGCTTTAAAAACAAAAAAGGAAATTTAGACTAGGCTGTATGGACTATATTCCTTTGCCTTTCCATATTAGGGATACATTTTAAAACAACAAATAAAACGTAAAAACAAAGTACCTAGGTTATTGAAATCCCCGCCATTTTTCATCGACTTTTTTTTTTTTTGGTTGGATTTAAAGCATGGGAGATAGATAAAGTTTTGTATGCAACTGTTGATAATTAGGTATTAAAACACTCATGTGACACTATTATAACACTCGGCTGCGCCTCGTGTGATAACCCACATTCGTGTTTTAATATATGTGTTATACAATATATATATACAATATAATATATATATATATAAATATATATATATATATACATCCTGCAACTCATTTTGCGCCAACGGTCAAAAATCTGCATAGTAATAGTGCGTCCACCGACTTACGGCGCCCGTATATCGGACGCAGTATTATTTCAACCCCAGATTGGCGCCAAACGATACCTATAAGCCTCAGGTGCCTATATTTAAAAAATCGTTTGGACGTAATTTTTCTTCCGGAGTAACTGAACGAGTATATTGCTAGTTCACCGAAAAGTCGCTAGAGGCGCTGAATTTCAATATACGTTTTGCTCGTATATCATCGTAAGGAGCGCCGATACTAGTGAGTCCACTGTAAAATATGTTGTGTTGTACGCGCATGAACGAGACGATGACGCATCATGCGTCTCGTTCATGCGCGTCTCGTTCATTGGTTCATTCATGGTTCGAACGACAAGGTCGCGTTTGGAGCGAAATGCGACGTTGCCGCTCATATGCACTGCGAGCTGCGCGCGGCAAGGTCGCGACGACGCGAACGGTTTATTTTAATGTCTAATATCATATTTATTTTCACTAACATGGCGGACGAATAAAAATATTATTATACTCTTTGTTAAAGTTTTACTTGCGTGGTGATTTGATTTTATTATTTGTATTTTATGCGTAGTGACATAATGAAACGAAACTTAATAACTTTATACATTTAACTTTAAAAAAATGTGTAATAATTTTTTTTTATAAATTAAATATAATAATGAATGAGAATAACTTCAATTCCTGATATTCTGTCTATCGGCCTAGCTATCACCTGTATCAGGCACCTTATAAATAAAATTTACAAAATGAAAAACTAATTAATATACGTCCAAATCACTACATATTACAAAACAAAGTCTCTCTCTGTTCATGATATTTCTTCGTTTAAACCGCACAACGGATTTTGATGCAGTTATCACTGTTATTTAGAACATTTATTCCCGAAGGTTTACACATACATACAAAACATTCTAATAAAGTATTTGTATAATAGAGTAATAGAGAAATTTCCATGTTTTGTGACGAAACCGATAAAAAAAAACGATTTTTCCAACGCTGATTAAACCGTATGAGATACATCAAAATATTGTACTACGGAATTGTATATCATAAAAAGGCCTACAAAAAATCCGCGATAGCATATATCTATAATTATTCAAAATAAAATATATAATAATATATCTATTATATAAATAATATATCTATAATTAATTAAAATAAAATCCTTATTTTTTACGTTTTCTTCTATGTCCTAAGGTTTACTCACAGTAATAATTTTTATCTTTAAGTAATTAATTTAAAAATATTACTTTATTTGCAAAGCTAATTTCTCCTAATGAATGATCTTTATCCAAATAAATATATTAGTTATCTTGGAAATTTAATGTAGATCAAAACTTTTCTTTACCTTATTTCATTAAAATTATATAAAATACTTTAGAAGTTATCTCAGATTTAAAATTAAAAAAAAATAATTATATAAATCAGTCGGACGGATCTTTGTTTCGACCCTTATAACATTGTACAAACGTCTATTATTTTCAGTGTTCCTATTTAAACTTTACTTTGAAGCAACGAAAAGTCTTAAAATTTTCGGACGACGATTGAATCTTTAGGGACTTTTGTGTTACATGTATTTTTTTAATATTTTTACAATTTTTAAAATCATTTAAATTAAGAAAATAATATGTTCGTCATTGCAAAGTTATGTCGATCAGAAAAATTTACATCTGTCAAAAAGATCAAGCTAACACAAACATATAATATTAATCAATTAATATTATTTATGTTATTATTCAAATGTCATACAGGAAAAGTAGGTAAAAAATAAACGGCTAGTATCAATACTATCAATGTCAGTCAGCTGTCAAAGCTGTCACTAAAATTATGATATAATATGACTTATTTTAAATCAATACAAAATCGATAATCATTTTGATTTATCAAATACTAATTGATGGTTTCGCTATTAATATTACTTTATTCCAATGAACTTTATTGTTTTCAACTTTAATTGTGCATCTAAATAGTTTGAGTTAATTTACTAGTACTAACCTTTTTTTTATTCTGTAATCCAATCGATACCCAATTAATGTGATGAAAAATATCTTTCTCATTTTTCTCCGCTTGCAGATTCAGAATTGAGATGGTTTTTTATATTTTAAAACAAAAGAAAATATGACCAATTGTTTAAACCATATCTCTAATTATACGTATTAAATTTTGTCCCACTAATCCCCATCTCCTTTAAGATTTTTTTCTTTTCTTGGAGCAATTCTTGAAAAACTTAAGAAATCTATGTTTGAAAAATTAAAAAAAAAATTATTTATCAGTTTCTTATTCATAAATTTTGTTTTTGAAAATTTAAAAATTTAAGTTAATCATCGAAAAAAAATTATTAATAAAAAATTGACACAATTATATCATTAAAAAATTGACCGTTCTGGTCTTGTGGTGCGAGTAGTCGCCTCAAAGCCGCGCGCCAGCTGGTCGCGGGTTTGACTCCCGCTCAGAACAGATATTTGTGTTCATACTAATATTTGTTTCTGGTTTGGGTATATGTTTTTTGTGGGCCGTCGGTCCCGGTTGATATCATAGACACCTGATAATGATCGTTACTCATGGTAGGGAAATTATCCGCCAACCCGCAACGGAGTAGCATGGTGGATTAAGCTCTAACCCTTCTTCTATAATTATAGAAAAGAGTCCTTCGCTCAGCAGTAGGTTATTTACATGCTGATACAGTACAGTACAGTACAAAATGAGTTTTTACTTAAAAGTATGTTATATCATATAAACTTTAATAATTTAACTTTTTTTTTAAACTATTTACGCATAAGAATACGTACTTATATATAATACTTATTATAGAAATATATCGATTTTTCGCCTTATTGTTAGTCACCGAAAGAGGGGTCACTTACCTTAGATTAAAAAAAAAATTAAGACACTATAATTTATTCCAAAAAATGAGATTTCGAATTGACAGTCGACATTTGCGCGCAAAAAAGGACATATTACAGTTCCGATGAAGTCATTCATGTTTTTCAATGGTCGGTCATACTTATTCGACGCTGACTTTCAAAACCTAAGTTAAAATAAACCTCAAGTTAGTTGTCAAACAAGAGTGACCTATTGATGTTATAAAGTACGTTCCGTATCGATTTACTTTAAATTCGTAATTTTTGTTAAAAATAAACATAAAGTTAATTAAATAAAACTTTGCAATGACCTGTCTTTTATATATATTTTATTTTTAACATTTTTATCACAAAATATTCATAAATATTATATTCGTATTTTCCCTATTTACACTAATATTAACGACATCTCATTTTTTTAAATCAATCATGTCATTTGTTTTTTGTTGAAATTAAAATAAAATCCTTATTTTTTACGTTTTCTTCTATAAAAATAATTAGTAAATATTAGTTAGACATGAAAATGGATATGGAAGATAGAAAGTTTATTTATTTATTAAGGAACTAGTGACCCGCCCCGATTCCGCACGAGTGCAATGCTGATACTAAATATACTACAATATGTCTTTATATACAACGTACACATTTTTTTGTCATTAGACAATACAGACATGATTTTTCGCTATTTATAGGCACGCGCCACCGGCCCCCCGGCCGGTACCGCCGTAACCGCTATGTTCTTCTATGTTATTTATGCCACTATTAATATTATATACATATATTATAAGCCTATATATGTATTATTATACATTTTATTACATGTGACTTAAAGTGAAACCGCTTCGAGAAGCTAGTGTCAATTATAAAATTAATAGTAATCATTATATATAATATTAACAATTTTTGCCTTTCTAAATATATAGGACAAAACTTCAAATAGATTATTTACAAAAAATTTAAAAGTTATTTGTAATTCGTAATTGGTCTCCCTATTAATTCTAAATTTTTATTTACATATTTATTTTCTTTTAACATTAAGTAAGTAAATTAATTTTAAGTAAGCTAGAATTTATAAATAAATGGAAAAGAATTTACTATAAGAAACAAAAGTACAGAAAAGAAAAGAGAAAAAAAAAAATAAATAAATCACACAATACAAATTCAAAGAGGATTTGAACCTAGTTTAACCCTTAGTTTTATAAAAATCTCGTACTATAACCACTACACATTTCGTTACATAATAATTATAACATTACGTAAAAAAGCGATAACTATAAACTATAATAGGCTTGTTGGACACAAGCCTAAGAGCAAATATAATGGATAGGGGCTTATAATGATTAATTATATTATGGAGAAAATAACAAACAATTTTAATTGTTAAAATCGTGAAAGATTAATAATATTTAAAAAAAATAAATTTCGTAAAATATAACCTTTAGTCACGTGCCAGTGAACACCAATCAGAAAACATTACGTCACGCCGTGTGAAACACCAATCTTGCGTGTCACTGACATTTCGATTATCGCTACAGGTTATAATTAGATACTCTTTCGTTCTTAATAAAATTTGGTTTTTAACAACTAATTTCAAGTTTTTGCAAGTTATAATTTGAAAGAATTCACCATGGAATCTGGATTTAGCAAAGCAAACAGTAATAATTTGCCCAGAATCGATGCCGTTATGCTTGGCAATTTTTTCGAGTAGAACAGTGACTTCTGCTCATCTGAATTTCGCAATGTTAAAACTTCCTTGTAAGTAAACATAAGTACAAAATATTAATTATTAGCTTAAATGCTATGTCATATTTCAGTTCGGTACACAATAACTTAATATTTTGACGTATATTTTGCAAGATAATTGATACCTACTGATTTTGAGGTTATATTTACAAAGTATAAAAAAATACAAAATAGTAACAAACTTGTATAATTTCAGGTTTTCGCGAGCTTCATATGGAGATGACGCCATAAGATAGGTCCATCTTAAGCGTGACGATAAATTTTGTACTGTTAAGTGTAAAATGTGTCCTGAACACAGAGTTCACGTAAATTTATATGGATGCACACTGGTTGTTGATGAAGATAATATTATTATCTCCGTTCGATGTCAAGACTGCGTACCTTCACAAGGCATGTAAACAAGCAATAGCTTGCCTTATGTGGGTTCATCGCAGAAGTAAGGAACCATCATGCAGTTCGGTGGAATGTTATTGGAGAAAATCAAAACTGTCTAGAGTTGGTAGTAGCCTAAAATATTTAATGCCAACACATTTAAAAATTACATAAAAAATGGAAAAGTTGCAGAAAAATATTGTGCCCAAATGCAGCTTCATTTAACAGGAAAGAAAATTGTTTATTTTGTATAGTGGACCATGATTATAGTGTGAATTAAAAAGTGGAGATTTTAAATGTGCCATTTGATATTGAGTATGTTGAGAATTTGATTGATAAACTATTAAACTTTTGGAAAATTAATATATACCCATTATTATATCAAAGTGTAAAACTATAACATATTTGAAAAAAAAAAACAATCTTAAACTTAGTTTTATTTTATTAAAGAATCTTGCAAATTAATTAATGCACATGCTATGATTATTATCTTGTCAAAAATTTTTACAAATTTGAAATTAATATTGATAAACTATTAAACTTTTGGAAAATTATTAATGTATACCCATTATTATATCAAAGTGTAAAACTAACATATTTGAAATAAAAAAACAATCTTGCACTTTTCCTTAGTTTTATTTTATTAAAGAATCTTGCAAATTAATTAATGCACATGCTATGATTATTATCTGGCCAAGAATTTTTACAAATTAGAAATTAATATTGATAAACTATTAAACTTTTGGAAAATTAATGTATATCCATTATTATATCAAAATGTAAAACTATAACATACTTGAAATAAAAAGACAATCTTGCAGTTTTCCTTAGTTTTATTTTATTAAAGAATCTTGCAAATTAATTAATGCACATGCTAAGATTATTATCTCGTCAAGAATTTTTACAAATTTGAAATTAATACATGCATGTGGTCTAAGCAAATAAAATTCATGTAAGCGCCTAATAACTCTCTATAATTATGAATCCTCAAGCTGGCAATCTGTTTAGTTACCTTCGCTTCAGTTTTACTCATTTTCCTTTTTCAACACTTGGGAGGTCTTACTGGTGTAATACTGGATTGATAATAATTGTTAATTTTTTTTTAATTGTATTCAACATGGCCTTTGTTGGTTCTATTTTTTTTTGTCTTCTTCGACTAATTCACTACAATCAGAAGATAATTTAACTTGTAGCCGTGATAGTGAGGGACTATTGGAAGCTACATATGGTATATACATATAAAGAAATATCACTGTCTGAATGTTCTTCAATAAATATATTTTTTGCAATTTTGCTTATACCACATACAGAAGGACTTAATTTTGTAACGGTTACATTTTTTAATGGGGATGTGGACATGGATGTTACAGAATGTTTCAAAGGTGATAATGCCTAATCAATCAATTTCACATTGGTCTGCACAGCCTTACTTCTGAATTTGTTAGTTATAAATACTTGAACAGATTTATCTCTTGACTGTTGACATAACATTTCTGGCTCATTACCTCCCAACTGTTTCAATATCTGAAAAAGAAATACAACAAAATAGCTTTATTATAGTAATAACTGGGTATTTGCCATTTCAAACTTTAAATCATTTAGGTCGTTATGTTGTTTAATATTATACATACTTGAACTTTTATCAGAAGTATCTATAAGAGAAGAACATGAAGTACAACTTTCTTTCAATTCATTCAGACACTCTGCTATTATCATCTTTCTTTGTTTTTTTAATATATATGGTCGTTCTGTCCAGCTGCATGTTCGTTTTCTTCCGTCTTCTTGACATCCAAATTTACTTGGCATACAACTTGGTTTCAAATGCACTTGTGATACTGTTCCCTTAATATGATACTCCATATAATTAATCATATCATTTGCTAACTAGAATAATAAAAAGAGTATGTTTGTAACATTAATTAGAAAACTAAAATAAAACGTTACGGATTCCACAAAACATCTAGTTTGCTAAAATTAAGTAATAGACTGTGTTATGTAAAACACTTACATCAAAATGATCTTCACAAAAATACATCAAAAATACATTCATGAAACCGTTGATAAAGTATGAGCATCTTCTCTTCTTGCAAAATTTAGCCACTTTTTCCGTATTTCTTTATTGTTTGGAACATAATTATATAAATAACTTGTCTGGGGTTTTTATCGTCGTGCTATTACACTGGGACACTATACAGTACTTATAATATGAGGAATTCATTTTTAAACGATAAAAACAAACTAAAATATACGAAGACACGATCGCTCTTTATTTTGTTTCACGCCGTGGCGTGACGTCATTCAAGACGCCATGATAGTTTTGTGCGTTTTAGACCCTAATTTAAATTGGTTTTTTAAAACGCGAAATTTAAAATGTAAATGCTCGATTAAAAATAAATAAAATTTTTTTTCCATAAAATGCATAATAAGCTAAAGTATTAAGCAGTTATTGAAATTTAGTCAACTAGCCTATTATATTAATTTTAAGCCTATATATTATTGTTATTATTTATTCCACTATTAATATATTATAATGTTTTATAAGCCCATGTATTATTATATATTAATATTATTATTTATATTATTTATTCCACTATTCAATTTTTAATGAAGGTAAAAAAACTACAAATTTCCCAAACAAGTGATAACAAGTAATATGAGATATTATTAATGGTGCCAATTCATTCTCGATGAAAGTATTATCTTTTATAAATTGAAAAAAAAATAGTATTACGAGGTATCGAACCCGAATTGTACATATGAGGTACGGGTTAGATTCCCGCTCGGGATAGATATTTGTATTTGTACAAATATTTGTTTGCGGCCTGGGTGTATTTCCTTGTGGGTCTCCCTACCACGATTGTTATCACAGACCCTGATAACTATCTTTACTCATGGTAGTTAAATTATCCGCCAACCCGCAGTGAAGCAGCGTGATGGATGAAGCTCTAAGTATTCTAAGAGAAGAGGCCTTTGCTCAGCAGTGGGTCGTTTATAGGTTGACACAGTACATTACAGTACAGTACAAAATAAATTTTTACCTAAAAGTATGTTTAATATAAACTTTATTTTTTTTAAACTACATATTTACGCATGAGAATACGTACTAATGATAGAAATATATCGATTTGTCTCCTAAGTGGCCGATGATGACCCCTCTGGTCATTTACATTAAATAAAAAAAATTGTATGTGACACAGAATAACACTTATCGCCTATTTTACAGTTTTTACCGCAAAAATCACCTTTTAGATTTCTGCGGCAATAAATTGTCCGTTATTAATGTATGTAGCTGCAACATCAAATTAATAACGAATAATCTCGTCTTCGGTAAGTTCAATGTCAGATTCATCTGAACTAATTGTGATTTTTACACTTAGTTATTAAAAAAAATATATTAAATAAAGTCAAAAATTAATAAATGGATTAAGAGTCCTTAACATAAAAAAACTCGATTAGCGTGGCCTCAAGTCAAGGTCGTCACTCTAGTAGTGGGAGAGTGCGGGGAATGACCCGACGACGGTCGGGCGCGGCCCGCGGCGCACACCCGCCCTTTCCTCAACCGCGGGAATCGCGTGCTCTCGCGCGCGGACTATACGTCTTAATACTCACGACTTAAAAGTGAAAATAGGTTGCGCAAAAAAGTACCTACCTACCGCGATTGACGATTTTTACTCCTCATATTCTTTTCATACTGATGGCCTTATATTAAAATCGGTTCTTTAGAAGTAAACTCTAAAAAAAGAAAAAAAAATTAATACCAAAAAATGCAATTTTAAACTGACAGTATTTGCGCACGAAAAAGGACATACAGTTCCGATAACATCACTCATGTTTGTCGTTACTTATTCGTCGCTGAGTTTCAAAACCTAGCCTCAAATAAACCTGAACCCGTAACCTCAAGTTAGTTGTCAAACACGAGTGATGCCACTACTCCTATTGATGTTTTAAATTATGTTCTGTATCAATTTACTTTAAATTCGTAACTTTTGTTAAAACTCAACATGAAGTAAATGAAAATGTTTGTAATGACCTGTTGTTTTTAGCGTTTTTATGACAAAATATTCATAAATATTATATTCGCCTCTTCCCTATTGACACGAATCTTAACATGTCATTTTTTTAATCCATCATGTCATTTGTTTTTTGTTTAAATTAAAATAAAATCCTTATTTTTAATAATTAGTAAATATTAGTTAGACGTGAAAATGGATATAGAAGATAGAAAGTTTATTTATATTTATTAAGGAATACTAATATATATTACTATAATATGAGCAATTCTTGTATATTTATAATTATATAAACTGAATCTCGGAAATGGCTCCAACGATTTTTATGAAATTTAGTATGCATGGGGTTTAGGGGGACGATAAATCGATCTAGCTAAGATTCAATTTTAGAAAATGTCGTTTTATCCGTGTTTTCAGACAATTAAAAAATATCATTACAATACGAAGGCAAATTTCGCTGTCATTTACAAGTTTATAGCTCAGGTGGGAATCGGGCAGATTCTAAATCAGAAAACCTGGGTTCGAGTCCAGATGTCTCCAGACCGATTTTTTTTTTTCAAGTTTCATTTTTCTTTTGAGAGAAAAACTTTTATTAGGAGCCTTTTTTTATTTAAATAACCAGTTCCAGAAAATATGATTCATATTTCATCAGTATGTAATAATTACTCATATCTAATGCATAAGCCTAGACAAGTTAAAATACCTATAAACAAAAACACAGAAATGAGGTTGGACTTGGTGCGTTGAGTCGTTAAAAATTCACATAATTTTATGAAAAACAGTGCACCCATTTTATTTATGACTTGCTGTGCCTCGCGGTTATACCCGCTTTAATTTGAGAAAAACGTACATGGTACATAATAATATGTTTGTGCTGTGCGTAATTATTGTGTAATTATTGTTAAGTACAGCAAACGAGCGCGCGGTGCGACGCACATAGTTTCATTTGATTTTACATTATCTTCTAAATTATGGGTCCAAATTAAATGCTATAAAATACAAAGTTTGTCTTCATAAAGTTTCCTCGTTGATGTGAGTGTTTGTGAGAGATTTGAGTATATATGATTCGTAAGGATTCATAATATGCCTGGCTAATAATAATGCAATAAAATCAACTTTTCAATTTTTGTTATTATTATTTCGTTGCGGAGTTATTTTAAAACTATGATATCTTCTAAGATATTCATTTCAAAAAGAAATATTTTTGATGAGTAACCTATTTATTTGGATAATGATTTATATCATGTCTATAAAACCACCTTCGCAAATAACATTATTTTAGAACAAACTTGACTTTTACTATAATAATGAGTCAACCTTAAGAGATAGATATATGCCGACACGGACTTTTTTACCCGACTGCGACAGAAGGAGGGTTATGTTTTTCGAGTGTATGTATGTATGTATGTATGTCCATTTCTTTGGCACACCCTACAGCCAAAACGGCTGGACGGTTTTTGACATATGAGATGTCGTTGGATTTGTCTAAATTGTAGTAGTGACATAGGCTATATAAATTTTCTAAATGGCGCGAAATATGATTTCGTAAAAAAAATTATAATGTATTTTTTTTTTTGTAACTTTTACGCAAGACTTTTACGTATATGGCAAGTTATTCTTACACTAATTATATGAATCTCTAAATCTTATTTCAACCTGATGTTAGTAAATTTCCATTGTTAATAAAATTTAAAATAAAGTATTAATATCGCTTTACGTTACTACACTTTCATGTAATTAAAAAAAATCAATGTTTTCAAGTCCGAATTTTAAAAGTAAATAAACAAATTGTTTTATGAATTATAAATATTTTGAAGACAAACTATTTGATTGTAAAAAGAATATAACGGTGTATGAAAAAAATATATAAATAAAATATAAGATAATGATTTATGCTTAATTGTAGGAAAATTGATAGATTGCGAATTGTGTAAAAAATTATGTAATATTATTTTGTTAAAGTAGTGGGATAATGAATGAAAAGAAAATTAAAAATTGTTTCTATTGACCATTAGCTGTATCATCGATAAATAATAATTAGAGATGAAACGGATAGCAGTTTGAATTGAAATAATATATGAATGAAATAAAAAATATGAGAGAGGTATTAACCCCCTTAACTTATAAAAGTATATAAATAAATGTGTTATGATAAATCAGCCGGTTGGAAGCGTAGAAAGAGTAGATATTAAAAAAAAGAAAATATAGATAGATAGATAGATAAATACTTTATTGCAGTCACTAAATTTACAGTGGATATTACATAATGACAGTACAAGATATTCACAATTTAAGTGTGCAAAGGCGGTCTTATTGCTATCAGCAATCTCTACCAGACAACCTTTAATGAAAGTAGGTTTCTTATCAGACTTGGGTAGTGCAAATTTAGGTCCCTAAACCTAGGTGTTTGCTAAATAATAATAATGATACTAGGACTAGCACTTTAATAATATGATATACATATACATTATAAATACATGCATATTTTGTACTGAGTACATAGTAATAAAATACATACATACACATATCTACACATATACAACAAATATATTTAAAATACAAATAATTAATAATTAATCAGTCACTATTATAGAAACAATTATTATTGTTCTTCCACTCTTGCTAAGTAATACTTAAACAAGCGACATTTAAAAATAGCAATTGATTCAGAATGACGAATAGCAAATGGCAGTGAATTCCAAAGATTGACAGCTTTAACCGTAAAGGAATTGCTAAAGTAGCGGGTATGACAGGTTGGCAACTTAAGACGATTGTCAGAACGAGACCGAAGTTCTAAATGACTAGAAGTGTCTGTACCTAGAAAACAGAAACGCTCTTTTAGATAGGAAGGGGAATAGGGATTGTATAAAATAGAGTATAACAGGACTAGCGTGTGGAGGTTTCGACGATATCTGATAGGAAGCCACCTCAGACGAGCCCGAAAGGAGGAGACATGGTCAAATTTGCGTAAGCCGAATATAAAACGAATGCACATATTTTGCAATCGCTCCAGCTTATCTAGCTTTTCTTCAGTTAAATCAGTGAAACAGGAGTCCGCGTAGTCCAAAATAGGCAAGAGAAGAGCGTGCGCCAAAGATATTTTAACTTTAAGAGGGAGAAGGTTTTTCCAACGTTTCAGGCTTCCTATCGAGGCAAACAGCTTGCGGCTTATCTCCGTAATTTGAGGGGACCAAGAAAGAGAATTATCAATTAGGAGACCTAGATTTTTAACACAAGTTGTTACGTTTAAGATGGAGGAATTAAGAGTTATTGGAGGTAAAGTTTTAAAATCAACTTTACAAATTTGTCCCGGACTTCCTATGATAGTAACCTGGGATTTCGCAGCATTCAAACATAGACCATAAGATTTACACCAGTTGGAGATACAACTAAGATCCACATTAATTTTATTGATAGCTCCAGCGATATCGTTCGCTGGAGTGGAAACATATAATTGTAAATCGTCAGCATAGAGATGATACGAAGAAAGGAGGGGTGGAATTGAGTCTATAAAAATCGAAAAAAGTAGTGGTGAGAGGACGCCACCTTGAGGAACGCCACTAGAGAGGTGAACATAGGAAGAGAGTGTATCGTTGGCTACTATGCGTTGCTGACGATTACGAAGGTAGCTGCTGAACCGAGAAATAGTATTAGCAGATAAGCCTATAGATCGTAGGAGAGCTAACAGAATATCATGGTCGACAGAATTAAATGCATTACTAAAATCTAGTAATACCGCTATCGTAAGCAACTTGTTGTCCATATTAAAGCGTATGTCATCGCAAACTTTAACGAGAGCAGTAACAGTGCTATGTCCCGTTCTAAAGCCTGACTGATATGGACTAAGAATACGATTTTTTAAGAGAAAGACATTAAGCTGTGTGAAAACAATGCGTTCAAGAACTTTAGAAAGAAAAGGTAGAATGCTAATAGGCCGATAGTGTGAGAATAAGGAAGGATTATTAATTTTAGGTATAGGAATAACATGTGCATGCTGCCACGCATTAGGAAATGTGTTAGATGATAAAGAAAAGTTAAAGATGTAAGTAAGGACAGGAATAATGTGGTCTAAAACTAGTAGGACAAGTTTGCGATTAATACCATCACTACCAGAAGCATCGGATTTAATCGATAAAATGTGTTTCCTAACATCCTCTGAAGTGACAGGTTGAAGTTCAAAAGGGGTATTGACTTTCAAAGGTGCTGCCCTAATGTGTTTTAAGGTGTCTAATTTTACTCGGTTGTCTAGGGATTTAACCTTAGCAAAGTGATTGTTAAGGGCATCTAAGTCTATACTAGATGATAGATTAGAGCGCTGACGACCAATACCCAGAGATTCCAAGAAACGCCAAATACGAGCAGGACTATTGTTTTTAATGGAATTATCAATAAAGTTCGACTGAGCGTCCCTGCATGCCCTGCTACACAGATTCCTTAGTTTTTTATATTTATTATGATTGTTTTCAGATGGTATGAGTTTGAACTTAGATTTTGCCGCATTGCGTTTTAACATTAACGACTTGATATCCTGCGTTAACCAGGGGGCTGGAAGGTGTTTAAGCTTGACAGGACGCAAAGGAGCGTGTTTATCAAAGAGCTCAGTCAGAAGACTATTAAACACATTTAACTTGTCGTCCATGTTGGGAGCACTTTGAATCGTACCCCAATCGATATTATTTAGGTCCTCCAAGAAGCTGTCGTTGTCAAAATTCTTAAAGCTACGACGCATAGTAATGGTAGGTTTGGCCTTAGGTGGACGCATCCTATATGAAAGGTATACAAGATCGTGATACGAAAAGGCCTCAGCTGGATATTGGCCATGCGTATCCACAAGCTCAGAAGAAGACACCAACATTAAATCTAGTTTAGAAGGAGAACAATTTGGAAAGAAATGAGTTGCATTAGAAGGCAGTAATGTGAGATTTGAGCTGCTTATGATGTTAGTAAGTCGTTTGGCACGGCTGTCATTTTTAAGAAGACACGTGTTGAAATCACCCATGATAATTGTGTGATCAACGGTTGGGCTGTATAATTCTAAAAGATTCTCGAAATTTTGAAAATAGTCTATAAGAACGGATGGGCTATAAAAAACACCAAGTAGTAATTTTTTTGTTCCAAACGCTAGTTCAAGAAAAATATGTTCAGAGGAACTAGAGTACTGGGGCGGGGATTTGTCTAAGATGGTAAAAGGAAATATATATAAAAGACTCTCGAGATGTAATAATAATAAAGTTGCTATGATTTGTAATATTTGATTTGAAAATTATACAACTATTTGTGACTATAACTAATTAATTGACTATAGACTAACTACTTAAGTATAAAGTAATAACCTATACAAAATTATTTTCCCGGATTGACATTTATTTTTGGAAGAAGTTGCAAATATTATTTGCAAATATACTCGTATATCGTTTAAAGTTAAGTAAATAATTTATCATAATATTCTTATTTTTCTATTCCTTTAGAATAAATCGTAATAATAAGTTAATATAATAATTATGTAGCATTAACTCCAGGGTTTTGTAATAATTGAATACCTATATAATTAATAGGTATATTTATCCGTCATTGACCGAAACATTCATTGTAACATCCAAACTTTAATTGTAATGCTTATTATGTAAAATTGAAATATGTAGAATTTAGTGTAAAAAAAATATTTAAAAATTAAACCAAATTTTTTTTTAAATGCCGTGGAAGGTGTAGTGTACCTATGTATGTAAGCCTCCCTTCTAATATAAATTGTGTTACTCTAATAAATAAATAAAAAAGGATTGATAAACGAACTTTGGAGCAAACAAAACGTCTCATTTAAATCACACATTACTACCCGAAGGATGTAAAAAGGTACATAAGTCGTTCTGTACTTTTCGTTCCGCCCGCGGCGTCGCCCGCTAGTCGCGCGTCTCGCGGTCAACGAGAGTTCACAGCGTGTACATGATGCATAGACCACGAATTCACAAAAAAAAACATAAGTCCTAAAATGTTCTTAAAAAAACGTTTCTGAGATAAATGGTTATATGTATTATATAGTATATAAATAGTGCATTATTAGCTTTAAATCATTCAAGCATTCCAAATACATCGGGTATGTAATTGAGAGAAAACTAAAAGCTAAGTATGTAAATTCAAAACCTATTTTCAATAAATATGTACAATTATATTTATTCTATATAGAAAGAAACAAAATTATTTCTTCTAGTATCTACTCAGATATTATTCATTATGAGCATTTAAGCAATAAAATCAACAATAATAATTTGTTTAGGAAAACTAAAACAAATAATAATAATCATAATTATTTTATATATATAATAATAATCATAACTAATTTGCAACACTGTATGTGTAATTAAATATATTGGTTCTCTAGAACAGTTTTATTTAAGTCGCATATTTAATAATTATAATTTTATGTATTGAATATTTATATTTTGGAAGATTAAATAAAACAAAACTAATTAAGAAATTTTATTAAAATATATAGTTTTTTCTTTTTGTATTAATAGTAATTTTATCTAGAACTCTTTCATAGAAGTATTGATATTTCTTCTCTATAAAAGATACAGCACGATAATTGATGCTATGCTAATTTTGTGAATTGTCTGCAAGGCTTTTTATTTTATTTTATAGCTGAAAAATATATGAAAATAACAATAAATGTTATTATTCTTATTAAGTTTATAGTCATTTTGATATAATTTAAATATTTCACCGACTACTATTATCATACTTTATCAAAATATTTAATTAAAATAACTTTATTCTAGAATGTGAAATAAAAAAAATTTAAACAAATATGTATACTTAGTCTTTAAATAATACAAATGTAAATTAAATTGTTAACATTACATTATATTTTTAATATTTATTAAATAATTTATAAAATACGTACCTTTTATTAAACTAAAAGTTTAACATTTATTTTAATCTCCAAAGTATATTTTTTAATTTATTTATTTTAAGTCGCTTTTAACATCTAGGGTCATTAGCGACTAAAATATATTAACAGTATTTCATAGCAATTAAATTAAAGTATAATAGTTAGTTAATCTTAAAAATTTTACAGTATTTTTATAATCGGTTAGACACTCTTTTAATGTCTTATGAAGATTAACATTACTTCTTTCTGTTTTAACATTGGACAATCAATTAATAAATGTTTTATGTTCAGCTCACTATCATATCTAGAGCATTTATTCTTCGGGATTTTACTGATAAGATGTATATGTGTGACGTAATACAGTGGCCTATTTTTAATCTATTTAAAACTATTTCATCCCTTCTATTGTCAAATTGCAAATATATAGTATTATAGAGTATTATTTATTATTATGCAAGAGTATTTTGTGTTAGTGATGAATCAAAGTTTTTAATAAAAATTTACTACAAAGTTTAAAGATAAAAATAATAATATAAGCAATTGAAAAAATAAATTATGACATATTATAATGTGTCTACAGTAGCTAACATGTAATTTTGTCGAATTTTGACGTGATTTTGACGTTTGAAGAGCGTTTTCAATATTATCGACGAGATAAAGTAATTAAAGCATTTAAACATTTAAAGTAAGCCGGTATACTTCTCAACATTTGTATGTTTAAAGTACATTCCTTATTGGAAAAGTGAAATGACATGACAGAATATAAATAAATAAATACTCTATATCCCAGTGTTATAAAAAGTATCCTATATTTTAATCAAGATCTTATTCTATATGTATGCAAAAATTTTATTGAAATCCTATTCAGCTGTTTAAGTGTGATTGTGTCACAAACCACCTCAAAAACTTTCGTATTTATAATAAAATATTAATCCCATTTGGATTAAATACATAATCATGCAAATACTAAAAAATGCTGTTATTATATTAACTAAGGTTTAATTAAAAACAATGTAAAATTATATTTATATAGACTTGTAAAGAATGAAAATATTTTTATATTGTCATCACATTTATTTCAAAGAATCAAAACCAAACATTATATTAATTTAATAATACTGATATATTTCAGTGTCCTCTTTAATATTGAAAAAGAACTTATATAATGTATTGTAATATAATATTAATTTATGTTACTATTAATTGTATCGTAATATATATAATTATACAGTTTTTATTTATTGATTGAGTTTTATTTTTAATGCATTGTTTTTTGAATAATAAATTTAATTGCTTGTGTCTAATGTGTTAGTAAATTGTTGAAACTTGATTGATTTATGTAAAATTGAAATTTCTTATTTTTCTTCTGTAAAACTAAACTGTATATTTCCCGAATAAGTAAATAAATAAATTACCCTCATCACAGCCTTTATACCATATATGTAACTAATTGAATAAAAATCTCTTGTATTTTAACAAGTTATATAATATTAAAAAATTTGAAATAAATAAAATTAACATAATATGGCTAATATTTTTATATTGTAATCACATTTCAAAGATAAACAGGAACCAAAAATTACCTTCATCCCAGCCTATAATAATATAATATCTAACTTACTTAATATAGATCTCTTGTATAATAACTAGTTGTTTATTATTTATAATAAGACTAAATTAATTTAAAAAATCAAAAACCCGACTGCGTAAAATACTCTTATTATAAACTAAAAAGAATAAAACATTTTACTAGCTTTCATTTGATACCCATATTGCTACAGTAAGAAAAAAAATTCAAGGGGGGGGGCCACCTCATTCTGCCATTTGCGGGCGCCATTTTGAAAATTTATATAGCCTATGTCACTACTACAATTTAGACAAATCCAACGACACCTCATATGTCAAAAACCGCCCAGCCGTTTGGGCTGTAGGGCGTGCCAACGAAATGGACATACATACATACATACATATACACATACATACATACATACATACATACATACATATATTCGAAAAACATAACCCTCCTTCTCTCGCAGTCGGGTAAAAAAAAGAAAGAAAACTAACATGATATTTGCTATTATTTTGTAATCACATTGATTTCAAAGATAAACAGAAATCAAAAATTACCTTTATCACACCTGTATTATAATATTTAACTTACTAAATATAGTCTCTTGTATAACTAACTTAATATTGATCTCTTGTATGATAACTAGTGGTTATTAAATAATAAAAAAATTGAAATAAATAAAAGTAACATAATATTGCTAACATTTTTAAAATTGTAATGTTTCTTATAATGATATTTTTTTTTTCATTTATTTTCAAATTCTAGCTTACTTAAAATTATTTTACTTAATGGTAAAATAAAATAAATATTTAGAATGAATAGGGAGACGAATTACGAATTACAAATAACTTTTTATTTTTTTGTAAATAATCTAGTTGAAGTTTTGTCTTAGTAACAAAACATTTTTGTAATTTCATATCTGTTTTTTTTTCTTTGCTTTGACCCGTGTCCATTGTTTGAAATCTCACCCCGTTGCCTCTCTGCTTTTTGAGTTTTCTTTCCTTAAGTCTGTGTTCATTCAGTTAAAAATTATTTTCTTTAATTCAAAATTCAATTATCAATAACAGTCACTTTATAGATTGATAGAAAAATAAAATAAAATAATAATTCATCGCGAGGTATTGAACCCGAGTCGGCCGTACGAGAACATTGTACGCTGACCACTTAGACATCTTGTAGTTGCAATTGAAATATTTCCAAATGAGTCTAACAGAACGCGTGCATGCACAAAGCGGCAACGTCTCATGAATAAGAGGACGTGCTACTCCTCGCGATTGGTATACGTGTAGAAAGACTAACAGTGTTGTGGTATACGAAAATTATACGCAGGGAAGTGCAAAAGTTAAGGACGACATTAGTACCCTGTAATAACTGAAGAGCGAATATCCACAATTTTAAACTTTTTAAAAATATAAGTTGAGCAGGAATATAGAATGCGGAATAGAAATCAATATACGCAGACACTTTTGTAATAAAGCCAGTGGTAGTGATGGACGCCGTGAGTCGGTTTCAAAAAAGGACGCAAAATATCTTTCGTGATTTATATATATATATATATATATATATATATATTATATATATATATGTTATACAATAGTTGCACAAATAACTATTATGGAAACAAATGTATTCTAATAATATGAAGAGGCGATAATTAACATGGATGGTATACACCAAACTATGATTTAAAGCCACGAAAAAATATATTTTATACTGTCTTTTATTGTCTATATTTGAATCTCTTAACATAAAGACCTACTTTTAACATAGGTTTTGTTATATATGAATGCATCTCCCCCCTCCTTCTCTCTCTCCGGTTTCTGCCTCATATCGCCAACAGCTAAGTTAACGTCTTGGTGAAAACATAAATCATATAAACAACAATACTACAACAGCGACTATAATGTCACCACGAGTGAAATCGTTAAGGAAATCTAATTCAGTATAAAGGTAGACTAACATTAACGGAATTTAAAATTTTCGAATTACGATAAAACACGAGTTTGTTTGAACTGATTCGAGCACGCAAGCTCTCGATCCAGCTCTCTTCACGCGAGAGCAGAGGTTACGTGGTCTCGGTAACGAACCCTTTAAAAGGCAATCATAGATAGCAGACCGTGTGTATACGGTATGGTTTATTAAAGAGCATAATCAATTCACTTGAGTCTTTAGCGACTAATATCAAAGGTCGCTTTTGTAATCTATATAGCTAAGTAAGGCTAAAAAAGAAATTAAGTATAGCTTAACCTACGAATGCTGAATCTAAGTTAGCTTCACGTGTTTCTGAGGTAGGTTAAGTCAGGTCATACGGTCGATTACTAAGGTAAGCAAATTAATCTTCAGAGGTTAGCCGGACAGTCTCCATGGAGGAGAAGTCTGGCCTTTTCGCCGAGGCCAGCCTGTCGCTGGAGGGATCCTGTTGCCTGCAGATCCGGGACCCTCCAATTAAAGCGTTTAGTACGGTATTGCACTCCCAAAGTGCCGAGTCCGACATAGGTCTAGAACTGCCGACCCGGGCGTCCTGGATATAATCCGTAAATGGATTCCCCTGCGTAAAAAAAAAAAAGGTAAGCAAATTAATGCATACTTATATAAGTAATGTAAAATTAGAATCCTGGTGGGAATCATCCCTCAACCCTAGAACAGAAAGCAGGATTGTTTATAGCTTTTTAAACGTTCATAGTCACACTATTATTAAGATTTAAAATAGGATATTTACTACGTTAGTCATTTATCATTAATCTTTCAGAGTTCGCGATATTTCGGTACAATTACAGTACATTCATTCTGGCCTGTGACCGGAACCATGGTGCTTACATTGTACGAAGATATCGGGAAATAAATATTATTTTCTCGATAAAAAATTATCTCTTATTAAATTAAAAAAAAAAAAAAAGACAGTAATTACCGTTTAACATTTCGATAATAAATATTAACGATTTTCTGATTGAAAAAAATATGTCTATTAATTATATTAATACTATAATTCAATTCAAATCAACATTAATTGCAATTTTAATATGCTTTTGTTTTTATTAAGTTTAAAAGTGAAAACCACAACAGAACAAGACCGAACTGGTATACCGTATCCTTGACACTTGAGGCCGGTAAACCTGTCCTGTCCTTATAGATTTTATTACGATCCTGGTCGCGGTTGATACTTATCTCTTTAATTATTATACTTAGCCCAGCTACGATTCTGTACATTTATCTGAGTCAGCGGTTGTATGTTCTTGATATTCGAGTACCGACACTTTTTTGTATGCGGTTTTAGTTTTTTTTTTTTGTCTTTTTGTTTTTGCGAACACTTGATCATTTGTCGCTGTGCACTTGAGTTATAAGTTTTTTTTTTCTTTGCAGGAGTTTTTTTTTTTTAAACTTTCATATCCATCGATCATTTTTTGTGATTTTTTTTTTAGGATCTCGTTTTTTTGTTCGTTTTTATTTGCAGTAGTGTTAAATTTTTTATGGAATTTTGAAAATCTTACATTCATTACGGAGACAAAAACGTGAACTGGTACGATCTACTCTAGTTTATAGTATTAACCCAAAAAAAAAAACATCAGAAATAATTCAGAACAGCTGGTATAAGAAGCATCTACTTTTTGTACACGTCCGTTAAAAAGCCGTCTTAGTCTACGTTTCCATCAAAATAGAGAATATAAATACATGTTTAATCTTTAGTCAAATGTTGATATCTACAGGTTCGTCTGTCTTAACTTAAATTTTGAATTTAACTATATATTCGACACTATATTCGTTTTGCTTCTCATAACAAGACCCATACGTATTCTCTTTAAAGTTTCGTTTTCTACAAGAGCAATTTTAATTATGTCTGAGACATGATCCCCTCGCTTGAAGCTCTGTGGAAACAAGATAATGTTGGTATAGGGGATTCCGCTCCCTCATTCCGTTATAGAGCTACTCCTCTGATAAGTGTTAACACTTACGATCTGTCGTGAGACTGAAAAGTTAATTGAAAGTATAATATAGTTATATGTATGTACTCGTAGGTATATTATATTTATACCAATAGATATTATTTAGAGAATATTTTCCCTTAGTGTACTCTCTAAGCATGAATCAGTGGAATTTTCATTAGTTGCATTAGTGAAGATGTATTCAATACATATCAGTGAATTTCAATAACAAGTTAGTGAATACTCACTAATAGACATACAAATATTTAATGATTAAATCAGTAGACTCTGGAAATTCACATATTCATACATTGAATAGTCACTAATTCTGCGTGGTACGATTCTCACATTGATAAAAAGTGAATAGCCACTTAAAATAAGTAAAATTCCACTGATTCATGTTTAGAGTGGAATCGAATAATTCCTTAACTACTGATATTTTAATAATGCTTTTGCCATTATAAAGTTACATTATGCAAAAAACATCACACCACGACTTGTATTGGCTGAGCAATAACAATGTCAACCAAACTTTTAGAGAACCTGGACCAATTAAGCTATTTTTAAAATATTCGTAATAGCATATTAGAATGAACTAGAATAACTAGATCAACCTATTTTATCTATGGGGATACTTTGAGTCACGGGTTCAAAAATAGATAAGATATAGTTCAAATATAGATATATGTAAATCTACAAATTTTTCGTGAACAAATCGAATCCGCTACTAGTACAAGATACGTGAAAACAGCATAAATATACTTATTAATTAAAACATACGTAGCTCTCCACCATTTTGAAGACGATATTTTATAAAATAATGGATTGAAACTCAATACGAGTTAATTTGTATGTTGTCGGAGAACAGCAGTGAAAGCTTACACATATAAATATGAAATTACTTTCGTATTTATAATATTACATTAAATTAGTTAAACTTACCTATAAATATAATAATATGTGAAATGGTGTGGTTCAATAAGGCCTACGTTCAGCAATGGACATCCAACGGTTGATGTGGTGGTGGATCTTTCCATTCTATCTCTCTCTTTTGACGGCCGGCTGGTCGAGTGGTCAGGCAACTGGACACTTTACGCAGCGGTCGCGGGTTCGAATCCCGCCAGGTGCAGATAATCTGTATGACGAATATAGATGTCTACACCGGGTCATGGATGTGTATTTATGTATATATGTATTTATATCTTAAATTTATTTCCATTCCTAGTATCTGTAACACAAGTTTTTACGAACTTACCACGGGTCTAGGTTAACGTGGTGTGATTGTTGGTTAATATATTAATATATATCTTCAAAGATTTAAATATATTTACATCAGCAAACTGAATCAATCAATCAAATATGGTTTTAAAAAAAAAGTTACCCATACTGCGGTGATTGACTAATTAACATACAAAAAAGTCCTTAGTCTTGAAGTAATCAAGTAAATTCATATCAGCAGCTAAGCGTATGTTCAGCAATGAAGTGGTGTCGCTCTGAAAGCTGGTTTTCAGCCATCTACTATAACGGATAACGACCCCGAGGGGGATTCGAGATATCAAGTCATAGCCTGTAGCGGTAGCGGTGTGACTATTGATGTCATTTCTGCACATTTTTTTAATGTAAATAATAAACGTAATAAAATTAACTTGTAAAAAAATTATTATTAATTAAGTTACGCCTTTGTGCGTATGTATTTATTTTGTTTGTTGTCGAAAGTGAAATTGATTTTATACAACATTAGCAATCTCGATACACACATACATAAATGTCCACTTTGACAATACCATACGATACTGTTTCATGGACAAATATCGTCGCAGGTATATTTACCGTTTCACGAGATTTATGTATCGAATAGGTAAGGAGTAAGGGGTGGTACATCGAATTTTGGTTACATTTTTAGATGTTTTTTTTCTTTATTTATTTATATGACAATAGTGATAAGGCACCCATATAATTTAACTCTAAACGTTCTCCATGGTTTCACCCGCGTTTAGTTTTAATTATCCATTTCTGAATTTCGTTTTAACAGTGAGAAAACTATTAATTTTTTTTATTAGAAATTATTATTAAAATTAGATTAGTATTTCAAAATTTATCTATTGCAAACAAACAAATCTTTTTTTTATAATACAAGTCCACTAAACCACAGTAGAGCAGCGTGGCGGATTAAGCTTTAACCCTTCTAAAAGAAGTTTACAGGCTGATTTAAATCAGTTCATAATACAAGTATAAATAAAAGTAATTTTGTTTTTAATAGTGTTGTCTGAATATTACATACCGTCTTGAAATAATAACCTAGTCGAGAAATGGAAGTACAAAGCAAGTGCTTTCAGTGGGACGCTTGAAGAAGCTTCTCAAAATTTTACTTTTTCTGCAGTTCATTTACTTACTATTCATACTTTCTTATTTAGCGACAAATTTTTTTTCTTGAAGTTTTTAAGTAGCTCATTATTTTTGAAGTTTTTAAATAGTTCATTATGTTGTTTATTATCTTTCAAAAATACTTATTTAAACTTAAAAATATTCTAATTATAACTAAAGTTAGAATTACCTACTAATTAATTATTATAAACAGTTTTAAAAGTTTTGTTTGGAAAATAAAACAAGCTCCATATATGTTAGTCGGAATACGAGAAGCGAAGGAAGCTGTCAGGTAGCGCGTGACTCGTCTCACACGTGTTCGCGTTTAATTCAGTATGTCTTTGACGCTTCAGTTTTACGTTTCAGTGTTAAAAACTTAAATAAAATTCTAAAATAGTATTTATTTTAAAACTGTTGATTTTAAAAAGTAAGGAATCGTTTATAGTGATATAGATATCACCAATGTTGAAATGAAATACATCCGTTTTTTGTAATTAGGCACACGTGACATTTGTCACCGTACGAGTATAATTGTGGACATTGTTAGTTTATTATTCATTGGAAACTATCAGACTGTGAACTGGTACCGAACTTGCGTATATAAATGGAAATATGTTGGCGCATTGAAATACCATATTTAGGTAATCATATTCGACTTGCGATCAATTTTTTTATTATGATATTTGAAATAAATTTTATTAAATCAGATAAAATTGTAGTCGAGAATTTAAAACAAATACATTTAAGTAGGCATACTGATACTGAACAAGATATGGTGCTCGTTCAACACTTTAATGTTAAAGTATGATTTTATGTCGTTTCCTTAAGTATGGGAATAATTTCAGATTTCCACAGGCAACTTGGGCATGGCTAGCCATGTTAATAAATGCCATGTTAGTAAAAGCTGCATTTTTGTTTATACGAGAAATATAATATATCAATATTTTTGTTTTAACTCGTTAAAAAATTCGTAAAACGACTGGTTTTTTCGATATTATCGTAATCTCGGTTATGAACTCTTAAAACCTTGACTTATTGTTAAGCTTTTTTCGATATTATTTTAACTGTTATATTGAAATCTATCTGTTTAAAAATAAATAATTTATATAAAATATTCTGTAAATAATCTTCTGTTTTCCGGTAATCTGCCAACTCGCACTGAAGCAGAGTGGTGGATTAAACCCCAATCTTCTCAATGGAGGAGAGGCCTTTGCCAAGCAGTGATGTTTATAGGCTCATTCTGACACGAGTCAATCAGTTCAGTCACTCTTGTGTTTGCGATAAACAAAGATCAACTTAACTATGTGGTATAACAAAGTACAAATTATTGTAAAACATAGTAAAGTTATCATCGGTAGTATTATTACAGGAAATATAAACTAGTTCAATGAAATTATATTATTATTATTATTATTTGTATGTTTATACTTTCAATGTATATTATACTAACCTTCAACGTTATCACGAACAGGAAGGACATTGAAAATAATAACAATATTTATAATATAAATAATAACAATATTTTGTAAAATGATAAAACACGGTAACAGGAAACATTTTACCTTTTATAATTTTTAAATTATTATTTTTTAAATTATAAGAGATAGATCACGCGCTGACCTTAACTTACTAAACGACCAGCTTGATTATAAATTATAATTTTTATTTATTCGAACTAGTTTCGCTGATTAATGAGTGAATATTATACTTATATTTGTGTGTGCATGCTGTCTGTGTGCTTTTTTTTCTATATTATTGGTCGTATTCTTGTGTCAAGTAAAATAAACATTTTTTTTTTATTTATTTAATGTAAATAAAATACTTTATTATGCACCATTTCCACCTTATCTTCATTGAGATCTTTCATCGTGGCTGCTTGTGATCACTTTTAATGATAAGGTCGCCCTTGCATTATTCATGTACTTTGCTTTTTTTTCAATGTATGCATTGGTTGTGTGTGCAATAAAGTGTTTTCTTTTCAATTCTATTTTAATATTTATTTTAATCTATACATTATTTTTTTTTTGATATATATTATTAAAATTGACATTAATCGGGATTTTATCCAACGGTTTTTAATTTATTTTTACCATAGTTTAAATAATTAAAATATATATATATATATATATATATATATATATATATATATATATATACGTTTTAATAAGCCGTTCAAACCAGATTCGAACTCCTTTATGAAAGGTTCCGTAAGTAATTTTTAATGATACTATCTATATATTTAATATAGTATCAAGTCTATAATAAGGAAATTATCCACCAATCCGTCTTGGATCATCGTGGTGGATTAAGCACCAACGCGTAAAAGGGCTTTGCTCGATATAGGGACCTTTACAGGCTGATTCAGTTCAATTTAGAATAAATTTATTTTCGTTATCAAACAACTAAACACATTATCATCTTTTAGTAAATCATGTCAATAATTACATGCAGTTCTAGATTGTATGCACACCTAGCCTTGCGCTACCATTAAAAGGCGTTGTCGTCGGGCAGCGTTCTTTAAGAATTATGTCATCAACAGTTTTTAATGTCTTTGATTAGAGCTGGTACATCACCGTCTGGATTAATTTAAGTTAACGAGGAGTCACGAAAAATAACTTCCATTTAAAATTGTATTTTTAAAGATTTAATAATCTGTTTAATGTTTTTTTTAATAAGAAAGTGTTTGATATGATTTTTTTTGTGTTAGGTAGCTTATATTTTGAAGAAGGTTAATATAGGTAATATTGTATTAAAATTATATACAACGGTATTTGAAGATTTATCGCCTCGAAGGAACGTGTGAATTTTAACCCGGGTGTTTACAGTAGATAATAAAGTATTGGTACCTGTTACCTATTGCAACATAATTTTAAAAACAGTGTCACTCTAGGGCTCTGACGATCCTTTATTTCCCTATTACTTTCAGTCACATCTCAAAATCGGAAGTGTTAATTATTTGTTTCAGAAATAATATTATAATACGGATTATCGTAACCTAAGTAATGATAAAATTTTATGAATATCATGTTGCTATTATGACACGGAACAATTGCTAAATTAAGCGACTCAACGCGTGAAGTCCTTTTTTGTGCACCTCAAACGGAATACCCACCACGCCCGCGCCTTCTCTATTCATATCCAGTATGTGATATACTGGATATCAGATCAGATCAGATCAGCGCTATCAAAGGTTTAAATTTTTTTGCAACGATCTTTTTCTAAACTTTATTTATAATCATGTTAGTTTGTATTTCCTTTTTTTTCTCGTTAATATCGGGATCTATTCTAAATTTGTTATTTTACCTGTTTCCGTAGATGCTATAAAACATCACATAATTATGACTCATTAGACCGGAATTGTAGTCACAAATGTCAATTAAACTCACGGGTTTAAACTCATTAAAACTTGACGCGACTTAAACCACGTGAGATGAGTAGTCTAATAACCGACTCTGAATACTAAATTATATAGTTTGTATTATTTTTTGTGTGGTAGTACAATTATGAAATAAATTAGTAGTTTTAATAAACTGAGCAAAAATGAAACAAAACATTTTAGTAAATAAATATTTTGATTTATTTTGATGATTGATGTGGGATCTCTGTATAATACCTAGGTATTAAAATAGTTTACATTTTGCTCTGACTCTCTTTAGTTCTTACAATCCTGTACTAATTAATGAATACTCAAACGGCTCAGCAGATGAGCCATGAAACATACATTTACATAGATAAACAAACGGACAAACACACAGTTAAAAGCTACTTTCGTTTTTATAATGTCAGATAAGGATTTGTATGCATATTATTGAATTAATTTAAGAAGATTACGTAACTAACGGTTTCACTTGTACGGCAGCATCAAAAAATAAAAACTAAAAGGATTAAAATAAAGTACATAGGTAATTTATGGATATGTTTTAATTATGTCGGTTATATTATGGCCAAGTTACACAAACTATTTATAATTTATAGCCTATGTGTTATTCTGATGTATTAACTATATTACTGTAAAGTTTCATCTAAATCCGTTGAGTAGTTTTTGCGTAAAAGAGTAACAAACATCCATCCATCCATACCCACAAACCTTCTCATTTATAATATTAATAAGATTTTACGTATATGTCGGAGCTAATTGAAATAGCCAGCCAATCCACCTCAATAGGACGGTAAGCCTATAAGAGGAACACAACTAGACGACGCTCAGCTAAATGGCTGAATGTTGATTTTGAATCAAATTTTCAACTTTACTTAATCTAATTACCGAAATCTTTGTCTGAAAATTATATTAAATAATGAATTGGATTATACATTTTGTCAAAACAAAAAATACGTTTTAGGATTGGGTTATATTTAGACTTATGACGCGTGCCGAGCGACATAGTAAGCGTGCCGCGGAAGTGGCGGATTCTTGACGGAATCAAATCTTGGTTTTAAGCTATTCGATATAAAAATAACTCTAATCGTTTTTATTATGCTCTTGTTATAAAATAAATACATACTTGCGACGAGACAGTGCTGAAACATATTAATTTAATGTTACTACGGCGACATTTGTCAGTAGTGATGTAAAAAAAATTAAATATCATAACGATTCAACCATAAAAATAAGCGTATTGCCTATTTGAACTAGTGGCTGCGACGATTTTTTTATTTTATTTTCGGATAAAATAATTTTAGTTAAGTATTGTAATGTTTAATGTTGGTCTTAAATTCATGATCCTAAGTTGTAGCCCGATAAAGCTAAAAGATACTATTTATTAATTAAATGAAAAGCATTCGAATGAGCCACGTGCATTATACCATCGTTTAAACCTTAACTTTAAAAGGCAACGCAACTAGAGTAAGCCCCGTAAATACAAAATTCAGGTGAAAATATTCTTAATTAAAAATGAAGCCCGGCCGAGTCTGTTGCCTCTTATTTAATTAACAAATTCTGAAATATTACGTAGTTTTCTTACCATTTAAAAATCCTCTATAATTACTTTATGTACAAAGTAACAGTTTCTCGGAAAATGTCTAATATCGTAACGAGGAGGTAGGCGTCTAACGGGGCGACAATCGCACCATTATGTTCAACGGGCATCGAACCTTCAGCCCACATGTGTGACACATTACTGGTAGTCATTGATGTGAAATTAATTATGAACAGAGTGATTATTCTTTTTAACCGATTTAAATAAATGACGCCTTAAATTGAAACGTTACCCTTGAACTTTTGCTTTCATGTCAATGACATGAAAAAAATAAGATTAAGTTTCAAATAATTCGTCACCCACACTTCATAGATTCCTTAGAGCAAAAGTAAGATAATTAGCCGGCAATCTTTTCCAGGAAATCCTTGGTACTTGTATACTTGGTTTTGCGTCGTATCTCAACAACTAACAAGGATTGGAAGCTATCACTTCCAGTAACTTATGGATTGGTGTCAGCAATGTTCCGCACTAAACGGCTTATCGCCTCTACCATTCGACTGTTATGTGCACGGTTGTTTAATGTACATGCCTTATAAAATAAACAAGCGGTTGGTTTTATACGTAGATGCTATGGATAGGACATTTTTATGTAAACAGCACCCAATACAAAACAAACACGTTACTGAGTAGACCTTAGATTCGGCTTTTTGGTTATGTTGTTTGTGTCGAAAATCTTCAATGTGACAACCCAAAAAAAAATTTGTTTTTATGACGATAACATAGGGCAGTGGTCACAACAACTGGCTTTTGCACTATGTGTCGCAGGTTCAAACCCAGCCCATGACAAATGTTTGTATAGGTCATAAAGATGTTTTCGTCATCTGGGCGTTATGTTTCCAGACTCTGACACTGGATTTTATTCCACTGGGGGTCATTGGGGGCTCTATAGGTATTTTTGCCAAAAAAAAAACTTTATCATATTATTAATTATATCTTATCTTTATTTATAATCTTAAACTTAATAGCTAGCATATATTCATAAATGAACATTATAAATAGATTCCTTCTAAGATAGTGAAGTGATTCATACTGAATTGAACTAATATTTATTTGATTTCATTGTTTCTTATTAAGCATATCTTGTTTGATCTGAACCATTTACATTGAGGTCACGTTAGTGTGGCCCGATAGTAGATAAGCTATACAACGTGGCCAATAGAAGTAGAGCTGTGGTGCTGCCGGGCGTCGAACTTGCGACCCCCATGTCTCTCTCATTTCCGGTGCGGTTGTGGGCTTTTTGTAAGCATGCGGCTCTTGCATTTGTGAATTGTAAGATGTAATTATGTTTATCTTAAATAGGCATTTAATGTTCTAATGTTTAGAATCTGATGTTGTTTTTGATTTGAAAAATACTAGTGCTAAGATCAAATAATTCAATTATATGTGTATATTATTTTTATGATTTATAACCTGTTATCAAGAAGGTTATATGCTAAATGAAAGTGAGTGAAACTGCGTGCTGTATATAGGTGGTATTAAAAAATAATATGCCATGTCGTCCGTTAGATTGTTTCGAATAAAATCAATAAAGAAAATATAAAAATTTCGAAACGGAATTCTACGGAATGTATATTTAAAAGCCTTTTTTCAAATTTCATTTTTAAAGTATTGTATTTATTTTGAGTTTGAATTATCAAATTAATATTTATCGAGAATGTAACCAATATAGGTTCTGCTGAGAAAAATCGGGAACCTCAACAGTTATAAAATACTAAAAGTCCTGTTTTCAAGACCGCAACACTTCCACTAGGTCGACTCTGTTCATCAGACCATAACGTTTTATTTAAACAAAAAGAAAATGAAAACAATGTGTTGTTTTCACTATAGTCAAAGAGACAAATTGCCATAGTTCCTGCACAAGATTATTGAACCGTACCATGAATAGTAAAATCGTCATAGAATTTTAAGTTCCTTTAAGACTCCTGGGAACTGAACGTAAGAAAACGGTAAAAAAGAAAATAGTAGATCAGAGAACTAAAGCATTTCATAGTTAAATATGATGTATGATGATAATTATTATTATTGTATGTTAAAACTTTTCTAATATCGATTATATTATAAATTTTAAATTTATTATTCAAGTCGTGAGTGTAATCTTCTAACGGTAGCTGTTAGTAGACAATCAAGAAGATTTAAAATCATTTTTGGTATTGATGTTAAATAGTTATGTACAAAATGACATGATATCTAATGTATTTATAATAGAAACATTCACAGAATATATTATAGTACTATGGCGTCTGATTCGATAGAGCAATGTTTCCTACTATAACACAGGACAGATTTGAATGCAAATTACTTACTCAACCATAGCGTTGGCTAAACAAGCGTTGATCAATTTGTAAGTTTATCGTTACGTGTTAATTATATCGATATAAACAGGTCCGTCTAGTATTTTTTACTTCCTTGAATAGTAAAATAGATAAATAGTTTCCACTTCATTTTAATAGTAAATGCTTCATTTAAATGAAATTTAGATTTCTTTTGTTTTGCAGTTGCTCACTTTTAGTTAGCTTTTTAAAGATTATTTTCTTAACAATTATTCCTAAATTGTAACTTAAATTTAACATTTATTTTTTCTCAATGGCCAAACGTTAACAGTGCGTTTTATCAGAAATTATATTTTCTTTTATTTCAGTTTACAATATGCTATAAATATAGGTAGGTACCTAATCTATAAAGATATATATGCATTATTTTTAACCGCATTTGCTGGTTTTTTTTTTGTCTCGTTCGTAATTGTCACGATGCGACGCGTGAAAGAATCGTTCTAAATATTTCGCCGAAAAAATTGAAATATCTTTTATACGTGTGTTTAGTAAAGTCCTTTTAAAGGGGCAGCGAACGACGCTAAACTGATTTTATGATTTCATATATGTACATATA
Source organism: Euphydryas editha (assembly GCA_036937285.1). Taxonomy (NCBI): domain Eukaryota; kingdom Metazoa; phylum Arthropoda; class Insecta; order Lepidoptera; family Nymphalidae; genus Euphydryas; species Euphydryas editha. Next base: position 18,465,122 of record JAUPFZ010000010.1, read on the forward strand.
CAATCGACTAGTGTGTGGGGCTCTTCCTGACAGTACTTTAATAGGTCCGTTAGGGTTATGCTCTTGTAGTCTGTTCCTCTACATCCGGTCATATCTTCACCGGGGAGCTTTGACTTATTATTTTCTTTAGAATATTTAGATTTCTATTTGGACTCGATAATTAGCGCTGCAAATGAATTTTAAGAAAATTTTCAGAAATAAAACATCTGTCGGGTCCGCTTAATTTTATATATAAGAAACTGTCAATAAAGATTGTGAAGTTCAGTTTGACAGAGCTTCTGGTGTGATATGTTTTCATAACAATCGGTTTCAAATGAACCGATAAACGCTTAAACAATCGGACAGACATTATAATGTAAACGTAGGATATTTCTTACTAAACGCACTTCTGATTTTCTTCATTAGTAAATAAAATTTGCGAAGCCGAGACTGTCGCTTATTATAAATAACAATTTTAATATTCTGTGATCTTGTATAACTTTAGCTTTGAAAATAATTATAAGGAAAAACGTAGTAAAAACGGTCTCGTGTCCGAGACGGTGGAAACTGGGGGAAGGTAAACGACCATTCAAAACAACTCTTGAGAATAGTGTTTATGCGTTTTATTGATATTGGAATTAATTACTTGGTATTATTATTACTTAAGCCAGAGATGTTTTAATTTGTATGTATATCGTATTTAGGTATTTTACCTTAAAACTGTAGACAGATTATATTTAAATTAACTGACAAAGCATGTAAATGTTCCACTGCTGGGAGAAAGCTTTTTCTCCTATATAGAAAAAGATTGGGATAATTCGCCATGATACATTATTAGGTGATGATATGAAAACAGACCGACGATATTAAAAACTTTACTGTTAACCCTTCTGGTGTAGTAGTGCGAGTAGTCACCTCAAAGCCGGCGGTCGCGGATTCGATTCCCGCTCAGAGCAGGTATTTGTATTTATAAAAATATTTGTTTCTGGTCTGGGTGTATGTCCATGTGGGTCTTGACACTTTTTCTCGGAGAGCATGTAAAGCCGTCGGTCCCGGTTATTATCGTTTACACGTGATAGCGATCGTTACTTGTGGTAGGGAAATTATCTGCCAACCGCAGTGTAGCAGCGTGGTTGATTAAGCTCCAAGCCTTTGCCCAGCAGTGGGATGTTTACAGGCTGATTCGGTTCAGTTCATATCTAAACAAATAAAAATTAATCCCAATTTCCCTTAGTCACGCCATAACTTGAGAACGACTTTACCGATTATATTCATACTTTTTTTTAAAGTTTTTAGTTTTTTATACTTTGTAGAAAGTTCTAACGGAATGAAAAAAAAAGAATAAGAAAATTGCGCATAAAATTTCGGAAAATTTAAAAACTATTTAAACTTCTCGCTTTCGACAGTTTGCGCGTTTTTTTTTAAATTATTTATTCCAGTTAGAACTAAATGAATATTCATATCTATACTGGACAACGTCTGTTTGGTCAGCTAGTTTTTTAATAATTTCCAAATTGCCTGTCTAAAGTATACTTGTCGACTATATAAATGTTTTTCTCTTAATGTTTTCGTTCTTTCGTTCGTTCGTTCTTCTTCTTCGTGTTTTCGTGTAAGTGGACACAAATCGGGCTGTCTCAGCTGGGGTCGTTAATGCAAAATATTGTACTTTAAATTTGCTATCTAAACTAATCTGTCCGGTTCCTCAATTGACATATGGTTGTGCTTAAAATTACTCTTCTGACACAAGGTATACTCGTAATCCTTTCACCTTCGTCTCATTTATAAAATGTCGCAAATATTTATCAAATATATGATTAACATTAATTTATTATAATATTTGTCTTGGGATACCTAAATAAGGAATAACTTGGCATAAGTTTACGAACATACGCAGTTTTCAAAAAAAATATCTTTATCAAACGACAATGATGCTATACCATAGTTGGGTAAAGGCTATCTTTTCGATCAATTTGGATTTTAGTTAAATTTTTTTAAGAATTGATGGGGGCCTGGATTTAGCAATAGATGAAATCGTTTTATTAATTTATAATACATGGCTTCAATACTGCCAAAAGAATACAGATGATTTTGCTGATCACGTAGAATGGAGAATAAAGATTTGTCGTTTTTTAAAGAATGAAAATATATGATAATTATAAACAATTGATAAAGTTACGTATTCATTTTTAGCATTTGTCGTTAACAAACATTTAATTAATTAATTTGGTTAAATGGCTTTCAATGGTGCCAAAAAAGCACAAATGATTTGAATGTCACATTGGAAACAAACGTTTCAAATTGTGGACAGGCGAAAACGATTGCCATATCAATATTTGGTCTAAACTACGAATATAATATATACTTGCTGTTTCAAAATATCCTTACATGATAAAAATATTTGACTGTTAAGGATATAAGATTTCGTGGAATATTTTTAAAATACGAAAAAAGTTAATAAATAAACAGTCTAAATAAATATTACAGAAGTCTTACATGTGAGACCATGTACCAAAGTAAGATAACAACAAGAAACAGAGCTCAGTTAGTCCGATAGGTGCTTTTTTATTTATTTAATGTTATTATAATTTTGTGAACTGAAACAGTGGCATTTAAAACGTCTTTTAATTGTTTAAACAGACCAACCAGTCTTATGAGATTTTACGTTTTGATAAATTTAATCTAATTGCCTAATTTCCCTACGGTATGTAATAAGGATTGTATAGTTTTATTTTTCTAGACCTTATTGCCAACTTCGTCATGACTCCCAAAGCATTTATTTCGCCAATATTTATTTTCAGAAAAAAATACTAAAATGATTGGTATCACCTCTAAAGAACGTAATAAAATACTGCCTTTAATTTAAAAACTATATATAACATAGTTTTTTTTCACCAAAACAAAAAAAAATTGGAGGATTTGTTTTATTCGTCGATAATACGAAATCAATGTAATTAGATTTGAATTAGTTTTTTTTTTAAACATACTGGTCGTAAAAAATTTACATAATAGTAATATAGAATAGAGATTAACTGAAAGTTGATAGGTAATTGATATACAAATATACGGTAGATATAATTATAATGAAAATAATCTTATTCATTCGGAAACTTTCGACTGCTTATAAAAAAATGCTTTTGATTTATCTGTCAGTTGTACACTTCCACAAACAACAGAAAAAAGTGAATTAACGTCGCGTGAGACGAAACATTGTAAACGGTTTGACGGTAGTTTAAGAAAATCTTTTAACATCTTGAACTTTATTGCTTTTAATAATAAAGTTTTAAATATAATGGACAACTCTGACTTTACAGCCAGACAGCCGTGTTCGTGTTGCAAATCAATTGTGCTACATGCAACCATATAAAAATAGAATAGAATTTAATTGTTTGTTTGTTATATAACTCGTTCAATAAAAATGATTTGTGGAATAATTGTTATTTACGCTTTTAATTGGCGTTAAATTGTTATGATTAATTCTGTAAAAATAACGTATTTATTTCTAATTTCTCGTATGGATAAATTTTATTATTTACAGAGAGTAGTCGTTTTTATATGTTTAATATTTATATAGGTATAATATTTAAATGTATATTTGTTCAGGTGCTTACTGCGTTTATAATTTTATTGAAGTCTCTTTATTTCGGCAGTGTTTCAATCGCCATGATCACGGGGAGACTGACGTACGGTGATTTTGGATGGTGGCAGATCGCAAAAATCTGTCTACCCTCTTTCTTCTTCGTTTTGGTCGTCTAGTTTCGGCACATGGACGCACTTGTTCATATATATGTATATATATATATATATATATATATATATATATATATATATATAATACTAATACTTGTTTATATATGATATTGAACAATAAAATAATTTCAATGTTTTAAACATAATTTTATTCATTTTATTGTATCTTAAAATGATGTCTATATTTAGTACAGGTTGAACGCGCCACTTCTTTCGGGATAACACATTATGATTTTCATTCCTTTCCATTGAATTTCGGGATGAATAGTACCTATCCAGTGTCCTAGCTCGTAGTCGTGGTCGTCAAATTTATTCAGTAGTTTCGTTGTGATGCGCGGCCCTGATACAGACACATAGACAGACAAACAAAAATGAAAAAAGTATAGTTTTGAATTTTGTATCGAATATTGAATTATTTCCAATATTATTATTTTTTTTTTTAATATTAAAAATGTATAGGATTCGACCTGTTACAATTTGATTATAAGTATAGAAATAAATTAATTTTCTTAAACTTAGCATACAGAGTGGATACGAAATCACCGGCGTGACGTCATATCGGATGTCCTTCAAGCAAAGCATTGTTGTCTGCGACCAGGGTCAGTCAGGCTTTAAACTCGCCGCCATATGATTTCGTTTCATGTCTTTGACGGGCCGAATGTTACTATAAACCTTTGTTTTTACGTCACTTTTAGAGCTTTTTAAAGGTGTTCAAAACTTCAAAGTAATTGTAAGATTCTGGTGACTGTCCCTTAGTCACGGGGCTAAGGGACAGTCAACAACAACAGCAAACAAATAAACAAGGAAAGTTTTTTTATTTTTGCGTTTTTTAACTCGATGTAATGGTTGAATAATGTCTTAAACATAAAATATCTACAATTTATACGCTCTTCAAAATGTAATTAAAGTTATATCGATCTCATTCGTGGTCCTCCATTGACTATTTCTACTTAGGGAGTATTCTTTCTACTATTTCTACTACGTAAAAAAAAAAAGTGATATTTGCCGCGACCACCCTCTCCCCCACGTGAGATTGAGTGAGGTTGCGCTTGACCTAATCCCCGCCCTCCACCCCCTCAAACGTCCGTTACGTGTGATAATTAATGGGATGCCCCGTTAAGACTAATATAATGATATTGGCGAAATCACCTGTGGATAATCAACCTTTAATAAAGATCCTTTCTTCTGCAAATTCCGGCTCGTACTTGGTAGTTTCATGTTTCATTTTAACGTTCCTACATAATTTTAGCTAGCATCGTAAGTTTGTAGAATGTTAATTAGACTTTGTGCTTCATGTAGGTAGGTAACTACTGTTCTGCAAGTGCAGTGCAATAAGGTGTTATCACAAAATATACTTTACAGCGATCGTTACTCGTGATAGGGACATTATCCGCCAACTCACATTGAAGTAGAGTGGTCGATTAAGCTCCAACCCTTCTATATAGAGAAGAGGCTTTTGCCCAGCTCTGGGATGTTAACAGGCTGATTTAGTTCAGTTCAGTAAAATAGCTATCTTATCTATATTATTACGGACTACAGATTGTTTTTTGAATGTTTAGTCAGCATTGAAATTATTGGAAACTGACGCTATCGTAAAAAATATTTCGCTATAAGGTATCAAATAATAATAGAAATATATTGTGACTAATAATAACCGCCATAATATTAAAAATTGTATATTTTTGTTTTAGTAGAACAGCGTTCCATTTGAGATGATGTCATTTAAAACTTTTAATGCATTAAATATGTAATAAATCACTCGACTTAAGTGATGCCACAAAAATCTTTTTACATACATATGCATAAGATTATAAATGTGTCGATATGTCGTGGTACACTAATTGATCATGACACCTCGATGGTAGAGATCGCCTTAATGTGCAATAAACGACGCCACCTGCGACGCCACGCGATACTGGAATGCGGTTCGAAGGCTTTATTGAATTTTGTTTATAAATTCCTCTCTAAAGATTACATATAAAAAATTGTTTGTGAATATTTCTTCTGTACGAGTCAGTTGTTATCTATAGTAGATCAGATAAGTGTTTTATATAGTATTTTTTTATATCTAGAAAAGATTTGACTCAAATTAAAACAGTTTTGTTTCGTGACATCACCTTTTTTAAATTAATGTATAACTGGGGTATGTTGAGCTATAGTCAAAATCAAAATCAAAAACAACTTTATTCAAGTAGGCCCCACGAGCACATTCGAATCATCATTTTACAAATTAACACTTTAAAAAGCTACCACCGATTCGGAATGTAGATTCTGCAGAGAAGAATCGGCAAGAAACTCCGCAGTTACTCTTTTGAAAATAATATATAAATTGATTTTTAGTACAAAATTAGTAATATCTTGCAAGAAATAGAGCGCCACTAAGTCCACACATCTTTATCGACTAAGTAATCCTGCACCGAATAATACGCTTTATCTATTTTTTTTTTTTTTGAATAAAATCTTTAAATTTATCTTGAGACAATTCCAAAATTGTTTGTGGGATTTTATTATACATGCGAATACCATAACCCAGAAAGGAGACGTTTACTTTGCGCAGTCGGAAACTTGGAGTTATAATTTTGTTATTCCTTCTAGTGTTTACACTGCGATTAATACTATTTATTTCAAAACAATGAATATTCTGGTGAATATATATAATATTATTATAAATATGTTGCGACGCAATTGTTAATATGTCTGCCTTTGGAAAAACATCCCGTAGGGAGACTCGAGCTCCAAGATCGTAAATCCCGCGAATAGCCCGTTTTTGCAAAATAAATACAGTCTCCATATCTTAACTTCACAGTTTAAAATGACAGTAATCTATAATTATTATTATTTTTTTATGTTTGAGAATATATGAACGTAAGACTTCAAGAGGTATAGGCTTACCTCTTGAAATCTACCCAACAGTTCAACGATGCTGTAGACATTATAAATGAAGGGAAAAGTATCAATGCCGCCAAAGAATATTCGATATCAAACGAGTGACTTTGATGAATCTTTCACGAAAGAAATAGAGTTTGCCAGTGGTAGTGGCCTCTACTTTTCTGCGAAGCCTATACCTAAATTAAGTTTACCTGGAGAAAAATGGATCCTGTGCCAAGCACATATAACATGTGCGCCAAGTGCTGATGTTATGATGATGTTCAACTTACCTCACCTATGTACCCCTAAACCCACGTTGAGCATGCCTGACTTTCTTCACTTAAATATCTGTAGCTCTTAAATGTGCTCTTAATTAGTAAAAATATTTACTATAAATACTTTTGAAAAGGAATACATTACTTACCCATTGGTATGAATAACAAGAGGACTTATGGTTCAGGCGCTATGAACATTTAAATGAAAAATTGCTCAACTAGCTCCGTCCTACCCTGAACTGAACTGACTTACGTCCCACGACTAGGTAAAGGCCTCTTCATCTAGAAAAAGGGTTGGAGCTTAATCCACCACGCTACACCACTGCGGGTTGGCGGATAATATCTCTACCATGAGTAACGACTGTTATAACATGTCTATGATAACAACCGGGACCGATGGCTTAATGTGCTCTCCAATGCACGGTGAGGAAACCCACAAGGAAGTAGGTACACCCAGACCGGAAACAAATATTTGCACAAAAACAAATATCTACCCCGAGCGGAAATCGAACACGCGACCGCTGGCGTTTAGGTGACAACTCACACCACTACACCAGAACGTCGTCCTACCCTATAAATATTTAAAAAAGTGAGTAATAAAATTGAATAGAAGTATAAATCGGTGATAGAAGAATAATTGTCGTCATATAAAACAATATTGTATACTAAAGTGCTACGAAGTTATAATTCAGACATTTGCGATTAAAAAATATTTAGTGAGAAACATTGTACGGTGCTAGGAAATCTATCTTATGCATATTTTATTTAAAGTAAAATAGTAGGTTACCAACCATATATTACCAGTTGATCTATTTTTACTGTATTTTAATAACACAATACCTTAAAACAAGAAAAATGTTATTTTTAACGATAATAATAAATACAGATAGATAAAACACACAAAGGGGGAATGTTAAAAGCTCACTTCAAAGATTATGTTCGATAATATTTATTAGCCGGACTTAAAACGCTAGATAAACATCTTCCAATAAATTTCTTTTAATAAAGACACACGAGCTGTAAACTTTAATATCACAACTCGAATAATCTTGATACGTTTTACGCGCTTTTTATTAAGATTATAAAGATTACGTTGTAATAAAATCCATAATTATTTAGTTCAAACTCTCAAGTTGGTTTGTTTTGATACGATATTTATTACCGTTCTGTACTGTAGTAACCTTTAAACTTCCCACCGCTGAACAGCGCTGGGCACAGGTCTGTTTTCATAATGACTGATGATGGTTAGAGCTTACTACGCTTATCCAATACGGCTTAAATAAATAAAAAAGTAATGATGCATTTTTTTTCACAAGAAAGAATTTTGTGTAAAATGTCACAGCTGGTGTTAGCGCTAGCAGTCGCGGGTTCGATCCTCGGTCATGAAAATGTTTGCATAGTTCATACAGATTGTGTTGTGCGTTTCCGAACTGTCGATATGTGGACACAGAATTTTATCCTATTAAGGATCATTGAGTATTAGGCGTTTGTTTACATCTTGCAGAAGATTTTACTCAGTAATGAGACATTTGCAGAATATTACAATAAAAATATAGAATATTTATGATTTTGGTTTAAACTTAATAATTTTACAATGACTCAGGTATAAGGATATTATAAGAGTGCATATTCAGCGAGCGTCGTAAAGAATTCTAAGTCATGCCTCACCTTCTTCTTGAAGATAAGTACGCTCTTAAGACAGTGTCTTTGTCCTCCGCTACATTATAGGAGCTTGCTTTTGCGACGTATGCGTTTTCATGTATTAGACTTGCTTTTGTACGTGGCTTTGACTGTAAACATTTAATATTAACTAGAAATATAGAATAACTCTAATTAAAGTATTATTTTAAATATAATTGATCAAAATTGTAATTCGTAATAATAATATTAGTGCTATTAAAAAAATATCGTTTCGAAATTAGAGGAAAAAGAGTGAAAACAGTGCAAACTGTAACAGCGTTATATACACAGGCAGGTACTTTCGAAATTGTACTATCGCTTAATGGTAGATAAGAATCCACCACACCGCACCACGGCATCAGCCGTTGGATGTCCACTGCTAAACGTAGGCCTCCTTCATCATTCCTAGGGGTTTGACAATAAAGTCGGGGCTACTCTTCTCTGCCGGTCACCGCACTGTGGAGAAGAAAAGTCCCTACCAAAGTAGATATGGATCAGTTTCTTTTCATATAAAAACATATATTTAAAAGCTTAGTTTAATAATATAATTTGTTTTTTATGTAAATGTTAATGTTTTATAACGTCTAAATCTTGATAGCACTTTAACTTGATAGCACAGTTGATAAACTTTAATACCTACAGTTATTTTTATAATAGAATTGAATATATCAAAAACAAAAAAAGAGAAAGAAAGTTTTAAGGAAAATTCGCAGTTATAATATAAGACGTAACATAACCGTTACGAAAATGATTCGTTGATGGAATTTTCGTGTAGCGGGTAAATAATGAAATTCTTAGGGCTGATAAATAACAACTCGGTGCTATAAACAATCTATTATATATTCATATTCACCGTATCGTGTCTATTGGATGCATAATCCTTTAATTGTAATACACTTTTGGACAGTTGAATAAAAATAACCTATCGTATAAAATATCAACGGTACATATAAAATTATATTCAAACGATGTCTTTTTTGACAAATGTAAAATAAATACATACTTAAAGTAACTTCTATTAAACTAAAATAAGAAGTGCTTTTAGTCACTTATTTAATACGAATTTAAAATAGAATTACATATCTACTTGTTTAAAAATACACAGTATAATTATACTGTGAATTTATTAACACTTAGAGGCGGTTCTAACATGCTTTTTAATAAACAAGTCGTAGTTTAATATTATAAGCCTAAAAAAACTGAACAAAAAAGGAAATGTCGCTCATATTTGCTACGAAAAACTAAGCTATAAAAGAAACGAGATTAAAGCTTTTAAATAAAAAAGAACAATAAAAATGAACTTATATTTATTGCATTATATCTTCCCTTGAAGAGTCCTCCCATCCTCCCTACCACAACTCCGACACAAACAATAGTATTTTACAAAATATATTGAATGTAACATAAAAACATATATAAAAAGTATATAAAAATATTGTCATCGTTTATGAAAACAAAAACAATAACACGATTTTATTTTGAAAGTCATTCCTGAATAATTCGTTATCGTTGAAAAATATATTTATTCTAATAATAGGCTATCATTTCCGCCCTTCTACGGTATCGTCAGTTGACTCCGTCGAAGGACGCGGACTATATTAGTTCGAGTATCAACCGTAGGGCTGAATCACTCCGGTGTAGTGTCGGGAAACTCGGGAATGTTATCGATACATTGAACCGAAATAAATAAAAATATCGATATGTATCTATTACAAGAACTTGGAAATGAGACGGGTGTTTTATAGATATATTATTTAAATTAAAATATCGATAAATATTGTAAGAATTTTTATTTGATTTAATTAGTAATCGATTTTGAATAAATTTTAAATCTTAGATGATTTTCTCATTTTTATTCACTTTATATTTCGATGTTTGTGGAGTTTAGCTATATATAGGTATACGATTACTACACCACTTTTATAATCATAGGCGCGATGTTATATGGCAATACGATAATATCTGAAATCAACGCGTTGAAAGCAGCAAAAAAAAAATCAACTTTGTAATAAGTAATATTGTAAAAAATTTAATTCGATTTTAATATTTTATATTTATGTATTACGAGTTTTACCTCGATAACGTTAAGTGTGTTATATTTCGACATTTTTTGACAGAGTTACACCTGTCGTGGTCACGAGGTAACTGAAGTGCCTATCGCGCGCTTTATTGGCGTTTTTGCCTGTTTTTATCGCTTACCCTCACAATATTAATATTGTTTTATTGTCATTATAATGCGTGCACGCTACACTATTATAGTCAGCTCGAGCGAATATTTTTCGAAGTATTTAACTTTTATTAAATTTACGTATTTTTTATTCCGTATACCTAAAGTACAGTTTAAATCCGACATCACGGTTGAAAGTTTTGTTTTTGAATTATATTCGTTTACCGTACCAAATCTCAGTTGTGTCTAATTTATATCCATCGTCAAAAGTTTTGAGTCATGTAGCCCAATTTAATATTGTTTTCGAATTTAAAAGTCTCTTAACCATTGCGAACTTTTTCAAGAAAAAGTCTCGCCCTTTTGACATGTCAAGAACATGGCGGCAAGGAACAGTACTTACTTTTAAGAAAAGTACTTACGTCTTCAACTTGTTGACTACTTAGTCTTAAACGAACGTTCTTAGTTTAAGTTGAAGTATACTTAATCGTACATATAAGGAAAAAACAATATATTAAACACATACAAATGAGTCTTAACTATGTACAATTTACGTAATATAGGTATTTATCCAAGCGAGAGGTGTTACATGTTGATGACATGTAATGTTAACATTAAGTTAAAATACACATTGACTGTAATTTTTTTTTTGAATGATGTTCACGGATGTTGTTTGATGTTAAATGAAAGCTTTTATAAAACAGACGATCGTAGATCCCTTCTTTCACTTTCTATAAATTATATTTGTTGAGAGTTAATGATGTCTTTAAAGTGAAATTTAAGACTTTTTTTAAAATAATACGTCCAAAGAAATTATATAATAAATCAACTAACTTTCGCATCGCGGTTTGACCCTTGTAACTTCATTTCCCATAAATTTTTACGGGATCTGAAGTCGGTATAAAAAGGTAGTATAAATTCTGGATCTGAAACTATCTGCGTACCACCGTTTCATTGAAATCTGTTTAGTAGTTTTTTGCATTAAATAGTAACAAACATCCATCCAAACTTTCTCATTTATAATATTAGTAGGAAAGTAGGGAGTAGGATAGATAGCCGTTTAAAATTTTTCCGATAAAAATGATATCAGGTAGTTATTAAAGTTGACAAGAACTAAACACGGTCATTTCGAAATGGCAGTATTTTACGTGTTTATTTATTGTAATGTATTCAATATTACGTAAATGGTCACAACGACATTGAAACACACATACACCATTGCATATTAAACATCATTAAAATTCTAATCGCGCCTGTTTCCTTGAATCATTTACAATGGCTATGATTTTATAGTAATTTAATGAATTGATTTGGTATATATAAAAAAAAAAACTTTAATAACGGTTTGTATATAAAAAACGTTCGTATAAAACACGTTCGATTTTAATAATGTTCTAACTAAGTAATTGACTATTTACGAGAATTTAAATTACGTTTAGTTTTCGTATAACTATATCTAGTTAACTATAATAGCTAATTTTAATTTATGTGAATTCAAAGGATAAATGGGATAGGTATGCATGGGATATATAGGCATATGCAATTTGTGTTGGGCCTTAATTCAGTGCATGTTGAAATAAATATATATAAATAATTAATAATGACTTGCAAATCTCTTTTTTTTTTGTAGGTTGTATATATTCGTATATTTTTTAATTTGTATTGTCTAGAGATGGTTTAAGTGTGCGCTCGAAGGGAGTAGATCACGTGATTTCGATTAAGTTTATGTGGACTACAACCTCGTTTTCGTGTCTAATCTAATTTGAGGTGTTCGTACGTCATTTTTGTTCAAAGTTCAAAAGAAAGAGCGATTAATGTTAGTTTGCACATGTATACAGTATACAGAGTAATCTTCGCTATCACTGCACCTTATGGTTTTTATTTTTATTTTATTTTTATATTTTTTTAAGGTGTATTATTCCAGATGGTTATGTGGATGTTATATATAATACGAGTACTTATCTATATATCAATACCTGGTGAATCTTTAGTTTGATAAAAGTAAAACACAATACTCCATGAAGATAAACATATTAAGAATAATTTATCGATAGTCGTCCGCCCCATCACTTAGTTATAAATAGTGTTGTCGGTTTACATAAGAGCTCATTCAGTGTGGCGCTATCTAAAATAAAATGCGACCGTGACTCAGCTGCACGCACGAGCATTTTATTTATGTTCTATTTAAGAATTACCTCTTTCATTAATTTACGCTTTTTTGTATGTGGGTAGTTCTATTAGAAAGGAATTTCGAAAAATAATTTTAGTAGCTTTATGGGTACTATTTTTTATTGTAATTTTCATATGACTTTATAATGTTATATAGTAGATTTCATAGATTTAGGTTTAATTTATTGTGTTACATATCTTGGATGAAAAAAGATAAAACAATGATAGCATTAACTTAATTATACAAATCTGTTCGGTAATAAACTGTTACTAATTTTTACAAAATAATTTTTGTATTATTTATAAGAGTCCGAAGTTATAAGAATCCGTAATAGTTTTATAGATATTAGGACTATTACTAAGATATTCCTATAACTTCTTTCTATTTTAGTCAGTTCACTCGCATGTTTGACGATTTATTAAAATATCGTAAGGTCAAAGAATTCATTTGTTTGTACGCGATAGTATCAGGAGTTATTCGTTCGATTAGAAATGTTGATTGTTGTCGATACCCTGTTACGATTTGTAAGAAAGAGTAGTTGATCCTTAAGGTACAGATACACATGCTACTTACTAGCATGCTTATAGTCTAGTCAACAAAATTTTTAAAAACTAAACCCTTGTTTTTAGTTATTTGTTAATAACTTTTGCAATTTTTACAAGCGGAACTTCATTTTCTTCAAAATTTATCTTGATGCCATTTCGAATCGAATAACACCTCAATCATAATTTTCGGAAACAGCTGAAAAAAGTTGACCAAAATGGCACTTGTCGACTAAACTAAAAGCATGCTAATAAGCATGCTAGTATTTAATTAAAAGTCTAAATCGGATTTTATCGCGTTTATTTGTTTTAAAACTTTAAAGTTTAACGATTTTTAATTAAATTAAATTATTTCCCGACGTTTCGGACCCTTTACAGCGTCCATGATCTCGGGGGACTCATAAGAGAACAGTAAGCATGCTAGTACCTAACTAGCATGTGTCTCTGTACCCTTAGCTTTCGTCACACTGAATACGAATTTATCGTCGTATTTAGGGTGTCATATCGTCGCGTTATCGAGCTCTAGCGCTTAATGTCTGTTTGATAATTATGTACCATTACAATAAAAGTTAAGATGACGCTTCATTCCAGCGTCAGCACCATTACAATTAACGATAAGATGACTCTTGATTTCAGCCTCAGTATGCGACGTTTGTATGCTTTGTGTCATACTCGTACTATGGCATTCATTTCAATTTTTTCAATCAATTTGAAAGTTGTTAAATACCTAATAGGTATACCGACGATAAAGTTAAGGACTGAAATTTCTTGGAGCGACAATATGCGCAAGTATTAGCTTTAACTTGAGTTTAAATCTATGAAAATTCTCTAAATCAAACGTGATATTATTTGATGCGATAAAAGATGAAAAGTGTCGAAGTTAATATTCGCAATGGCAGAACGTTATCGTTAAAGGCGTCGTAAACGCGAGTCAATCGTAAAATACGTATCACTAGTGCGCCTTTTACGAAATAACCGATATTACTCAGAATAAACCTATCCTTTTATTAAGCGCTTATATAATGTTTTGATTGAACTTACATTAATGTCACATATTTAACTGACTTTTGAATAGGATGACTCAATTCGACTGTAGTGGGTGTTTTTCTAATAATAATAATTTTAATAATTGTAATATGTAATATGGCTTAAATTTAAAAGAGGACGCACGCACACGCTCGCACGCTTGCACGCACGTACACACGTAGAACACACATAGTTTAAGTATGCAGATAGAGATAATATAATATAATAATATATGTATAAGTGGCATTTTGGTCAACTTTTTTCAGCAGTCTCCGAAAATAATATTTAGACAAGAAATAAATTTAGACAAGAATTAACTGACTAGCTGTACAAATGTTGACAAAACGTCCACAGTTCAAGAATTTTATACAAATATTAAACTAGAGGCACATTAGTTTTTTTTCGATACGTAGGTACTCAAATATTAGTCCCACTGGTTCCAATGGTAATATTGTTTACAATAAAACAAATAATGAATGTTATTAGTATTACAACTTGAATTGATAATAAAGTAGGATTGGACGTCGTCGTCTGACCATTTCTCAAGTTTTTAAAAATCATTTATCAATCTTCAACTATATATTATAAATGTGAAATATAAGTTTGTGTTTTTGCTTTCACGCGAAAACTACATTTTGTACACATATTTTTGGAGGTATTAGAAGTAACATAGGATACGTTTTTTTTGGTCGCGATAACCGCCGCGGCGCGCGGCGGACAGAAGAGTACATATTATATATTACCAAGACCTAGTCTAGACGCAGCCGCAGTTTGTTTTGTATAAATAAGTATGACATTAACTCTGAACTGAAGGTAAACGATATGCGTGTAATTGTGTAATCTGATGAGCCGTGGAACGGCCGCGATAAAGACTATTTAATGGATGAGCACTCGGCTTGTTATTATAATAATCCTACTACTTACTGATCTTAATCGTAGTTCTGTATAATAAAGCTTCGGTATCATATATAACAGGGTAATTGATTTTATAAATAGTAACGTGCAAGATGGCTTCTGGACAAAATAATTGGGTATAATAAAAATTAGTGGTAGTTTTTTTTATGTTAGTTGCATAGACAAATTAGCAGACGTTCCACGTAATGGTAAGTAGTTGACGTCGCTCATGAACATAAACTAGTTTACCTGGATCTAGCCCAGGCAACTCATTTATGTGTTGCCTATCCAGACATAAGGTGTTAAAGTCTCGGTGCTCGTGTGATTAAGCCAGTAATTACACTGCCTGTCTTGCCCTTCCCTCCGAGACAGCAAAGCTGTTTCACGGGAGGAACAAGCAAGATGGTGGGTACCCATGCAGCCGGGAGGGCGGCACAGCGCATCCCTCCCACCGGTAAACCGGTAGTTGGATATAATAAAAAATATTTAAATAATACATAAATATTTCTGAACATAATCCTTCATTTTGGCTTTGTCGTAATTGGATAAAACAGCGTATGATAAGATATCATAACAGCTTTAAGATTTGCTTTTTCAGTATTCGAAACATTTATTAAAATAAATGATAACCGCTTTAGTGTAGTGGTACGAGTAGTCGCCTCAAAGCCTTTGGGCGCTGTTTCAATTCCCGCTCAGGGCTATTTGTATTTGTACAAATATTTGTTTCTGGTTTGGATGTCAGGTCCTTGTGGGTCTTACCATTGTGCCCCGGAGAGCACGTAAAGCCGTCGGTCCCGGTTGTTATGACAGACCCGATAAGAGTAACTCATGGAGAAGATGCTTTTGCCCAACAGTGGGACGTTTACAGGCTGATTCAGTTCATTAAAATAAATACAATAAGAATAAACAGATAATTCTTTGAAACCCGCAAATATATCTTGAATTCGTGAAAAAAATATATAAAAATTATAAGTAATAGTGATAATAATTAATCTTATAAGTGATAATATATAACACCTCATGTGGATATAGAAGATGTGAGATATAACATAAATTAAGGCTTATACATATTATTTTATTTAAAAATTAACAAGAACTCAAAACCGATTAACTTGAAGATTCATCCGCTGTAGGTACTTTCTAATCGTGCTTATAGACAATAACAATAAGGGAACAATACTTTACGTTAGAGGTACCAATCGTCCAGTTCTCCCGGGACATGCCCTGGACTCAATTTATTTTTTAATGTTCCTAAATATGATTCTGTGTTCTGCATACACACACGGTCGTCTGTACCTAAGTTAACTTAATGCCTATATTTTAGGTAATAACTGAGTGATATATTTTAGGTAAAAACTTATATCCTCTTTTTTATATAAATACACGCATATACAAAATATTACACCCGGACTTGGAACGAGAATCGAACCCACGTCCCTGGAGTGGGAAGCAGAGTCACTGTCAACTGCGCCAATAGGCCAGACAATTCTACATTTAATATCGTGATTTAAAGTATCTTAAGTATAAAGTAAGTATAATAGTAAATTATTTGTTTTAGTTTTATAGGTATTAGATATTAAACACTTATCAAATTCTTCATTTATGCCATTTAATCATAATATAACATAATGGGTACTAGGTCTCTAAACATGAACAAGTGGAATTTCACTAATTTTAAGTGACTATTCACTTTTTATCAATGAGAGAATCGTATCACGCAGTATTAGTGATTATTCGATGTATAAATATGTGAATATCAGAGTCCACTGATTTGATCATTCAATATGTGTATGTGTATTAGTAGTAGAGTATTTACTTACTTGTTATTGAAAGTCTGTGATATGTAGTGAATATAACTTCACTAACGTAATTTATGAAAAAGAAATCACAGATTAATACTTACAATTCGTCATAGTCGTAGAATAGTGACGGATCTTGCAGGTTCGAAACTTTGCAGGGCAGACGTTTCAAACAGTTATATTGTTATTGTTGTATATTTGAAATGTCTACCCAGTGGGGTTTTGAATTTGTGGGATCCGTCGCTATTCTACGACTATGACGAAACACCAACAAAACATACAACAACAACAACATAGTTGATTAAAGTGTCTGTCCTGTAAAGTTTTAAATTTGTAAGGTCCGTCACTATTCTACGACTATGACGAATTAGAGAGTAAACTAGGATACCCCGTGTCGTGTACATCTCACCTTCAATAGGATATTCTTATCAAATTTAAGTTTATAGTTTACATACTGACGGCCGGCTGGTCGAGTGGTCAGGCAACTGGACACTTTACGCAGCGATCGCGGTTTCGAATCCCGCCAGGTGCAGATAATCTGTATGACGAATATAGATGTCTGCACCGGGTCATGGATGTGTATTTATGTATATATGTATTTATATAAATTTCTTAAATTTATTTCCGTTCTAGTATCTACCTGTACCACAAGTTCTTACGAATTTAGCACGGGGCTAGGTTAATGTGGTGTGATTGTTGGTTAATATTTATATTTATATTTATACATACTAAGACTATAGTTAAATAATACATTAAGTATACCTACAGTATTTATTTTTATTTTTAAATGAAATAGCAATACGATTATAATAACTTTATGGAAAGTTTGTGTGTGTGCATGTGTTTGTAATTCAAATGACTGACTGACCCGTTGGTGCATTAGCAGTGACCCCGAGTCTGGGTTAAATATTTATGTATGTAGTACATGTATATAATTATGTATTGCATAAATTTGGTTAAAAATAATATGTATATCAGTCGGCTGTTATCTAAAACACAGGCATTAAGTTGCCAACCTTAGGAAAAGTCAACATGTTTTTTATTACGAGTATATACCTATAAGATTTACACATTCGATATAATACAGTCGATGAAATTATCAAGTAATAAATTTTATTTTATTCGGTCATTAAAACGTTAGTTTTATATTCTATATCACTAGATAAAAAAATATAAATCTGATTTTGTTTTTGTTTGAACGCGTTAATGCGAAGAGTTACCGGTCTGATTACATTTTTTTTTTCGTGATTATGATTGATGATAGATGATGATGCAGAAAGCTTACAGACTAAGATATAACTGCGACTCGTAGAAGTGAGAAAAGCGGAACTCAACGTGGATTAAACTACAAAATAATTAATTAAAAAAAATAATTAGATTCGTTCCGTCCTCATTTGCAAAACTACGCTATGGTAAACCTACTCTATGCAAACAATGTGTAACCTTTGACCCGTAGCTTTCGACATGGACCTAGGCGTTCGGAAGGTTATCAAGATGGTCACAGGTACCACGTGTCTACACTTAATAGTTCCTGGTCTCTATTAACATACAATACAATGGATTCTGTTTGTGCATTATCACAAGTATATGCACATGTATGTTGGAAAATACACATGTATTTTAAATAAATCCAGTCGCAAAATTACGTATATTTACGTAATTTTTTGGTAAAAAACGTTCTTAATATTTCGGTCTGATTTTAAAATCGATAGATCCTGAGATCGCCTTGAACCAAATAAACTTATAAAATAAAATACGCTTCACACTCAACTGCCCCCAGTAGGATATGAATCCTGTGTCGGGGGTCCGGAAACACACACAACACACAAGCACAAAAGCCCAATATAAATGACCCAACGCCAAAATAAATAAACGCCACACATTCAACAGCCTCAGAATGTTCTTAATTCTTTGGGTGCGAAAACACACACAAACACAATATATAAGCACAAACGCCCAGACAAACATGTATTTCTCCTACACAAATATGGCGTCATGGCGGGGATTAAAACCCGCGACTGCTCGCGCATCAGTCAGCTTCTGTGACCACTGTGCGAACGCTCAATCGAAATAGATTTTTCATTTCTATAATATTAGTGTAAATATATACCATACAAAAAGCTATATACCACGTTAAAAACAAAATACAATCAATTAATTCTTTAATTGCCTTAAAAATAACACTTTTTTAATAACTACTTAACTAGTTCAAGGAAGTAACTTTTCTTACAAAAAAAAAAAAAAAAAAACTGCACAATGCAATGTTAACTAAGTATAACCCGATAATTACATTATTAAACGACTACGATAGACTTCATTCACATTGTAAAGTAAAGAAATAGCGACTGTTTTGTCGCACGTAAAAAATAATTAACAAGTTAACAATTCATGTTTAAAAATCTAATGTCTTTTTAATTTCTCTACCTTGTAAATATTTGAAATAGGAAACAAGAAGAAAGAAGAAACGTTTTAAAATTAAAGTCTTGTCACGGACACGGAGCATATAATTAATCCTAAATATCTACAATAATAAGAAGTTTAATTACGTGTTTCAAAATTTAAAAATTTTAAAATAAAAATCAATAACAACGTCAATACGACAAAACTGTCGTTAAAAAAATGTAGACAGTGTGCACGCGCTACACTTGATTTCGTGCGATCAGAACAAAAAGAACGATGTGGGCGATGAATGGACCATCGTACGGATTCAATATTTGCTGTAAACACACACACGGTCACGGTCGTTCACCTTTATATCTCGTTATTATTTGTACGTCGTGTCGCAAGACGCGGCTTAAAATCCATTAGAGAAACGATATTCGTGAAATGATGAAATATCAATTTGATCGGGAGAGATTTTTTATTATATTTCGACGTGTATTGAATGTTGAAGGAGCTTTATGTGTAACTGGACGTCCCGCGCGATTCGATTTTCGTCGATTTTCATTACTTGGCTTATTTGGTAGGTTGACTCCTAACCCCTGTCGTGTAAGTCATAATCATATTTTATAGCCTATTAATAAATAATTAATTAATAAACAGGCTAACGTCGAATTTTTTAAATCGATTTCGTTAGGTCTAAAAATAAGGCATTAAGAAATCAAACAAACTCTTTCTTTCACCTTATTATATTGAATTAATGTATTCATATAATTTCAAATAGAAAGAGGTGTATCTTTTAGTAATACTTACCATTGATAAATCTGTATTTACATACGTATATAGGTGCATTAAGACTTGAAATTTATATTAACTGAATCGAATTAAAATTTATTGAAAGGAATATTTAAGTCAGATAAAAATACTTTAAAAGGAATTCTTAAATAGCTACTTTTAAGTAGTTGTTTATAATGACAACGATAGTTCGAACACGAGAACGATTTGCAATTGAGATTCATCTGATCTCATTAGACTTATCGTATGCAGAATCTTCGAACGGAGAGATGAACAGGTTCCACTTGAAACATGTTAAACTAGGGTTGAACAAGTTTACTAATGAAATCATAGCTAAATATTTAAAGATTACAATATTTATGATAAGTGTTTCCAGATTTCGTCTTCATCTCTAAGATAGTAAATGAAAATTACTATAAATATTACTTCGTTTTCCTGTGGAACGTACTAACCAAAGTACAATTCAGGGGGATAAGTGTAAAATCGGGAAAACTGGTGTCGCGTGAATACCGGAATATATAATATGTATATATCTCCCTTAATACGCTCTTAATTGTTTATTATTGCCAAATACTTGAAGTCATAACTTTTGCCCCCAGCCTTTTTTTAAAGTGTTTGTTTAATTCGAAGAGATAACAGTACCTACCTATCTTTTGATGTTCTTGACGTTACACAGATCGATTGACATCTGACCTCCGCAAGTCTTGAGAACAATCTAGTAATATTTAGATTGTCATCGTTACTCTAGCAGAAGTTTATGATGTGAGAACAATAGAGTCCCGAAGGAAGTGTACGTTAACTGTACCTATTTGTAAATTATTTCCCTTTAGTCTATTTTACCTCGAGGCTGGGTTTTATGGAATGGCTGTCATATATGAGTAATTAACACTCGAAATACGAAACGGATCTCTTTGTAGAATATTATCAAATCATTTCATAAAAAAAAAACTATACTAAATACATTTAATTAAAAGTCTATATCGGATTTTATAGCGTTTATTTTAAAACTATACAGTTTAACGATATTTTAAATTATTTCCCGACGTTTCGGACCCTTTACAACGTCCATGATCTCGGGGGACTGAGGTGGTAGGTGTCCGAATAATGAATTAATTGTTACATACCCCGCTTTTTATACAATTTTAAAGAGAGTATAATATAATAAGAGAACAGCATACTAAATACAATGTAAAGGCGGTCTGATCACTATAAGTATATGTATACGTGTGTATATTATGTATGTATACCTATATAATAAAAATCCATAACATTCAAGAAACTTTTCGACTGAAATTTTCAACTATCTTTAAATTTTGATTCTATACTATATATTATGCCTCATAAATTCGCTAAATCTAATTAAATTTTTTCAGTATTACTGACAGAAGTTAAATGAAGTCATTTAACTTCTGTCAAATGACTTAAGTTAAATACCGAAAACAGAAACCCAACATCCTCTTGTCCCTGTCCTTAACTCCCTTCTATATCATATATTTCTATTCTATATCTTATATCAATTCAACAAAACAAAGAAAGGATTCTTTAAAGCAACAACGTTTGCTGGTAATCCCATAAAACACCGTATTCTTATGAAAATATATAATTGCTATCTATAAATTTTAACTTACTTCTCCGTGTTATTGCTGATGCGATACAGCGTCGTCTTACTTCTAAGAAAATAATAGTAAAATGAGTAGTAGGGTAGGTATGGTAATAATACGTAGATCAGATACGTGTTTCGTATATTGGTCGAATAGAGTCTTGTCACTAGACAATCCCGCGTTTTCAGTTGCGTTAATGATTAAAGCTTATTCCCCCTTAATATGACGTAATGTTTTATAGCTTATAATTCAATAAAAATGCTTTCAAATTGATGATGATCTTAGATTAGTGCGTTTAAATAAATAAATAAGTCGTAAAGTATCGATTTCCTTTCATGACAAGCGATATTGGAGGGATTAAAAAAACTGTTTACGCGTGAAATATCTTTTTATAAAGAGGTTTGCAGGTATATCACAAGACATAAATCAAATTTAAAAGTTAACTGTATTCAAGTAGGCTTTAAAAAATTTTTGAATCTTCATTTTATTGAGCTATCACCAGGCTCGGATAAAGGTTCTGCCGGGGAAAAGTGGCAAGAGACGCAATAGTTACTCTTTAAACGGAACTACACTTAAAATATAAAATGTATTTTAATTTCTCATATATATATAATTGAGCTCGTTGTAACCCAAGCTAACGATAACAACGTAAAGATATACATCCCAGATAAATGTATATCGATAACCCTAGTTAGGTATTTGTACCGTTACCGGCCGCTAACTGGTTCAATGCCGGGCCACGCTGTGTAAATATGCTATACCTAATGTTCGCTTACAATACGGAAATGTAATTTATTTATATTTTTTTTTATCAGCCATAAGTTCATTTGTAATTGTAATTGGTTTTTTTAATGTTTTATAAGTGGCCAGTTATTTTTTGTGTTATTGTTTTTTTTTCTCATGGCAATATTTCAGTTTTAATACAAAACGAGGAAGTTTTATTTTCGTATCTTTTGCAGAACACAACATTTTACCGTATGATATTCAGGGTCAATTTTTTCTAATGTCTAATTTGTAGTTATTGATATTTTTGTATACTAGTCTTCAAATGTGTATTGCTGGTACAAGTTATTACGTTGATTGTTAAATTCTGTAACCGACATGAGGATGTCGTTCACATAAGCAATTTAACAACCATCGAGACAGGTATAATTTATTGCATAGTGGGAGTTAAGTCGTGTAGGATGTACGTAAATGTATGTAATTATCAAATTTTCAATATTATGTTCCTTTCCAGGCTTCCATGGACCTTCCACCGGATAAAGCGAAGTTACTTCGAAACTATGACCTGGAAAAGAAATGGGAGATCATATGCGACCAGGACATGGTACAGGCGAAAGACTCACCAACTCATTACCTCAACAAACTTCGAACCTACCTCGACCCGAAAGCCTCCAGGAGTCACAGGGTACGTAACACATCAGCATGCCGATAAAATTATAAATCTCTTTAAATGTGTATCATCTATATTTAAGACAATAAGGAAACGCAAACAACCTTGGATTAAATTAAATTGACAGCGTCTATGAATCATAATTTGCTTAACATTTTTACACTTATGCTCTATTTAATATAGCACTGCCTGTCCTTACAAGAAAATTAAAAAAATAATAATCATAGATTGTTATAATTAAATTAAAACGGCCGGACAAATCAAGATAATCATATCCACTTGGGATATATTTCCAAGTAGATTTGATTACCCTGAATTGTTTCGAAAGCTAAGGCATAGAGCACAGCGCCCTACTAAGTACCGTTAGCGGTACAAAACGGCATACATCAGCCAACTGCGCCGATGTAGAGTGCAATTCTAAGGGACATTAACTAATAGTCTAACCGCAGTCGTTCTGCAACTCGCTCTTACCTTTGTTCTTTTCAAGGACCATTTACCTCGAGACTATAAAATAAGGCAGTCGCTCCAGTGGTACCTGACAGTATTTCTAAAAATCGGCCAAGTACGAGTCGGACTCGCGCACGGAGGGTTCCGTATTATCTATAAAAACGGCAAAACAAATCATGTCTGTTGTGTGGGAGTCCCTCTTAATTATTAATTTTATTTTAATTTAATTATTTATATTCCAAAGTGAATAATATAACTCAATATTCTGTAAATATTTCAAGTGTCTACTTGTTGCCGTTATCAAATATATATATATTTTTATTGATGTTAAAGCGGGACCAAAAATACATCATCTATGAAAATTTCAACTGTATAACTATCACGGTTCATGAGATACAGCCTGATGACAGACGGACGGCTATAGCTATAGGGTCCCGTTTTAGCCTTAGGATACGGAACCTTAAAAACTAACTCGACTGACTTAATTCAGCGTTATTGCGTAATAGTTTGACATAAAATCATAACAAATATATCCACATTATATAAACATCAATAAAAGTAAATTCTATCTGATTCTACTCGTTATTACGATGGATAAAATTAATGAGAGACTCGTCCCTAAGGAAGACAAATATCTATGTCAAAGGACCATCTTAATCGTCGTAAGTGATTGTTATAAATGCCTTTATGATGAATCATAGTGTAATCGATGTTATTGAAGATTCTTCCTAAGCGACTTACGTCATTTCCATTGTTCTTGTCTTTACATGTGAATATATTTTATATTATGACACATTAGCGTCGTTTCTAGAGCTGGTTGATTAAATAAATATTCTGAGACTTAATTTTTTTTTTTTTTTTTGACTGGCCCGTTAGTGTACTTGGCAGGGCATTCCCACATCGAGTCTGGGTGTAATATGTATTTATTATATATTTATTATTTATATGTCTATCAGACGTCTTACCTAAACCAGGCATTAAGTTGTCTACTTTAGGAGCAGACGACCGAGTGTGTATATTAAAAAAAAATATTTGGAACATAAGATTTTAGGAAGATTAGGACAGCACTAAAAACTTGTATCGCGGCACGATTTTGACTGACACGTTGGCGCAGTTGGCAGTGAGTACTTTCTGCTCCAGGATTATGGGTTTGATTCCCTTCCCGAGTCTTGATGTAATACATTTATTTAACCAATTTATATTACCAAAAACGCAGGCATTAGCTTTCCTATTTTAGGAACTGACGATCGTGTATGTTAAACTTATTTATTTTTAAAACTCCTTATAGTAATCCAACTACAAATATGTGACTTTTCATTTACAATACAATTATTTACACTGAGCAAAATAAATATTTGAGAATCGTTAAGTGCTATTATGTTGTGTGATATAAGACATATGTTTAACTTAAAATGTAAGAAGTATATGTATCCGATGATCAAAGAGTTCAAACATATTAAATCTGTTCTCTAATCAGTGTGATCTGATACGCGGTCGTTGGGATCTGAATGAGGGCGTTCGTTCATAGGTCGAGAGACAAGTCATTCGGTGAATAGTACGTAGTAAAACCGCATCATGCATTAATAGAATTTTATAATTTTATGTTTCTAAAATAGTATGAAATATAATTAGTTTCATGGCTATTAATTTTGTGTGCTGTTCAGTACTGTAATATCCTACAAAAGTCCCATTTCTTAACAAAAATTGAGAAAATGAATGGGTTTTAATCTGTGATAGAATATCACATACATAGCTATTTATGTGTTACTAAGTAAAAAAAAACAGTGTTATAAAGAATAGTTTTCTTTTTTTATTAAATATATTTCAGTAACACATTTTTATTCTTATGTTCCTTAATACTACTGACTCACTAGATGTGGATGTTATCCCTACTCCGTTGAGTCAGCGAATATCTAAGAATTGGGGATATTATACATTATTTAAATCTGATTGTACTGGTACCTAAGTTTCCCGACTGTTTTATTTATGGTAGAAAGTTAAAAAGGTATTTATTTTATTTACTGCGTTATAAATACAAAAAAATACATAAAACGTTATAAACATTTTAGCGCTGATAAAAAGCATCATGTAACAAGGAACATTTTTTTAATATTATTATAAAAAATAAAGTATAAAGACGTAATTAAAAGTCGAGTTTTGAACAGTACTTAAAGTCTCTAGCTCAACTCTGGCAGATAGGAAGACGGGATGTTTGGTAAAAACCTATTCTTTGCTAAATCTATCTTTTTTCAAACAAACTTTATGAAACTAAAATATCTTTACATTCGTACGTTTATTACATAGTACTTGATTTACGACTATGGTTTTAGGTCTTGAAATTGAAAGTCCCAAATATTTAGCTTAGCTAGCTTAGCTTAGCTTTATGCAAATTCGTACTTAAATTTCGATTCTGAGCCTTCATTAATATACACGATAATTTAAGTTTATCGTCCTGAATAATCGTCTGCAATATCATAATTAATTGCTCTTGCGTCCTACACTCGCTTCGTAATCAAATTTGTTGTGTTAGCTTGTTCAAATTATGTTTAATTGTTTCGTTTAATTTCAATAAGTATAAAACATACACTTTCCTATAAGTTACGAATTGTCCTAGTTCATCTTTTCACTTATTAATTGCACCATACAAAAATCGTAGTGGCCTCAAAGTTTGTGAGAGCATACAAAAGGAAGGTTTGCATATATGGACGACGGACAATCTAGCGTATTTTTGTACTATAATATTTGAAAATGACGACTACGCAGCCGTTGATTATGTTGGAATCGTGATCGTCGCCAAAATTACATGAGCTTCCGTAAAACTAATGTTTTGAACATTAAAATAGCAAAAACTTACATAATTTAATGTAACTTTATATCAGAAAATTTCACGACAAAGATAAAAATGTACTTTAAAAACTTCTCATAACCGAGGTAGGTACATATATAGTATAATATTATCTTTTAATTTTCCAGAAAAGAAAAATGGTTGGTGACTCTACATCTACACAAGTTCTTAGGGATTTGGAAATATCCTTGCGAACCAATCATATCGAGTAAGTATCTTAAAAATTAACACATATAATATAACATTCTAGTGTCTAAGTTGTGTTCTTACGTAAAAGTTAAAGCCAAAATAACTATAGCTTGATAAATATATCGTATTCTCATGTAATTGTCGTGACTTAATTACAAATACAAATTAAGTCAGCTTTTAATTACGTATAAAGATATTTTAAAAGGTAGATACATATATAGTGTGTCTTTATCAGATGGGTGAGGGAATTCCTAAACGAACAAAATCAGGGGCTCGACGTGCTGATCGACTACCTGAGCTTCAGGTTGAGTATGATGCGGCACGAGCAGAGAATAGCACTCGCCAGGAGTCAGTCGACCGACGCTATCCATCAGGGTAATGATACCTTCAAAACACTAACGGCTTCTCCAATATTTTCGATGTTCAAAGTATTTATATCAAAATTAATAAATGATGAAGCTAACTAAGCGGTAATTTTTATTCCACGTTGAAATTAAAACTTATTGCCATCGATGTAAACTTACATAAAATTGATAACAACAATTATATCGTTTTTTTAATAAATATGTTTTCACTGTTAAAATAATGAAACCTTACGTAGCGTAGTTAACGAGTTCTGTATTGATTCCATTTCAGAGGAAATTTTTCTCTTCCTACTAATTAATTTTACCTAATTTAAACTTAATATCTTATTCAATTAGGTCATTTTAGTCCGTTCAGTCAACAAATACCTGAGCCAGCTCTCATTGCCTGAGATACTTTTTTGTTTTTCTTAATATTTATTATGTTTTAATTTCTTACGTGTAAATATCTTTCGCAATAAAATAGTTATAAATAAATAAATACATAATGTTCATGTACATTAACAAACCGTAGACGACTGTTCTGGTGTAGTGGTACGAGTACTCGCCTCTCAACGCCGCGTGCCGACCGGTCGCGGGTTCGATTCCTGCTCGGGACAGATATTTGTATTTGTACAAATATTTGTTTCCGGTCTGGGTGTACGTTATTGTGGGTCTCCCTATGTCTATGTCATGGTACGGAAGTTATCCGTCAACCCGCAGTAGAGCAGCGTAGTGAATTAAGCTCCAACCCTACTATATGGAGAAGAGGCCTTCGCTCAGCAGTGGGTTGTTTACAGGCTGATACATTACAGTACATTAGCAAACCCTAGTGTAGTCAAGTTCTATAAATTACAATAAGTTCAATTGTTCCACGTCAGCGAACACAACAACGTCAGACTGTAGCGCACCAACCGAAGCCAGTGGTACTTTAAGTGCTACTTGGAGGCGAAGGGCACGATCAGCTGATTCGGACGGAGAAACAGTGGGCAGTCCCGCCGCAGCTCGGAGGAGGACGAGACACGCGGCGAGACTGAACATGGGGGCGTCCACGGACGATATACACGTCTGCATCATGTGTATGAGAGCTATCATGAATAATAAGGTTGGTACTTACTTAAGAATAAAAGTTAAGTAAGTATATGTGTTAAGGGAATGTACCCATACTACGTGACTCATTTTTTTACAATTTCCTACCCCCTACCGGTGACCAACCGATATGTGTATTTGCTAAAACCCCCCTTTTCCCCTCAAATTTTCACGTAGTAATTCATAAAAATGTTTTCAAATGATTTTTTGCAAATAGAAAGTTAAAAAAGTGTAGGTAATAGTAGTACTGGTAGTGTAGCGTAGTGTTGTCACCTGTGAGTTTAAAAAGCGCTAATCTAAAAAACTATTTGAATATAGCTCGAAAAAGTCCGAGATTTCTTTAGAGGATATTGAATACGAGACGAAAACCTGAGACAACCCCTTCCCCACCAAGCGTGGTATTTTTAAAGACCCTCTCCCCCTTCCATGAACGGGTCACGTAGTATAAGTACGTTCCCTAATGGCGTGTTGTGTTAAACCCTCTTCTTTGCAAAAATTTAATTTTTTTTTAATTGTATGGTTCACATTTTAATAATTTAACAATTTACGATTTTAATAATAAATAATTGGAAAATGAAATAATCCAGAAGTATTTAGGCTATAAAACATCACGCTACGACTATTAATACGAGAACAGTAGCCGTACATTTCAGAGCACGGATATCTAATCTCCTATCGGGAGGAAAATTAGTTCTTATGGAAGTAATCTTAAAAAGATAGATAATCCTGTACTCTTTCAGAAATAATCATTCTCTTCTCTCTATATCTAAGAATAATCGTTTAATTAAGTTAAACTTATTTAAATAGCTAGATCATACATACTTTAAAAAAAAAATTCAGTGTAGTGAACTTTTGCCAATATTTAGCAAGCGCTATTTAAATTTGAATTAAATAAACGCCAAAATATATGTGTGTAATTTTATGATTACTATGGTATTTAATTCCTGCTTAAACTAATCCAAAAATATAATAAAAGCTAACTAATTCAAAAAGTTCAATTTACATTTTTCAATTTTCAGTATGGTTTCAACATGGTAATCCAGCACAGGGAAGCTATCAACAGCATCGCCCTTTCTCTCGTTCATCATTCCTTACGAACCAAGGCATTGGTACTGGAACTGTTAGCAGCCATTTGCCTGGTCAAGGGTGGCCATCAGATTATACTCTCCGCTTTCGACAATTTCAAAGAAGTTGTCGGGGAACCGAGAAGATTTCACACTCTTATGGAGTACTTCATGAATTATGACACCTTCCATATAGAATTTATGGTGAGTTTATTGATTTTCATCTTATTCGAAACAAACCATTTCTTTTTTATTTTGTTATGAAAGTAGTCAGATTAGAAAATATAGTCAATTAATGATTTGCTAAAGAATATGGACAATGGCCGTGTTCCGAAATACACTGCGAGCACTGTGAGATGTGACGTCAATTCAGTATACTGCGAAGCCGTTCCTTTTTAGTTTGCTATACTGTGGTATACTGGTTACTGTTTATAACGGAACGCAGTCCAGTATACTATCATCCTCATTTTTCGAATTGTTTTCAAATGAAAATATTTATTATGTACACGTTTTCTATTCAACAAGAAAAATTATTATTTCAATATTATTGACATTTTAGAACAACAAGATTAATTAATTATAATAACAATCATTCGCGCTGTTATATTTTTTGATCACATGATCACAGTACTGAGAGCACCTTACCTCGAAAGCGCCAGTGCTCACGCTACAAAAATGGTGGCGATTTATGACGTCATATATTTCTCTACGGTATTGCGCCAGTGTACTGGCAGTCTCTAACGGAACGAATTTTTACCAGTGACAGTACTGAGCAGTGCTCGCAATGTATTTCGGAAGACGGCCTAAGTTTAAGACTCTTAAGGCGCCATTAGGACCGGTTTAACCGTAAACTTTTCAATTGATTTAATAACACTTAAGGCTTAAAAATTAATAAATAAATGCATTAATATTATCAACAGGTGGCGTGTATGCAGTTCGTGAATGTAATAGTTCACTCGGTGGAGGATATGAACTTCAGGGTGCACCTGCAGTACGAGTTCACGGCACTCAAACTGGATGACTACTTGGAGAGGCTCAGGCTCTGCGAGAGTGAAGACTTGCAAGTAAGTGTAAATGTTACAAGTCATCTCAGCCTGAAGTGATATGTGTTCATGAAGCTTTCTTAGATACGGTAAGGGAACATACCCATACTACGTGACCCCATTTTTTACCATGTTTTCATATTTTAAATATGTTTCAATAGAAAAGTCTTTTCGAGTTGTAATATGTATAGTCTTCTTTATTAACATATAATATCCACTGCAAAACATTAAATTGTAGGTTTTACTGTACTTTATCCTGTAAATGTCCTACTAACCTATTAGGAAGAAGAATATAATACAATATACTATTCCAATTGTAACAAATTCTTTTAAATAATTCGTTATTAAAATATATAATATATACTTTACAACAGGTACAAATCTCAGCGTACCTAGACAACGTGTTCGACGTAGCTGCCCTTATGGAGGACAGTGAGACGAAAACCGCTGCCTTGGAAAAAGCCAATGAATTGGAGGATGAACTTGCACATGTACGTTTAAAAAAATAATAAATATATTAATGATCTCACAGCTGGGCAAAGTCTTTTTCTATAAAGGAGAAGTTTGGATTTTTGTACGCCATGCCTATATGTCTTTGAAATCAACAAATAATAGTTAGTAAACTTTAGGCTCATAATAAAATAAAAAACAACAATCTGGTAAACTTGGTTTTTGTAACTTCGTCCTATCCTATTAATTTTGTAAATGCGAAAGTTTGTTTGGATATTTGTTACTCTTTCACGCAAAAACTACGGAACGGATTTAGGTAAAACTGTATAGTAATATAGCTTATACATCAGAATAACATATAGGCTACAGTTTATAAAAAAATTGTGAAATTAGGTCATAATATAACATAGTTTAAAAATTATTATGCGAGAACGCGTAAGTGACTGCGAGCGTGAAGGAATTTTTTTTTTTTTTGTATGACAGTCTTTGTTACCGAGCTGTTGTAAGAATTGGATATGAATAGTCTGAAGTCTGGGGAAGAACATGGGCTTCTTTTTATCAATACAATCACGCGGACGAAAGCTAATAAAATATATGTTTGTATACTGTATCATCCTGTAAACCACCCACTGCCTAGCGAAGGCCTCTCCTTCATACAGAAGAAGGGTTAGAGCTTAATACACCAAGCTGCTCCACTTCGAGCTTGTGGATAATTTCCGTACCATGAGTAACGATCGCTAACAGCTACCTATGATAACAACCGGGACCGACAGCTTTACGTACTCTCCGAGGCACAGCAGGGAGACCCACAAGGACATACACCCAGACCGGAAACAAATTTGTACAAATAGAAATATCTGTCCCGAGTGGGTCCCAGAACGGTCGTCTATGTTTGTATATGTATTGTTTATTCGATTGTAGGCTCACGAGCGTCTAGCGGCTTTAGAAAGGGAAGCGATCGCGAAGCAAGCGACTCTGGAGGCGGAACTCGCGCAAGTGAGGCACGAGCGGGACCAGCTGGCGGAGGCGCGGAGACAGGTCGTTGAAGAGGTATGTTGCAGCCGATGACTCCAGCTTTTTACTTTATTTTTGAAGTGACAACATCTTATAAATCGCTGAACGCCGGCTACACGCACGAAAAAGCATGACTCATTGTCACGTTCCGCGAGCGAGAGCGCGGAACAAGCGATAGAGGTACGATCGGCCTAAGCTTTCGGTTTGTGACACATCTATCTCTCTTCCACTTCATCGGCAGATGAGTCCGAGTAGAAGAGAAAAATGTTTGAATTAACGAGTGTAAATAAATGTTAATTTATCGAAAAAATTGTAATTTTCAATTAACTTCTTGTAATAATAATAATAATAATAAATAACTTTATTGCACACTTAAAAAAAATTACAAAATTATACAAAACGCAAAGCTTACTGATTTAGTACAGAGCATGCAACGGGCGGTCTTATCACTAAATAGTGATCTCTTCCAGACTACCCACAAGAAAGAATCTTCTAATGTAACGGGCTTGTGCAATCCTAATGGTACAAATTTATGTAGCATATACAGCCAATATATACACATATACATACATATACACATAAATACATAAATATATACATATACATATATACATACATACAAACACATACAACTACATACATAACCGAAGTTATGTATGTAACGACTTTAGACATAATTGATACAAAAAAATATACATATGCACGGTACATAAAAAAAAAAAAAAAAAAATAAGGTAGATACAGGTTACAAACATAAATAGTAGAGGGTAGGTATTCAAATCATAGATAAGTAAAAGTTCTTAACACGGTTTTTGAAGACAGATATAGATGGAGATTGACGAATTTCAGCTGGAAGCTCATTCCACAGTCTTACTGCCTTTATAGAGAAAGAGTTATAGTAAGAATTTGAATTACTTGTTGGTATGCTCAACTTGTTATCCTTTTGAGAGCGGAGGTTAAGATGAAAAGAAGGGTTGCCAAGAAA